>CP136879.1:3225692-3768192 GCA_033000465.1 Sciaenops ocellatus | reverse complement strand
TCATCTGTGTAGTAAGCTGTCACGTAGGTACAGGAAATTTAAAAGCACTGATAAGGACAATGGTTTCCTGTTCTTCTGCAGGATAAGTAAAAAAAAACAAACTCACCGTTATCCTCTGTGATAACAGTCCGGTTGCTCTCTAGTTCATCTTCAATTTGACTCATGCTATCCTGGTACACACCGGATGTCACATTGCCGGGATTCATTCTGCCTGCAGACATTGAAATAATCATTTTATTTGAGTAATATCCTCTGAGTTTGATGTCAAATCTAAACAATGATTGCATCCTCTTATTAACACGGCTGCCACGTCAAAATCACACTTGAGAGAGTGACTCGAGAGTGATTCCCACATGTAGAGATACATGAGATGTCCCTTCAGGGTGGAGACTGGTCAGTTTGACTTGTCGAGACTGTCTGAAAGGTTCAACAGTCTGACTTTGTTCTTCACATTTCAACCATCAAAAGTCAAATATAATTTAGGACCTGCAGTCGAGTCTCTTCTTGCAGCAAACGATAAATCCACGTTATGTTCACAACATGTAATGTAGCCAGTATTAACATGCTAAAGATCACATGTCGAGTGGCCACTTAAGGCTGGCTCCAGAAGTGAGTCAGTCTCCATAAGTCCCCATGTTAAAATGTCCAACTTCACAGCAGAAATAAACATGTTTACAGCCTGGTACAAAAAACAGTTTTGGTCTCTATAGCTAATTTCCCCGTTCATGACAACTGTACTGAGGGTGAATTTTTATACAACTCACCTGTTCAGATTATATTAAGGCTTAAAGTTATGCAGGATTAAGAGTGTGGACGCTTTGATTGACAGGTGGGTGACGTGTGTTAGTGTTTGTTTTTAATAATTATGAGTTCTATCAAGCACCTATATGCAACATTTGCCTTGAGTTTATTTCAGTGCATTCTGATTAATTATTTGAATTAAAATGGAATTAATTGATTAATTATTTGAATTAAAATGGCCAGAAAGGAAAAATTTTGTTTGAATAGTTATTTTGCTCAATTTTGTTTTTAAGATATTTTTTGGACTTTTTGAGCTAACCAGCGCCGCCTGAAATTCTTTCTCACCCTTTTCACCCCTAAAATGTGCATGTCTGCATATGTGATGCAGTAAACTGATGACGTCTTACAAAACTTTTAGATGATTAAGAAAATTTAACTGGAAGTTTTTGTAACTGATGAACGTAAAATTAGCTGAACTAGTTTTCACTGGTTTCAGCTTCATGACGATTTAAAGACGTCACCGTGGGATCAGAGTGATTAATCAAGAAAATGATCATCAGATTGACAATAGATATCACCGTTAGTTGCTACTCATACTGAAAACATGAAAATGAGCCTTACTGTGGTTAGTAGTGGACTCGTTGAATGTTTGGTTCCCTTTGCTCATCACTCCTTCTGTCACGTTGGCTGTTTGTGATTCCACGATACCTGAGGACACACATTCAACAAAGCTGTTTAACATCCAGCACGTTAAGCGAAGACTCTGACACCAGCCTTTTGTTTGCTGCCTCCACCTTTTTTCCTTCATCAATCCCACACACGGGGGAAACAATGGACACACTCATGAAAATATGGAGCAAACAGGAAACACTGAGAGATTAAAACACCTTGAACTTAAAAACCCATGTGTGAAATGAAATATGTGTGAAGTAGGATACATACCGAGGAGAAGAGCGGGGAAGAGCAGGTACAGGATCATGGTGGATGAAGGGATCAGCTGGAACTTTTGAAGCTGGTCGCTGACCTGAGGTGCCATTATGAAGCTGAAGTTCTGAGAGCTGAGTGGGTTACGGGAAAAGCCCAGCCCTCTTTATCTTAGCACCACTCGTGTGTGTGTGTGTGTGTGTGTGTGTGTGTGTGTGTGCATTCATATGTGTGGGTTTATGTTCCGGTGATGCTGAAGTGTGTCAGATAAACACATGAATGATGAATTAAAGACTCCCTCTTCTTCTTCTCTACCAACGAAAACTCCCTTTGAACCCTTCATGTGTTCATCACACACAGTTTTTAAGTGAAGTTTCATACAAACTTTACCAGTTAAAGGTGATTCCATCTGTAAGGAGTAAATAAGGGGAAGTGCTGCTATGTCCTACGGACATAAACACATGATAACACATAATACGACGGCGATGCGCCTCCTAATTGGAGCGGGGCCGCCGCGATGTTGGTGGTGATGTGGTCAAAGGCGACAGCATGGCCCGGTTTCCTGCTCTTCCTCCAAACGCTCTTAAGGGATTTCCTCCTCCATTTAGCGGCGGGGACGGCGTCTGTCCAGACCGAGACAGGACTGGAATCAGGAAGCTGGTGCAGCATGAAAGATTGGCAAAGCTCCTAAAACACACAAACAACATCCCTGTTGGCTCGCAGGCTGCTCTGTCATGTTAGCAAAAGGTGTGCGCAGCGAGCAGTAATGATGCAGCCACAAACGTGCTTCCTGTACTTAATGTTTTTTAATTTTTGCGTGTGGCTACTAAGTGTGAAAAGCAACAACGTCTCTGGTTTGTCATTTTCAGCGTGCAGGATGTATTTGTTGGCTTCTATCTACACCTCAGCTCACGGAGACAGGAAACTGTTGTGGTATTCGGGGGTTTGCTGCATGTTGAGAGACGTTTAGGGACATTTTTGGAATTCACAAAAGCAAATTAAGGATGTGCTGCGACCACGTGATATGTTTAGGCGCGATGCTGTCCACGAGGCTGTTTTTGAATGAGTGACAATGAGTTCTTACACTAAATATTTCAGTTATCTATTTTTATGGCATCCCATTATTATAAAAGTGTATACTGAATTGCATTTTTTGTTCATAGTAGCTGCAAATATTGTGTAATTTGTATTTTATAACATCATTTA
Organism: Sciaenops ocellatus; assembly: GCA_033000465.1. Classification (NCBI taxonomy): domain Eukaryota; kingdom Metazoa; phylum Chordata; class Actinopteri; family Sciaenidae; genus Sciaenops; species Sciaenops ocellatus. Next base: position 3,765,321 of record CP136879.1, on the reverse strand, counting down.
AGGGGGACAGTAGATGCACATTAGACAACAGGCCCTTAATTTGAGAGGATTATGTCAAAGTATTATTATTATTATTATTATTATTATTATTATTTATTTTTATTTTAGGTTTGAAGATCATAAAATACCTATTTTATGCTTTCCTTGTTGGTCAAACTTTCTAAACAATGTGATAAAATGTCCCACTCAGTGACCCCTGTCGGTCTCTGGACCCCAGTTTGAAAACCACTTTAACAAATCATGTTTCTATAGTCTGTGTATTAATATACTTTAATCATGCATCTTCATGTGTGTTAGCCATGTTACTGAATCCAGAGATCACATCTGCAGTTAAATTTCTTCATCAGTAAACATTCATTTCCTCATTTCCTCCACTGGCACTGCGGCGGCGATGACACACAGACATGACTCATTACACGGGTGAGGGTACAAAAACAACTTAACACATTGTCCTACTTCTTAACATCAAATAAACCACGACTTCTGTACTGCAAGTGTACACGTGTGTGAAAGAAATCGTCACTACAAGCTTTTCAAACTGCAATTAAAAAGGAAAATAGCAAATGTGTGTGCAAGTACAGAGTTACTTACACAAAGTACAAGTCAAATTCATAATCTTGTTTACAAGATACATCAGGTTTTTCACCATTTTATTCAGGCAATGTTCTTGTTCATCTGAGCACTGAAGGAAGGGTTTATATTTCTTAAACTGAGGTTAAAAAAGTGAAGTTTTGGCATCTGTATGAATTGGTTTCAAATGTATTTCATAGATGCTTATACTTCCTCAGAGTACTTCTCCAAACAAAGATAACTGTCAGAAACGCAGTGTTTAACAGCCGCTCAGCCCACAAACACACTACCAGCTCCACGTTACAACACTTAAAAAGTGTTGTAATGCTGCCGTCACGAACGTCTCCAGTGTTGTTTCAATGTTGTTTCAATTCGCCCTCCAGTGGTGAAACCCAGCAACTGTTCGTTTCTAATTGTTATTGTAACTAAAACTCTTTTCTCACCATTTCTTCTCAAGCCACGCAGAGCCACTCTGATCTTCACACCTCTTTTTTTTGTGTTTTCAGAATGACACACACTCAGGCAGTGAGAAACTTCAACTCTTTGCAAAACTGCTTTTTTTTTTTTTTTTTTTTTTTTTTTTAAAGATAATTTTTTGGCCTTTTCAAGTTCTTATTGGATAGAGACAGCTGAAGAGAGACAGGAATGTGGGGAGAGAGAGAGAGATGGGGACTGACATGTAGCAAAGGGCCGCCGGTTGGAATCGAACCCTGGGCTGCTACAGCAAGGACTGAGCCTTCGTACACGGAGCGGATGCTCTACCAACTGAGCTAATCGACACCTCAACAAAACTGCTTTCTAACATAGAGTGCAGATTATAAAACCTGTGGCTTACCATTTAACCACGTTTAATGCTCGCCGTGCGTGGACGCAGGTGTTGTGAAGAAAACTGCTCCTGAAAAAACAGAAAGATTTAACAATAATATGTTCAAAACTGTCTTTAACCACATAGCTCTGAACATCAACACTCGGAAAATGTCCGCTTCACTGCAGACTTTAAAACTGTGTATATCTGCAATATGCAAGACATAGCATAGTTTAATTATTCCTCTTTTCCCCTTTAGGTAATACTTTCTATGAAGACCACATAGTGAATTATAATGCATTCATAATTTTTTATGATTACATTCATAAACACACACAATGCTTTATGATGCACTGTATCAACAGACATAAAACATTATAGTGTCAGTGGGCACTCTATTACCTCTGTACAATATAATGCAATTACAGCTCAGACATAAATTCTACTGTTATAAAGGTCAGGGCTCCAGGCTAACTTTTTGCATTGGTTGCACTGGTGCACCAGCACAAAATTTAGGTGCACCCGAATTTTTCATTGCGTCGCCTTTAACGCCATAAGGTCACCTTTTTATCGCTCTCCATAACTTTCATATAATGTGAATGATTTTTAAACAAGAATAAGGTGTAGAGAAATGCTTGTCTTTATTTGAAGCACAGTTATATATAAAAAGAAAAATAAAATGTTTAAAGTGCTTCACTGAGCTGAAAATGAACATTTCAAACTAAAACATTAAGCAAAATAAAACATTCCCAAAAAAAGTGCTTGTGCTTAAATTTGGTGAACGGCAATTCCTCTTTGGCAATGTGGTATGCAACATTAAATTTGATTATCATTTCCGATTCCTCAGAGGACCTGATTATTACTGCCTGCTGCTGAAATGCAGCTGGGAGAGGGGCCACTTTCTCTACACACTTGTCACGGCATATAGTGTGTTTTTTTAGACATGTTGTGTTTTTTAAAAGTTTCGATACGAAACGTTGTGGACCCGCTTACGAACACACTATTACCGGCCATATTCTGACCACACTCCTGACAGTAAACGCAGTGCATTGCGTTACGTCCTTTGTCGTACCTCAGCCAGGGAAACTGTTTTATCCAGTCCTGTCTGAAAGAATACATTTTGGGCTTATTAATCTGATTCTCGGGGCCGGCTCTATCTCAGACTTGGTTGTCTCCTCTGGTTGGTCTGATGCTATCGCTGAAGGACCGGGGCTTGGCATCTTACCAGGGGCCGAGGGCTCCGTGTCCTGGCTGGATGGACTCTCAGTAGTGGGGATGGATGGAACGACAGTAGTAGGGCTGGTTGTAGGCTTAGTTTTCTTAATAAAAAAAACTTTAAATGTTTCTACCTCTCTTCATTTTCTCTCGTTTTGTCACATTTATTTTCTTTTTCCGTTTCAGTTAGGCTACTCTGGCACTCAGGTCACTCGCAATTTTTAACCACACACAACTTAGAGCAGTGAACAGGACCACAGCCAATCAGAGGCAAGGACCTGCCCGAGCTCTGTCTCTTATTGGTTTAGACCACGATATCATCCGACCATGAGTGTGAGTTCGGTCACAGGAGAACACAGAGAGATGATGCGCTTGTGAAATAAATTTATGTTTTCACCTGGGCAGTGTCAGGTGCACCAGGGCGACCTAGAAAAATTATTAGTCGCACTGAAGGTTATAATTAGAAATGTGTAATTGTGTGTTTTCAATTTTTTTGTCCTTCTCCTACATAAAATGGGCAGAATATTGGACACACTTCTGAATATTATGCAGTACCACTATGACCCCAATCCTAAAACATTAAATTTAATCAGAATAATTTAAATTGTCATTGTAGGAATAGAAATGTTTTCAGGTTTCTTTTGAATATGGACACAATTGTAACTAAAAGCACTTTAACCAGATCTGGATAAAAAAACAAAGACTGGAAAGCAGAATGAAGTAGATTCATACTTCAAGTCAAGCAAGTGATCGATCTAGTGGGAGTAACCTCAGCTTCAACATATGTTTTAACATTTATATTTAGTTTATCCAAAAAAGTTTACAAAAAAGGGAAACGATCAAAGTACAGTGCAACAAGGACAATCAATCAATCGTTTTAACATTTATACCTCTCAGTCAGAGCTGATTAGCATATTAATCTTTCAGTAAATCAATAGCAAAATAGTTGGCAGCTAATTTAGTAATTGATTGTTTTAATAATTTTTCAAGAAAAATGCAAAAAATTCTATGAGGTGTAAGTTGTGTAAAATACCCCACAAAAGGCAATAAAACATGAAGAGCAAAATTCTCAATAAGCAGGATTACATAAAAGGTTTTATAGTTGACACTTATTTAAATTCTGGCGGCTTTGTTTTTACAGATAAATTCACAGATAACATTTATTAAAGTAGTTTGAGCTCCGACTAATGTCCCTTTGTAAATTAAAATGTCATTACCACTTCATAATAACTTTATAACATGTACAATGGTTGTAACTAATGGCCTTGTTTATGGAAAGTAAAAATCTTTTAATGTTTTATAAATTACTTTTAATGATTATGACGATGTTGCCTATCTTAAGAATATTTTACACCTGCATAATGCAAGAACCCTTAAATTAATGACTTACTCAGGGCTTTTTATAATCCATAAATTGTCATGAGTAGTTATCTATAGAGCTGCAATGATTTGATTCACAAATCACAATCACAGACTATATTTTTATAATCGATTGTTTGTTATCTAAAATAACTTTTCATATAAAAACAGCAGAAAATGTTTTCAGATATGGAGATTCTCTGTTTCATATATTAAACTGCATATCTTTGACTTTTGGACTGATAAAACATTTAAAGGCATCACAATGGACATTTTTCACTATTCACTACCATCAATAAAATAATTTAGTTGCAGCCCTAGTCATCTATAAAGCATTAATAAATGATGAAAAATGAATATTTACAACTTATAAACACTTTGTTAGCAATTGTTTTTTTTTGTTTTGTTTGTTTTTTATTATGCATGAATAAACAGTTCTAAGTTAAAAGAAAAGCTTCATGTAAGAGGAGGGCGGGGATCCATTTTACAAAAAGGTGCTCATCATTCCAAAGACTGTTGGCACAGGTTGAGTTGAAGGTCACCAGTTTCACATCAGTTAACAAGAACCACACTGACAAACAAGAAAGGAGGGCAGAAATGATGGGTAAGAAAAACCACATTGTGATCGATTGTCAACATCTCGGCGCAGCTGTCAAACAGTTCCCATAGGCAAACAGTTCATGTCGACCCATTGCACATTTTTATATGGTCTGCTGTCACCGTCTGAGGCAAACATTGTGGTTTATGTTCATCACTGTTAATGTCTCTGCAACGATCAGAAGGTATGTTTGCAGTCTGAATTAGTGCAGCGGGGTTAACCTGTGTGTGCTTTCACTGCAGAGGGGAAGTGGAAGATTTGGAAACAAATCCACTGCAGTTTCAATCGCCTGTTAATGATATTGGTGAAATTTTTTTATTTAATTGATGATGACCTGATAAATTTGTGATTCCTTATCACCAGTCCTGTACTTGAGTTTCTGTTATGCAAACAACAAGCTGCACACTTTGTAGATCTGGCCAAAGCTTTTGTTACTGTTGAACGCAACAGGGCGGCACACTGGGGCAGTGGTTGGCACTGTTGACTCACAACAAGAAGGTTCTGGGTTCAAACTGGGGGGACTAACTGGGGGGAGTTCCTGTGTTAGGAGGTGTTTTACGGAAACCATGCCCATGCCTGCATGGGTTATATTGTGGGCTGTAAATTTCTCATACGGTTGTCGTATTCAGAGATATGAATGCGATTGTTTACCCCGCCCCTTGCCCTCAGCTCCAGCTCCAAGATCCTCTAAAGAATGTGGAGACGTAGCTTATGAAGGATGAATGCTGCTTGAACTGGTTGATAAAGGTTGCAGTGTCTTTATATGCAGATGACACTGTCTTCTATTATTGTAATTATTCTTAAATGTTTTTATGTTTTTATTTTTATAGAGACTAGTGTAGCATGAGCCAAAGCCACACACCACAGCATCTACAACTTAATCTAGTTTGCAATGACTGTCCCCAGACAGCGCTTAAAATATACACAACACAACAGGAACATACATGTGACCACACAAAACACAAGCAGTGCGCAAACCAGAACCATTTGCGGTATTTGTATCAGTCGTCTGATACACTTGGTCAGAACATATGTGGTTACCCATGAGACCCTTTCATAAAAAACAAACGCAAATAAAGATGCAACAAAATTCTCTAAAAAAACACTCTACAGCTCTACAGCAAAGCAGGTCCTCAACCTCCAAACATCATTTCAGCTAAAACGTCTTCTAAACTAAATCTAACTGATACAATGCAGGACTGTAAGTAAGTAAGTGTTATGGAATTTTCTATCGTTAGGTTACACGGGGTCACGTGTGGGCCTTGAGGTCCTCAGCAGTAGTAGTTGTTTGGCTTTGATTGGGAACAGTAGGTACCAGCCTATCTCAACACTGTGGTGGCCAGAGACGAAGAGACCTTGTGTTGCCTTCATAGACATAATAGATAGCTTGCCGTTGACGTTTCTTTAACATAAACGGACAACAGTGTCTCCAGACTAGAATGTGCTGACGGTAACACTAACATGGGTAAAGACATTCTCTTTGACTAATTCTGGGCGTATAGTATGTGTGGTGTTATCTGTAGGGGTTTAAAGTCTGACCACCAGCATGAGTTCTGCAGAATGTGAGACTGACTCAGGCACTTCTGATGAACTTTGAGAGTGTCTCTAATTCTCCTTGGCCAAGCGTCAATAAATATTACAGCATAAGACATCAGAGGCTCCTGAACACTTTCTTCCCTCCTGACCTCACCATTGACCTTTGACTTCAGCAATTTCTCCACAACAGCAAGAATTCAGTTACCACCTTTTAAAGGCACACTGTGTAAGATTTGGGGCCTTTATTTTCAGAATAAGGCAAACATGGAATATAATATTCATAACTATGTTTTGATGCATGTATAATCACCTGAAAATAAGAATCTTTTTATGTTTGTTACTTAAAAAATATCCTTTTATATCTACAGTGGGAGAGGGTCCCCTTTCATGGAGGCCGCCATGTTGAAACACCTTATTTATACAGTAGTCCAGAACAGACAAACTAAATACTGACTCTAAACAGGGTCCTTAAAGTGTTGTTTCTCCTTTACATTAGGAAGGTGAGGGTGATGTGAGGAGATTACAATGCAGTGATTGGACCACTAAATGCAACTAAATTCTACACACTGGACCTTTAAAAACCTCACCAAAGGTCCAGTGTGCAGGATTTAGTGATATCTAGCGGTGTAGTTACTGATTACAACCCCTCACCTCTCCCCCTCCTTCCTAGTAAAGGAGAAACTACAGTGACTGCCAATGCTAGAGCCAGTGGTCAGTTTGTTCTGGGCTACTGTGGAAACATGATGGAAGAGGAACACTGATATAAAAGCCCCCCCGAATGTGACACACAAGAACTGAAGACAGAAAAACAAAAATTAAATTTAAATTAAAATGGGATTCTTCCTCTGGAACGGAGCTCCTGTTTTAGAAAGAAAGGACGTCAAACAGTCCGCTGTACTTTGCGTTGGATTAGAGATCCGTTATGCTCACACCACTGCCCTTATTCCTAAACCAGTCGATCCACATTTGATTCATGAGTCGAGACAACTACCGTTTTCACCACTGTGAGTTATCTGAAATAATCAGATCAAATGTTTATGCAACATCAACATAGACCAACATCAGATTAGCTACAAAAGTTCCTCTTATCAGGACTGTTTTGCAGTATGGTGCATAATGCCGGAAACCAAACAAACAGTGAAAGAAATGAAGAAACTGAGGAACGCGTGTGTGTGTAGGTGTGTGTGTGTGTGTTTGTGTGTGTTTGTTTGTTTGTTTTAATTGGTACATGTGTGTGTGTGATCTTGTCATTATTGAGTGTTTGGATTGTTTGAAGACATCACATCTGACTCATTTCTATTTTACAGACCAAACAAGGAATTAATCACTAAAATGATCAGCTGATTAATCAGTAAGAAAAACATTGTTAGTTGCAGCCTGTCTGTCTGGCTTGTTAACAAAAAATGTTTCAATTTCAATAAGACTTCTTAAAATAATTAAATAAAGGCACAAAAACATTGACAGGTGACAAATAGGTCACATTGGTTTCATGCTCACATCCCTCACTGACTCTGGGTGACAAACAACCAATGCAGAGGGTATGGCAAGGTCAGCAAAACAGAACTGGTTTCATTGGCAACCAATGAATGTGCAGCTTGCAGGCTTGTTTTTAAGAACGCCAGTTAGTCACATCTCCATCACACACACAGGAGGAGGACTTGGGACATGCTTAACCCATCGAACATCACAGGTAGGTGCCTTAAGAAAATCTGGGCAGTTTTTAAATTAAATTAAAATCTTTTTCAAAAGACTGATAATGTTTCTAGACTGACAGATAAAGAGCATCATTTAGTGTAGGAGTGTTTATGCAAAAATTCAAGAAGTCAGGGACTTAAAATAAACACAAACAATACGAACATGACTGATCTGTAACAATTTAACAGTCATATGCATTTGCTGTTATTTGAATAATTTGTCTAACGTCACTCGCCGATATTAAATTGAATAGTTTTTTGTTACTACACAAAGAGTCACAGTGTGGTTGTGGTCAATCAGAGCGCATGTATGACTCATTCATCTGATATATTTATACAAGAATCCAACAAATGTTTGAAATCTCAAATTTATTTATAAGTATTTTGTCATGTACCAACTTTAATATTTTGTTTTAGTCTCGCCTGGAAAAATGCAATGTGTGTGTGTTAGGAGAAAAAAAAAAAACACAGACAGTGAAAGGACAAATGACACTGTTTGCAAAAAAAACCTGACAATAACTGCGTTTCACAAAGTAACATCTAACTACTGCCTACTCAGACTGTACAACAACTTGTGGGTGCTACAGATGATCTCACTTTCAACCTGAAAAGATACTGTCATTAAATATTTTTCAGTTTTTGAAAGAACTCGAGTTTCAAGAAAGACCTGATGACAAAGAAAATATTTGCTTTCTCAAAATCTTTCAGGTGTGGCGTAACTTTAGACAGCCAGCATAAGAAACAAATATAAAGTAAACTGACATTTAAATGTCAATAAGAAGGAAAAGAAACCCGCCTATGGCCAGAGACTTTGATCTTCAGAAATATCTTTGGACAACGAAAGACAAGGCCTCGTCTTAACACCAGATGTGGCCACATGCAACAGCACAAATAAAGAATAAGCTTCATGAGTCATAAAGCGCAAACTATACTACATTTTCTTGTCCTTTGGGGACCCCGGTGGGCTGGGTGGCTATGCAGGTTTGTTAAGACTGATCGCGACATCGGGTGGGTGGACAGTTAAGTATCTACAATTTACAATATGTGCATGAAAAACAGAATTATTTGTACTGGCCAAAAGTTTTTTTTCCAAAAGAATGACAAAAAAAAAAAAAGTGAAATAGTTCTAAAAGACAAATTAAATTTTGTCTTAAAAAAATGTCTCTGGTTGTGCGATGTTGTGATACAGAGAGAAATTATGTGTGGAAACTTTATAAAAAAAAAAAGAAGTGCCAGAAATAGACTTAGCATAACAGTTTCAATGGAGAGTGTGAAAGTACACGTCTCCATATTTAAGTTCAGAAAAAACAATGAACAATAGTTTCACAAAGACAGATGATATTTCCACCACAGTGGATTAAATGCTAAGTGGCAGAATAATTCTGCACCAGTGCAGCAAATTCTTTTATTTGTTTTTCTTTCTTTTATGAATCAAAGTTTAAATGTTAGTATTCAGGCAGATGTGGAGAATATCATATATATTATCAGCGTGTAGGATGTGCATACGGTTCGGAAGAGCTATCTGGAAAGCACCAAAGGCAAAGTGACAACACCTTGATTCAGATCCTGAGTCAGAGTAGAACCAGCAGCACATACAGGAGGAGTCCTGATATTTATTGTAAATAATAGTGGATCTAAAATAGACCCCAGTGGGACTCCTTGATTTATTTGTACAGTAAGCTCTAAACCAGTGTCATCTAAGCGTTTGCAGTGTTGCCACATGGCCACCACTAAAGTAAAACAGAGTGAAGAAAGATGTAGTCTTTTCACTGTAGGGTTTTTGTTATGTTATGTTTGTTATGTATTTGAAATTGTCACTCGAGCAATTTGTAAATCACAATATGAATCAAATCTGTTGACAGTTTGGGTCGCAGCTCGTCAGGAAACAAAACCCTCCCATGACTCAGAGTTATACTCTGTAAGGAGATGTTTGCTTTTTTTCTTTCAGCTGATACCAACAAATATTCCTCATTCTTTGTTCAATTTCCTTTTAACTTTTAGGAAAACAAGTATAAAGTTATGAAGCATAACGCAGCGTCCATTTTGGCCGAGTCTACATTTAACTGCAAACTAAGCCGCTCCGTTCATTATCACACTAAATCACATTTATAGTCTCACGCTTCGCTGCTTGTCAAGAACAACCAATTCCAAAAATGCAATCCCAAATGTTTTAAAATAATTTGTGACTAAAACAAAATAAAGAAATCTAAAATGAATCCCAACCCGCTCTGTTCACAAGACAATCTCTTACCTTTTTTTTTTAACAGGAAACTCCTGAATGTGTCCACCATCAAATAAAGAGATTTTAAACATTTAAAAGAAAAGAGAAGGATTTAATATTGCCAGAGGACTCAGCAGTCACAGTCACTCAGAAAGATGAAATGATAAACGGTGAATGTGCAAACTGTCTATAAAGGTTTGTTAGCACGCGACACTGACTGATCTGTAGACCTCGAAGCTACCCACGATTTCCCCTTTGCCAACGACCTGATGCCAGTCTCACGCAACCCAGTGCAAAATGACTAAAATATCACAGCTGCTTTCTGAAACACAGCAGCAGGTCTCTCACTTTCAACCTGTGTGAAGGTGTAACTGTTTCCTGATATCGTGACAAGTATTCTGCTTGAAATCAACCCAGACTATCTGTAAGAACCTACACATTTTGGAACAATTAGTTCTCACGCAAGTTGTGGCCCAGTTTGACTCATAATAATCACTACAGACATGCCACACAAGTTTTTTTATTGTGCAGTTTTGGCCCAGTAACTGTAAGTTGTAAATGAATTAAAGTCCTCATGCAGTTTGGATTTCAGCTGTATATTTCAGTCACACAGCACTAGTCAGTCACACTTAAATTCACTAGGTCTTAAGACTGATCTGATACTGTCACTCGTGGTTCCACGGATTTTGAAATGACACAGTAAATGTCTGACACTCTGCCCGAAACGTTTGATCAGCTGAAAATATGAAAAAAACTAAATTAAACCTGAAGATCGTTTCTTAACATCGTTATCGTAACAGTGTAGCTAGTGATCTTTAATGCCCTTTTTTAATTATCTCTATTATAATAATAATACACTTCAGAGAGAATGGAAATACATTTCAGTTGTTTTATCATCCTTCTTATTGACTTACTAGTCTTTATTTTTTCCCACCAGAAATGGACGGTTTCCCTGATTACGGTTCAGGCTATGACTATAACTACTCGTTTTGGAACATGACTAACGGCACAGAGCAATCGCTTTTCGACCCGTCGTCTGACTGGTGTGAGGCCGGTGAGCATGAGTTCACCATCAAAATGTTCCAGACTTGTATTTTCTGCCTGATCTTCCTGCTGGGCGTGGTGGGAAACTGCCTGGTTATCGCCACCTTCGCTCTCTACCGCCGCTTACGGCTACGCTCCATGACCGACGTCTTCCTGTTCCACCTGTCGCTGGCCGACCTCCTGCTGCTCCTCACGCTCCCGTTACAGGCCGTCGACACTCACCTGGGCTGGATCCTCTCTGTTCCCCTCTGCAAGGCCACGCGTGCATGCTACGCTGTCAACACGTACAGCGGGCTTCTGCTGCTGGCCTGCATCAGCGTTGACCGCTACCTGGTGGTGGCACGAGCCCAAGAGATGCTCAGGCTGCGCAGTTGTATCTTAACGGGTGGGAAAGTAGCTGCCGTAGGCGTGTGGCTTGTTGCGGTGCTCCTCAGCCTGCCGGAAATCCTCTACTCTGGGGTGTCCGGGCACGACACCGAGCCATTCTGCGGCATGCAAATGAGTGGAACAGTCAAAATGGCCACCAACGGAGCCATCATTGCCGTCTTCTGCCTGTCCTTCTTCGTTATGGTGACGTGCTACTCTTTGATTGCTCACGTGCTGTGGGGAGGGCACACACAGCGGCGCGGGAAGCAGTGGCATCGGCAGCGCACCTTGAAGCTGATGGTGGCTCTCGTGCTGGTCTTCGTGGCGTTCCAGCTGCCGTACACCGTGGTGCTGTCACGTAAAATAGCAGGGCAGTTCTGCGGCCTTCTGCTCGAGTACATCACCTGCACTCTTGCGTACACCCGCTGCTGCCTCAACCCGATCCTGTACGCCCTTGTAGGCGTGCGCTTCCGTAACGACGTGATGAGGCTCCTCCGCGATTCAGGTTGCCATTGCGGGGTCCAGGTGGTGTCGGAGACCACAAACTCCTTCACCCCGACTTCACCGTACTCTCCAACATACCCTGAACGAAGTTACTCCAGCAACGAGACGGTGCTTCTCAACAAATTTCAGTTCCCAGGCAAAAATTAATATTCTATAGAGCGGTCTATAAACTCTCCCATATTTCCCAACTAGGAGCAACTGAACAATTAGGAGTTGCAGTTAAATTCCAGTGTCAGTATATAATACTTTTAAACCTACTCATGGTATAAACATAGACACGCCTGCCCACTTGTTTGTAAATATTACAAACATATATATTGTGTGTGTGTGTGTATATATATATATATATATATATATATATATATATATATATATATATATACACACACACACACACATATATATACTGCTTGTTTGTAAGTATTACAAAAACTAGTGTAGAGTACGTGTGTGTGAGTGTTTAGACTTGCTTTAACGTAAAATTATCTTTAATTTTCTTTAGTTTTCTCTCACTATATATTTCTTGTTGACTGCAGGTCAATTTCTTTGTAGTTTTTCTTTTTTAGATGGAAAACTGAATCATCAACAGGTTATCTAAAATGATTTTTAATTTACAAACAGCATAAAAACTAATTTAGTGAACTTTCACTAATGAAGTTTAGCCACTGTAAAATAAATGTCAAAAACTTTGCAAGTTTTGTATTTGTAGTTGCTGCGTTTTTAGCTTTGTAGTGTTGTTGAAATGTCATATTAATGTTTTGTTTCAAACGTTTGTGATACAATAAAATCATTGGAGCTTAGTCGCAGTCACAAGATTTAAATACCCGTTGCTGGTGGCACAGTTCACTTGTTACTCAAGAAGTCTTGAGGTTTGATAGCCGGCTCCCGTCACATCTATTAGTCACATTATGGCCACAAATAGACACAGAGTGTGTGTTCGGTCACACGGTTAGTTCCAGTCCTTCAGTCATCAGGTGACAGAAAGCAGATGTTCAGTCACAGATTTTTGTAACCACAACAATTTTTATTTCAAGGAACTGAAAACCTTCACAACGCTTGGGCCCGAGTGCAAATTTTACTGTTGTGTTTCAAAGCTTTGTGAAATAAAGTGAGACTTCACAGATTTGTCTTCACCAGAGAAGCAAACGTCTCCAGGTTACTATGTACAAATGTATATACTGTGTATATTTTTGGATGTGTGTACTGTTATACTGCTTATAAACAGAAGTGTTCACTGGATATTTGCTGTATCTCTTAAATGAACTTGTTTCAGACGAAAACCCTGAGCAGGAAACAAAACAACACCTGTCCTCACTCATCTTGTATCCTCTGATGCTAAACAGACAAGTTGTGTATCATTATTGGACTATGATAATAAAGTAGGCGTTATTTGTGTATGTAAAAATAACATGAAAGTTGTTGTTTAATATTGATTGTTTGATTTGATGTATATTTTTCTCCACTGACTTTGCGATTAAACTTTGACGTGTTTCATAACTTACAGACTCCTCTATCCATCAGAGATACACAAGATACAAGCAGGTAGACTTAAAATGAAATTGGTTATTGTAGGACTCTTGAGATGTGAAGTAGTGGTGGCTAACACACACACACACACACACACACACACACTCCAATCCAGCATCATGCTTCACTCCTTCCTTAACTGAATCTCCATGTTGTGCAGTACTTAAATTTCAGGTTGTGATGTCATGGATTCCTCGTAGGAAGAGAATTAACTGTCTACCAGATGTGGTGAGTTTCATTTTAGTTAGAAAGTTTGACTTTAAATCACACGTTCACCACAGAGCTTCTGTGAAGATTCTCAACGGTTTTGGTTTTAACTGTAGAGGGAGGTGTGAACGTGTACGGAAAATGATCGATAAAACACCAATGCATGACTGTATCAGACAGATTTGAAGCTCTTACAAACTGTACTCTTCATCTCCACATTTCATCTCTAAAGTTTTAAAGTTCTTTAAAGTTTAAATGTTCCTGTTAAATGATTTAGACACTGAGGTTTGAATGACAGCTGTGGCAGGAAGGGGCACAGAGCTGTAATGTGGCGTTTAGACCACTAGATGTCAGCCTGATGCAGAGGCACCATGTGCTGCAACTTACAACACGGCATGGTTTATTATTTATTTATTTATTTATTTATTTGTGTGGTGAATCTTGAATCTTTATTACCAGATACTTTTTAGTGAGTCAGCATCATATTTACGGCATCAACGGCATTAAAATAACATAACATTCTGGGTCGAGCTGCAACTAATGAATATTTTCATTATTGATTCAGTTTTTCTGTCTAAATAATGTCAGAAAATTGTAAAAAAAATGTCACCTGAAGTAATTTGTTTTATTTGACCAACAATCTAAAGCCCACAGAAAAATTCAGCTTAGTGTCACATAAGACAAATAAATCCTGTATGTAAGTCTTTGTGACTGAAAGTGTGAGGTAAAGACACATCGGATAAACAAAACAATAGTCTTAGATCATCATCTGTAGCAGGCTTCATAAATGTCATCACAGTCCAGGCCTGTAAAGCGCATGTCAGTAATTATACACCAACATTTATTGTAAAATAAAAATAAATGGACTGAGTATACAACATGTTTCCTTATCCATGTATCTCCCTCGACTCTCCACGGTGACTGTATTTTGTTTAACTGAGCGTTTTCTTTGGTTGTTTTCTGCCTTGTGTTGTGGCAGTGTGGTTTCAGATGGGACACACCTCTGTGACAAGCTCAGATAGAGGAGGTTTGTGCCCCAGGAATGAGTCACCAAGTCAGTGTGCTGTTGGTTAACTTCTACAGAGGTAGTCGGACACATTAAGTGTCATCACACCTGATGGTGATGTGACGTGTAGTTGTAAACGGTATAAAACATGGATGTAGTCTGTAGAGCTGCTGTGAAGCTCAGTGTGGTGGCTCTGGTTGACGCCATTTTGGCAGTCCTGCCTCTGCCACCTCGCGGCTAATCTAAAAATGGGCAAAGACGTGCAGCTGAGGCGGGCCGAATGACGCCTAGTTGCTCAAACAAGCCGTCTGTAACCACACCCACCTGTCAATCAAAATGTCAATACTCTTAATCCTGCATAACTATAAGCCTTAATATAATCTGAACAGGTGAGTTGTATAAAAATTCACCCTCAGTACAGTTGTCATGAACGGGGAAATTAGCTATAGAGACCAAAACTGTTTTTTGTACCAGGCTGTAAACATGTTTATTTCCGCTGTGAAGTTGGACATTTTAACATGGGGACTTATGGAGACTGACTCACTTCTGGAGCCAGCCTCAAGTGGACGCTTCTCAGCAGCATTTTGTCGAGGGAACACGGTCGACGCTAACCTCCCAACACAGAACTCCTCATCACGTTTATCTGAATTTTACCTCACTGTAGCTCCGGAGAACAAAGTTCCTCCACAGACCGCGTCACGCTTTATTACGTCCTGTGCGCTGCTGACCAGGTGTGGCCAGACATACAGGTATCAGTGTGACACTCATTATTTATTAACAGCTGCTTCCACCTACCAGTAACACTCCAGTCATTCTGCATCCAGCAGCTCGCTCACTAACGGAGTCCTTTGGCCTTCTCTGAGTAAAACGTTATGTCATCGCTGCCACACAACTTATGATCCTGATTAGGCGTGTGATCCTCTTTAACCTCCACACTACAGCGGTGGTTTGTTAGGACACATGAGAGTTTCACGTTGACGTAACATGTTTGTGTGAGTGATCGCTCAGGGATCTGTTTCTGTGAGCTGCCAACGTTTGGCTGTTTGTTACCTGTTTGTTTGGAAGACAAACTGCACCGACCGACTGCTTCATTTACAGCTCGCAGCTCCAACTTGATGCTGTTCATAATTAATTTACATAAAAGCTCACGTCCTCTGCTTCAGTGGTTTATCACCTTTTTCTATCATTGAGTAAACTATGTGACTTTATTTTATATCACATTTAATGCAACAGAATAACTGTGTTTGTGTGTTTGGATGAATTTTGAGCAGATTATTTACGTCGAATATTTTATCTTGATGTTTACGAACTTTTTATACAATTCTCTGTTTGCTTTATGTTTTTCTTCTTTTAAAGGTCCAGTGTGAAGGACTTAGTGACACCTAGCGGTGAAGTTGCAGATTGCAACCAAATGAATACTCTTTACTTACCACGCCTCACCGTCTTCTTCCCAGTGCGTAGGAAAAACTCGTAACAATATTAACTTGAAGAATAACAGTTTCATTCTTTCACAGAAGTGCAATAAATACTGAGAAATGTCAACTGTGAGCCACAAACCTCGTGTGCTCAGCTAAAAACTGATAATAATTTAACACCCATTCATCCTGCAGGATATTTTGTCGTATTTTAATAATAATAACTGCACACATTCATATTGTAGTGTTGAGGACTTGAAGGATAATGCTGCCATTATTCTTTGTTTCCCTTACTGTCTTCTGATTACATGAAAAGACCAAAACAAAAAGACAAAATGTGTCAATATTTTCTGACTTGTCTTCATTCTGTGAGGCCTTTCTTTCCTCCTGTAGATCATTAAAACACCTCAGATAGTTTGAATGCTCAGTTTGCACACTGTAGTTTAAGTTTCATTTCAGAACTGAAGGAGCCTCTGCGACGAGACGTGAAACATCTTCATGTCCACGTGTCTTCATGTTGTTGCCACAGATTTCACCTCATCTCAAAGAAAGATGACCTGGACGGCTGAGAAGCTTCACAGACTTTGTTGGGGACTGTTTCCTGCTGAATAACTTATTAGTAGTATTTCAAAGAAATGGTGCAGCACTGCAGCTTGTTGACGTGTTTTTAATAACTGTTGAGCTCAAAAATATTTGAGGCTTTGAATACACGGATAACACTTCTAACATCCACCGTTTGTTTGGCTGTTTTCATGTGATTTGTTGACAGTAAGAAACATGTAGAAAATCCAGATTTAACCTTAAAAATTCCTGAACATTCGGCTCAGCACCACAGCTTACTGCACAGACATGTGCCTCCTTATACATGGAGGCATTAGGACCCAGAGGGCTGCTCTCCCTCTGTGCTGTCCTGTGTTTGGGCTGAAGCCTCGGCCGCCTTCACTCTCTCTCTGTCCCTGTTTCGGATAGACAGAGTGGCTGCCTGCTGGATCTCTGCCTCTCCCTCTTTTCCTCTGTTTTTTCCCCCTCTGGACATGGAGATCAGAGGCCCAGAGACTCCCAGCATCCAACAGCAGATGGAGGGCTTCCACAGACA
Source organism: Sciaenops ocellatus (assembly GCA_033000465.1). Lineage (NCBI taxonomy): Eukaryota > Metazoa > Chordata > Actinopteri > Sciaenidae > Sciaenops > Sciaenops ocellatus. Next base: position 3,748,158 of record CP136879.1, on the reverse strand, counting down.
ACCTGCAAGGCCAACTCAATCTCATTACCCGGGAGCACTGCAGCTTCTGGAGTAGTTTCCTCCAGAGTTTTCTCCTCCTCACCTGTGCAGAGGGAAACACAGAAGTGTCCTGGTTAATGCTCTTTTTAATTCTTCTTTCTGTACGCAGAGCTTCAGCCTCTGAACTCTATCTCCTGCCCTTTTCTCTTTCACTCGTTCAGCTGTCACTCTGTCTGTCACTCTCAGGATATCCCCTTCCCTCTTTCTAGGGTTTCATAATGCATCAGGATCTCATTCAGAGGCAGGGGTGGATTTCATCCCACTGCTTTCTCCTCGTTTGAGAATATGGAGTTCGAGTAATGAGTGCTCCTTCAGCATCAATCAACAGACTGGGGTCATGGAAATAATGAAAGGTCACAGGCCGGTGCCTCACAGAGCCTCAGAAGTAACTTTGAATAACTAGATAAGAAATAAACCTTTCAGCACTGTTTTAACTATTTTTGGAGCTGTTTTTTTTTTTGTATGTGTATTTTTTTGTATCAGTCGGATATACAATCATGGGAAACGCAGCAGGAAGCATGGAGATGTCCCAGGGGAAGGAGGCCCCTCCGGGCTCCACGGGCTCCCAGAAACGAACCAAGGAGCTGAAACTCCCGATGCCACCTGATGAAGAATTAGAGCAGCGCTTCAACGCTGTGCTGGTGAGTTTCTGCAGCAGGTCAGGCCGCATGTCGAGCAAAGCACACGGCAAACAGCAGTAAGAAACAAAGAATTTGGAATATGTCGGAAATGTGCACGTCCTCATGAGAAGCTTATCGCAGTACCTGGTACACAATGCCACCGTGGAAAGATACATAAGAGGTCCTTTATGCTGGAGCTTACTGCAGCATTAGGCTCACTGCATGGTCTGCTGGAGGAAGGATGATGGATAGGAAGTCAGATCTGTTCACGGTTTAAAATAAAAGTGCAGCTTAACTTTACTTTTATACCGTGTTTGTAAAGAATCACTCGTATATTTCATCGGAGTTAACACACCATATGGACAAAAGTATGTGGACCTGGTTTGGTTTAGTCCCAATCAAGATAAATCTTAAAGCGGCTACATGCAGCGATGTGTTGGAGTTCAGACAGTGCAGTTTGTGTTTCCCGTGTCATCGTGTCGACGCCCCTCGTGCACAAAGTAAACTCCAGAAAGAATAATGGTTTTCCCAGTTTGGTGTTGAAGAACTTGACTGACTTGCACGGTGTTCTGAACCCAACCCCGTCCCCGTTTGTTTTTTTTATGGGGCATTGCTGTGTCTTGTATCTTGGTGCATCACAGCCTCCTGTAGGTCAGTGGATCAGAACCAAGATAAACTGTTTCATTCATTGTCAGTATAATTATTGAACAAAGCTTTCAGGTCTGTGAAGTGAAACTAACGTTAATTCTTTCTAATGACCAGCAGGGGGCAGCTCTATTGACTGTAACAATAAGTCAGATTGTATAGAGTCCTATGGGGAAATAATCCATTTCTCAGTTGATTCATAACCTCAGTGAACAGTTTCATCGTGAGTTCATGGACTCAATCTGTAGTTTAAAGTCTTCTTCCACACAGCACGATGTTCGTTGAGTAAATTATGAGTTTATAGACGATAAAGAAGCGCAAAATCTGAATCCAGATTCTGTTCCTGTGTTGACAGTTTCTCTCCTCAAATGTTTTCACAAACAGATTTTAGTTACTGTTTGAACAGAGCAGCTCAACTCGCAGTCCGTCACCCGCCAGCTCCACCCTCTCCTCCAAATATGGTCACTTCTGGCTCCAAAAAAACAACATAGCAACGTCCATAACGTCAAACTTGAGGCTTCAAAACATGACGGGTGATACACTTGGTTAAATAGTGCTGCTAGCGTTAAAAAACTCTAGTTTTATGCAGTTTTGTTTTACTTGTTTTGTTTTGATAATTATTTCCCTGCCTGGGATCAATGAAGTTTAACAGCTACGTCCCCTTTTGTTTCTGGACAGTCTTGTGTGTGACCTGCAGACGAGTGGAGGCAGTTACAGCTTCAGATTAACACCCGTAGTTTTAGAATAAGATGTTGATGTTGCGTCCACATACTTTTTGCCGTGCCATGTAACTGGAGACATTTTCTTTAGAGGAAAAGTTTATTAACCACTTTAATTTTATTTCCTTCCCAAAGACTCAAAGCCACAATGACAAAATCAATCCATCAACGAGCAGAATTCCTCGAGCACAACTTGATTTCCTCTTCACTGAGCTGTTAGCTGTCTCCTGTTTACAACATGGGGAGTGACAAACTGCCTTTGTGGTGACAGTCAGAAACAAACAAACGGGAGAGACAGATTTGAGACAGACAGCACAGCTATGTTCAATATGTGGCCAGATCACCTGCTGTATGATGGACCGCATTCCTGTTGTCATTCGTCTCTGAGTCTTATCACAGAGTCTCTGAGGTAAACGCCGATATGTGACATCATGTCGAGCTGATCTGTGATTTGATAGCGTGAAAGAAATCGGCCTGAGGCTTGTTGTCAGATAGCGTACTCACAGGAACAGCCTCCCTGAAGGTGAACGGTAATCAATTAAAGTCCTGATAAATGCTGTTGCCTTCCACTGAGGCAGGTCAGTCAATGTGTGAGCATAAAACACTCCCCGTTTGGGCCAAACCAAAACTCTAATCACTTCTGCTGAAGAGCTATCGTTTTTATGTCTGACTGATGTCTGTCTGATATTTATTTATGATATTTCGTCTATTTTTTCTTTAATATTTGGTGGATAGACCAAAGATCTCATTAAATCTGCAGAATCAGATGGTGTTAGCTGTTATGAAAGATCAGTCCACCTTAAAATGTCAGTGACAGGAATTGTTCAGGAGTTTAACAAGTTTAAAAAGTTATTCACATGGAATTATTCTTTCAACAGTTGAGTAATATTTTTAGTTTCTAGTCGCCCTCTTCGTTCCCGCCTTTGTTGGTGCACTGCTGCATATCTTGCCATGTTCCCACCACCTGTAGATCAGTGTGAAACCTTCGGTATGACTGTATCTCGTCATGTCTTTGCACGGTTGCGTGAGACGAAACAGCTCCATAGAGCTACTAGAGGTCAAAAACTCCACAGGAAACCTTTCAGCTGCATCTTACCAGTTATTTATGGAGCCGTCTTTGTGCACGGGGACATCATCAAGATGAAACGGGAAAGGGACAAACACATAAACATTATTGTCTAAAATATTACTGCATGTTCAAGCATTAAGACTCTAATTAAGACCCAAACCAACGAAGGCAATAAGCACCAGCCAGTCAGAGGCAGAGTGAGGTGGGTCACGTGTGCTGAAACTGTTTTAGTGCGACAGAAGAATTCATTACTGGAAGTGCAGCATTAGATGTTAGCAATTTGTCTGACGGCCAAACTAGATGATAAAATGAAATTTTACGGCGTTCATTCTTTGTATTCGTTTGTGTTTTACAGAGTTCTTACCCCGAGGCAGTCCATTCAACAATGATCGTAATCGAATCTGTACTCTGTATCAGGATGAAAAAAATGGTACCGGAGCGTCTCTAGTTTCAACATGTCTGATTCCACTTTGATTTATAGATGTGAGATGTGTTTTTTTTTAAAGAGGTGCTATAGCAGAAGGGATATACCTCCTGCCATAGCGTGCCCGTTTCCAGGCCAGGGATCTGTATGTGCGACCAGATGGGAGCAGTATGAAGGATGAGTTGAGGGGGCGGCTGATGCCGTGTGCTGTACTGCCTGTAGTGGCTTTACTGTTGAGGTCTGAGAGGTTGGAGGCAGGTAACATGTAGAGGAGAACAGGTTGGACTGTGGCAGCGGTAACAGAAGGTGGGGGGGCAACAGGAAGTGCTTTAAGTTTGCAGATGGCAGTGTGTTGATCAAAGTTCAGTTTCTTGTCCACGGTGAGTCTGAGGTTTTCAACGCTCCTGTGCAGCATGAAGCACAGCCTGCTCTCAGTCAGTTGGGTCATATTGAATAAGTCATAAAACATTTTTGTATTCGTCACTCGCCTCTTTCCATAAATAGAACACTGAACGCTTTTTCCTCGCTGCTGTCTGTTTTGCATGGACAAAGATATTTGCATATGTTTTTCCTCACGGTGCACGTCCATACTGTACGCAGAGTAAACTCGCTTTGTGTTGCGGAGGAACGACTCGTGCACAGTGTCGCGGCCACTGCAATGAATTAATGCGCCAGCTGCTGCAGGTTTTTCTTCCTGAGCCTGTTTGTGTAGCTGCAGCAGTTTGACTCTCTGCTGCTTTCTCCTCCTCATCCTGAGCTGAACACATTCCCCGGGTGTTAACAGCAGCCTTTTTTTTTTTTTTTTTGCTACATCACCATTGTATTCCACCAAATATAGATCATCTCTCCCACCAACACACCCCCCCACATCCTCCATCCTCCTCATCCAGTCGATCTTCCATCTTCTGCTGAGTCTGCAGAGCAAATCTCCTGTGCTAAGTGGAGAAGATACTCCGTCTGCATACAAACCAGTCGGCTATTTGGGGTGTGTGTGTGTGTGTGTGTGTGTGTGTGTGTGTGTGTGTGTGTGTGTGTGTGTCGAATGCTGCAAACTGTCACTGGTCTCATTCTGCAGAGGCTCAAAGGGACAGGAGGGAGAGACAGTGTCAGACTCAGGGGTGTGGTTATTGGAGGGTAAGAGGCAGAGGGCTGAGAGAGCGTGTTTGTGCGTGTGTGCGTGCTCACATATACACATTTGCATGTGAGGCTGCAGTGTGTGTGTGTGTGTGTGTGTGTGTGTGTGACATGAGCCGGTGGGTTTGTGTTTTATTGATGCTCTCATCACATTATGAAGCTTTGTCTGTTTTCTAACCGACAGAATTGATATCAAAGACACAGAAATCTGCTGAGTGCAATGCGACTGTGTTCAGACGCTTCAGTCACAGCTGAATTTACTTGCGGCACTCTTTTTCCTCAGTGTTTTGAGTAACACTTTGCATATTCCCCAACAGGGAGCACGGCAGTGGGTGGATTGTAAATGTACATCTGTTGAATTGTGTACTGTTTTCACAGACTGAGACACAAAAGAGGACATTTACTCACTCATTAGAACTTCTGCACTTTGAGCAGGTGAAGTCAGTGTAATAGTTTCTTTATCAAACTTTGCCTGAATAAACAGAATATTACGGACACGAACTGAGCAGGATTACATTTGCACAAGATAATAGAATTTGGCTCTTGCATACAGAGTGAACTTCTGCCGGTACTCCCTGTAGTACAGTAGAAGAAGAACATCCATCCATTATCTGTAACCGCTATCCCAGCTGACTGAGGGCGAGAGGCGGGGTACACCCTGGACAAGTCGCCAGTTCACACCTACACCTACGAGCAATTCAGAGTCACCAAGTAACCCATGATGTGCATGTCTTTGGACTGTGGAAGGAAGCCAGAGAACCCACGCAGACACGGGGAGAACATGCAGATTCCTCACAGAAAGGCCGAGGTTTGAACAGGAACCTTCTTGCTGTGAAGCGACTGTGCTAACCACTGCCAGAAGATCTTCTTTTTTTAATCATATAACCACGTCGCAGTGAGCCCAAGAGGTGAGCTGGTACCTTTCCAGTCCTACTGTGATCCATGCTGGACTTGAACCAGTGTCCCTCCGGTTCCCCAAGCCCAAGTCCCTATGGACAGAGCTACTGCTGCCCCAGTGCTGTATGTGGACATCCCTGTCCCCATGTGCATGAAGAAATGCTTTCCCCAGTTTGGTGTTGACTTGAACACCTTTGGCATGATGGGAAACAAACCTGGAGGAACAGCACTGGGCCTTCTGCCTCTTAAAAGGAAGTTTTTCCATCGTCACTGTCGTCCAGTGCTTGCTCATGGTGGGAATCGTTGAGTCTCTGTAAATAATATAAAGAGTACGGTCTAGAGCGTGTCATGAGATAATGATTGGTGCTATGTCAGTGAAGACAAGTTAAACTTGTCTCGCTCGTTCTCCGTCCCTGAATGTCTCGGCTCTTTGAAATGTATATTGCAGTCATGGTTGGAAATCAGGTCATGACTCTGCCCTCCTGGGAAAACAAGACAAAAGTGCACATTTAAGAGTGACCTTTAATTCTGACTCACTGTCAGGAGAATGGATTATCTCACTAATGCAGATGCTGTGGACAAAATCTGAATTAAATAAGCTGTGTGTGTGTGTGTGTGTGTGTGTGTGTGTCCACGGAAGAAGCTTTAAATCTTTAACTCATAAAAACTGGGAGCTAAAACAAAAGTGTTGCCCTCATGTTTTAGTTGAGTGTAGATGATGGATTACATGTTTTAATGTGATTAGACACAAAACAGACGCAGCCTTGTATAAGACAGAGAGAAACAGGCGGGAAGGAAGAGGAACACAGTGGTTATTCAGCCACTCAGCTTGTTTCTGTGAGCACGATAATTCCATTGATCCATGTTTGTGGGATCGTCAGCAAGTTTATGAATTCAGGAATGCATCATTCATACACGCAAAAATCCATGTTTCCATCTTCCTCTTCCTGCTGCCACTTTGAGCCTCAGATTCTTGAACTCACAGCTGTTTCCAGTGTTGTTTTACTCACATCACAGGTGCGTCATATTGATGCCGTGCTGTTGAAATTAACCCCCAGCTTCGGTACTGTTCAGTCACTTTGCATGCATGTTAATGGCCGGTGTGAAGGGCGCTCGTTTTACATTTTAATGGCACTTAAATCAGCACAGTTAGAAGGATTCGTACGCCGGGAAGACACTGAGGCAATTATTGTGCAGGTTGTCATGGAGAGAGTGTGAACGGCCTCATGCTTTCACACCTAACAGTCTTAGTGTGTATGAAATGATCCATGGAGGACGCACAAACACCAACAAACCAGAGATGAAAATGAAACTCATTCAGATTTGAAATTTGTGTTCAGCGTCCCCGCTGACCCCAGAACATTCGACCACGATACACCAGCAAATGATGTGATCGCCTGATCAGACGTGCACTCCTCTCGGCCGCCTGTCTTCTTCTAGAAAACAGTCGTTCAAAATAGCCGCTGGACTCTGAACACAAACACGAAGCAGAATAATTGCCCTTACCGTCCTAACCGTCCAGTAGGAGCCACAAGTAATCAACAAAATGCTCGGCTGAGAACAAAGCTGACAGAATAAAGAATGAAAAGCGGATGTGTGACGGCACCCACAGCTTTTGAAGCTCAGTGTGGTTGCTCTGGTCGTCTCCATGTTCTGCCTCAGATTCGACAAAGATGTGGATCATTGGCAGACCTGAGGCGGGCTGAAAGATGCCTGGTTGCTCAAACAAGCTACCTGTAACAGCACCCACCTGTCAATCAAAGCGTCCACGCTCTTAATCCTGCATAACTTTAAGCCTTAATATAATCTGAACAGGTGAGTTGTATAAAAATTCACCCTCAGTACAGTTGTCATGAACGGGGAAATTAGCTATAGAGACCAAAACTGTTTTTTGTACCAGGCTGTAAACATGTTTATTTCTGCTGTGAAGTTGGACATTTTAACATGGGGACTTATGGAGACTGACCATATTAGAGAGGTAAAGATCGGCTAGTAAGCAAATAGCGTGTGCGTCATCATTGATTTTCAGGAGTGGAGACTCGAAACCATTAACCCCGATCTCCTAATTGCTTGTTTTTACTGAATATTGGCCGATAACAATCTGCAACCGATCGATCCGGGCACCCCTACTTTATATTTTTGTTTAATTATGAACTAATTAACCTTCATCATCAGCAAACAAGGCTCTGAAAACTTATTTTCTCAATCATCTCTTACTGCTGGTGACATGAACACCGTAAGTTTGACGTCAGTTCAGAGGTTATCGAGTAGAACTCTAAATCTTTCTCTCTGGGAGAGTAAACCAGGCTTGTTTTTCTCTTTCAGTCAGGACAAATGTGTCCGGCACATATTGACCCACCAGCTCCATTCATCAGACCTGATTTATCAGATTCACATCCAGCCTCACGGCACCATTGATTCACTGTGGCCCTGTTGTTTTCAGCAGGGCACACGCATGATGTCCACACAGTAGCTTTCCACGTGTTTTAGCATTTAGACGACGTCAGCTTTGACCTACCTTATCTGTGTACGTCCAAAAGTTTGCACACGCTTGATGTGTTTATACAGTTTATATATTAAAGCTACATTTCAAATAAAAACTCAAATTTAAAATTCGGGTGTGGTTCAGTCGGGGTTTATCTCTGAGCTCTGAGGTGAAGCAGGCTGAGCCGAGGTCGATGACTCCACGCTGACCTCGTGATGGGCACGCGAGGGAGGACAGAGAGGAGAACCAGATAAGATATGTAGCGTTCAGTGAAAGCGAGGAGGTAGCTGACTGCGTGCCGTCTCCTGTCGATTAGCCCAGTTTCATGTGTGTGTGTGTGTTATAATTAGCATGGCTGATGTATCTGTGGAATCTGTTCATAATATGGGACACCACCAGTGCTGAACTTCTCAGAAACACCGAAGTTCAGATGGAAAATGTTGCACTCGCCTGTTTGTTATCATCCACATGTACAAATTTGTCGTTGACCACATCAGCTGACATCAGAGTTTCAGGCTGAGCAGTTTGCTGTCGTTTATTTTTTTATCACAGTTTAGGATCTGCTTCTGTTTTTCAGGCTGATTTTACATTTTGATATGAAGCACGCTTTAATTTATTATTTAGATCTGGGTTTCCTTATCTGCGTCCACGAGAATGTGATGACTGATGCTGCGGTGCATCGCTAGCAGCACACTTGTTCTTGTGTTGGGATAACAGACATTAACATACCGCTGATAATGACCAGTGAGGCCTCTGACTCACAGGGTGACTCAGTCCTGGACTAGTGAGTCAAACAGGACGGTAACGTCCCTCTGAGTGACAAAGAAATCACACTGTGAGACATTTATTATTGAAGAAGGCTGCACGGCGCTGACGGCTGCGGGGCCCTCCGAGTCTGTTGACACATTGTTTCTGGGACTGTGTCGGGTTAGTTTGAGGACAACATGAGACCTTCACACGCTATAGATTAATCAGTTTGATTAAATGTTTGGGCCACAAAATGTCAAAAAAAGTCCTCAAAGTGACGTCCTGAAACCAGAAAATATTCACACGTGAGGAGCTGAATTCTTTTTAATGAGTCCAAACAATGTATTGATTAATTTAATAGTTGGCAACTAATCAAATAATCATTGCAGCTCTAGCTGCGTATAGATAAGAGGTGAGATTTAGACTAAGAACTTTTATTTGTGTATGTCTGAAAATCATTTTTTTACCTAAAATGTAGCAAAATACGACAGAAATGTTTCGTTCTCACGATTTATATCATCTGAAAAAGGAGATATTTATATGTTTTGCTTTTGTAGACATTGCCTCCTCTCTACGTACATGCACCCAACAAATTTTGCTGAAAGCAGTCGCCGTCGGCTCACAGCGACACTGACAAACAGCTGAAAACAGCCGGAGGCACAACAAGAGGCTTTCCAGCTAATGTGACTTGTGTTGCACCTTCAGCTTGTTGAATGAGACGCCAAACAAACATTCGCCATGATACAGAGCACTGATTACGAGAGTTTGCAGGTTAGATGGATACAAAATTATAAATTAATCTCACAGTAGAACATTCCAGTCAAGATTAATCAGTGTATATGTTACATTTTGTGACGCTGTCCTCGGGCTTGAAGACATTTTTACACTTTCTGAATTGTATTTTTGACTACAAAGTTTAGTTTTCTTCACCAGCAACACAGTGAAATAATGAGCACATATGTTTTAATTCTTTCCTGCCGTGCAGCAGATTTATATTCTCCATGAGACGACAGATTTCAAAAAAGCCTTCATCTGTTTTTTTTCTCTTCTCAGAACACGATGAATCTTCCTCCAGACAAGGTGAAGATCCTCAGTCAGTACGACAACGAGAAGAAGTGGGACCTGATCTGTGACCAGGTGAGACTCACACAGAAAGAAGTCATTTAATGACACATGACAGTATAAGCAGGCCGGCCGAGCAGTGCACTGACACAATGTGAATGCCAAACTTGAGAAACCACTCCAATCCTCACTAAGACATACACACAGGAGGAAGCTTATTAATAATGCACGTCACCGTAGCAACCACAGGGAGGTCCATAACAACCTGTGTCATGATGGGAGAGTGACAGAGGACACCTGTCGCCATCACACGGCGCTTCACTCAGCTTTTCTTCATCCAATGATTAAGCCAGATGATTTCACTTTAAGCTCTCACTGTTTGTAAGGATGTGAGTGGGAGTGTGTGTGTGTGTGTGTGTGTGTGTGTGTGTGTGTGTGTGTGTGTGTGTGAGAGAGTGTGAACGTATCTGCTGCACCGCAGTCGAATAATTTCTGGAAGCTTGTTAAAGCTCAAACCATTTGCATAAGAGATGCCGTGTAATCAAAGTGCCTGTGTGAAACGCCGGCCGAGCTCTGCCCTCTGGGTCCCCTCTTCCCCCTCACTGCAGCACGGCAATCAAATATAATTAGAGGCCTGTGTGTGTGTGTGTGTGTGTGTGTGTGTGTGTGTGTGTGTGTGTGTGTGTGTGTTCTCTGCATCTTCAGGAGAGGTTTCAAGTGAAGAATCCACCGTCCGCTTATTTGGAGAAGCTGAAGAGTTATCTGGATCACGGAGGAGTCAGTCGAAAGGTACAACGAACTCCAACGTCTCCGTTTGTGTTTGCAGAGGGAGAAAAAAACTTTGATCACATATTTCCTGAAGAATGATGTTGATAAGATGTTTTATCCTTTTTTGAGGCTTCAAACAGTCGATAGCATCAATATTTTAGACCGACTCAGATCTGACCTTTGAAATGTACACAAATATTTGCAAGAGACTTAATCTTATTGGGTGAGACTCGTGTGTAACTGGCGGTGCCTTTAACACCCGTCCAGAACCAGAACAGCAAGCAGCAGACTATTAAATAAAAAAAAACAGTACTGTGCTACAAAACACAGAAACTTCATATTAGTACTGTAGAATCTGACTGCTGCCCTCGTGGCACTACAGAGTCCTACCAGCACTACTGCAATGAACCAGCAAAGAGAAGAAGACGACTGAGGGCCAGTAAACAATGCTGGATTTAAAATACTTAAAAAAAATAAGTCCAGGCATTGTGGCGAATCACCGTAGTGAGGCGGGCTGCTGGAGGTGTGTTTATGGGAGACAGTGTAACGTCTGAAGCTGGATGTCAGCTGTGCCATGATTTCTACACGTCGCTCTACATGTTGCAACATGTGGTAACTGCTTTTCTACATGTGATAACACATCTGTGGCCACGTGAGATTCGTGTGTTTTTTCTGTCAGGGAGCCGAAAAAGGCACAAAAGTTACAACATATCTGTTGTGTGGTCTGAAACCTGAACGCTTAACGTTTTCTGTAGCGACTGCGCTCTACTTTCCTAAACTGCTGCCATCGAAAGTGATGTGAAGAACTGTTTGATGTCCAATTTGAGTGGCAGAGAAGAAATTAAATGTCAGATAGTATCTATGAATGTGATGCACGTGCTTTTGTTCTAGAAGTTTCTTTTTAATGTGACTGAATGCAACTTTTTACATTTTCTGTATAATTAAGGATTCACTGACCTCGTACCTTTCTGTCAGTTTAAGAGACGTGTCCAAGAATCCACTCAGATCCTGAGAGAGTTGGAGATTTCCCTGAGGACCAATTATATAGGGTGAGTCTCACTCCAGTTCCCTTCTGGTCGAGTTCAGACCATTGTTAAAGGAAGGAAGCTCACACGTTGAAGCACAGCCGATAAATTCTGACAAAAGCTTAAAATGAAAACTTTCCTACATTAACTGAAGCAAGAAGACTCTGAGGATTTTTCACACAAAAATAACATAACGTAGGTGATGTTACGTTGTGTGCATGTTCTCGTGTAAGTTTTAAATCTTATCATGTCCGTGTTGTGAGTTGAAGTGTGTTTTCTCCGTGCAGTTGGGCTCAGGAGTTCCTAAACGAGGAAAACCAGGGATTAGACGTTCTTGTGGACTATCTGTCCTTTGCTCACAGTGCTGTCACGTACGTATCAGCTCAAATATTATTTTTAAATTCCTGGAACATTCCTGGAAGTCTTAACAATCTTATCTCCTTCACACAACCACCACATCCCGTCACTCTGATGTTGTGTTTCACAGGTACGATGCGGACAATTTGGACAACGGCACGCTGCCCACGGACAAAAACAAAACGATGGACAAGTCGGCAGAGGATCTGAGCAGAAGTGCCAGTAACTCACCCACTCACGGTGCCTTGAAGGCCAGTAAGACCTTCACAGTGAGGTGAGGAGGTCGAGTGCGAAGGTGGAGAGAATAACGTGTGTCACGTCAATAAAGAAGACCCAAAGAGACCCAGACACTGTGAACAGGTGTCCACATACTTTTGGCTGTACAGTGTAGCTAAAGTTGGTTTGGCTTGTTAGCTTTAGTTAAAATTTATAAACCATGTAAAACAACATATTACAACACACACACACACACACACACACGCACGGTGTTTGACATGTGATCTGAAGCGGGTGCATTCTTGTCATAGCAGATTCGTGTGTGTGCGTCGTGGCCTCTTGTTCAGACTGTGACTCGTTTCCGCGTGAATGTGAGAAATGTGTGACAGAAACAAATCAACACACACACGAACCGATCATTAGACGAGTGGGAGTTTCCTGTTTGTCTGCGCTTCTGTTTTATCTACAACTTTTAGTGTTTTCTGTCGTGTTGTAATGAAGGAAATGATGATTGATGTACAGCCTGTGTCTGTGAGACCAGTTCATATTTTAACAGTAAAACAAGGTGTTCATATTTAATATATTTTAGTGCAGGTGTAGGTGTAACCACAGCGTCTCTCACCTGGCAGATTCAACTCTCTCCAAAACAGGAAAGCCCTGAGGAGCTCTCGTGTCGTGAGCCAGACGGACGACGTTCACCTCTGCATCATGTGTTTACGTGCCATCATGAACTATCAGGTACTCAAAATGACCTCATCATCGTGGAGCTTTGTGTCAGTTGTTTGTACGGAAGCTCAAATATGTGAGGAAAAAACAAACTTTAGACTTTTAAGTTATGAAAAAGAAAATGAACTTATGAGAAACAAACTTACAATTTAGACTTTAATTAATGAAGATTAAGAAATACTGAAAAAGTCAAAATGAAGTCACATTTAGGAGATACTGTGTCATAATTATGAGTTATTTATTGAGTTTAAACGTGACGTTCTGAGTCAGTTTTATAGGATACAAAGTCCAAATTCTGAGTTTAAGTAAAAATTGTGAGACAAATTCAGAAACTTGACTTTCTTGTTCTTGACTGAGATATATAAATAAAAAAAACTTCAAAATGAAGTCATAATTAAGAGATACTGTGTCATAAGTTTGAGTTAGTAAGTTAGAGTGAATTCCAAGTCAAAATTCTGACTAAGTAAAAATTGTGAGACAAAAATTAAATCTGACTTTAATCAAAAAAGGAAGTCAAAATTATAATTTTTTTTTTGACTTAAAAGTCTAAACATTCATCTCATAACTATGACTTGGTATTTAATTGTTTCAGCTTACTGTCATAATTTAGATTGTGTTCAAAATTTGGACTTTCTGTTGAATATTTAATGATCTTTTCTCGTCCCAGCTGACATTAACTTCCTTAAATATTAAACAGATGATAAAGTTAAATTAGATTTTAGATGACTGTGTGTGTGTGTGTGTGTGTGTGTGTGTTGTCAGACTGGCTTCAGCCTGGTGATGAAGCACCCCTGCTGTGTCAACGAGATCACGCTCAGCCTCAACAACAGAAACCCGAGGTGCAGAGTATGAAGAGTGTAAACGTTGACGTGTGTTCGCTGTAAAAAAACACAAACACAGTTATGAAACGTTTGACTCGTTGTCCTCAGGACCAAAGCTCTGGTGCTGGAGCTGCTGGCGGCCGTGTGTTTGGTGAGAGGCGGCCATGACATCATCCTCTCCGCCTTCGACAACTTCAAAGAGGTTTGCAGACTTTTACATTGAGACGTGCTCATCGAGCGTTTTCTGGTTTCCTGTTAACGCTGATGTGAACTTAGAGTGAGTGTGTGTGTGTGATTCAGCAAACATTCAGACCTCAGAAACTTACACGCGTGTGATGAGACACTACAGATCCAAAGTCACATGTAGAAGAGGCGAGGCTTCCCTCGTCCAAATGTTCTGGACTTTTACATTTATTCATGTAGCTGATGCGACTTACAAAGAGAGAAACAGTCAGTGTACAGTGTGACGAGGACGTTAGTGAGTATTATCTGCAGCTCCTCCCCGCCTGATGTAGCTTTATAGTCAGTTTCAGCTCATTGTTTATCTGTCCGGTAACAGTTCCACAGTTTTCGTTCGCTCGCTGCTCTCATGAAATCATTTTCTGCCACAGCAGGAAGCTGCTATCAGAGGCAGACAGACGCAGTTACTGGTGAACATAGTGAAGCATTTAGCAGCCAGAGAGACAGATGTCTGTCCTGGGAGTTGATGGAGAACAAAAGCAGAGCTAACAGATGACGAAGGCTGGACTTAAACACAAACTTCAGATGAATGAACGATCATGCTGTCGTGTTTACTTATTTCACTGCCTGTAAGGGGCCAAAATAATGTTTGAACTGTTGAATTAAAGAAAGATCATTTTCGATTTGACTGAAAGCAGTTTTGTCCGTCGTCCTTAAAGTTGAATATTTCCTCGTCATGCTCTGTAAATTTCCAACATGACCTACATAACCGGCATCAGCAGGGATGACTCAACCCACATTCAGACATTATTTTAAACCGGTCTTATTCTTAACATAGAAGCGGTGTTCGTGTTACAGCGCCCACATACCAGCAGCGCTTTAATGCATTGAAAACCAGGTTAAGGGGAACCCCGGCTCCACCTTCCCTTCCTCCACCTCCCCCCCAACGTCAGCTGCTCTGCCCAGTTGTCCCGCCGCCAGACGAAACTGACTGAAGAGGCGAAAATATGTGAAACACTTGTTGAGTTGCCTCTGACCTCTCCTTGGCCTTTCTCTCATCTTTGCCTGAGAAAGCAGCAACTGTTGCCAACAGATCGCCTCGTGTGGCCGCAACGACTTAGACAGACAGACAGGAGAATAAACCTGAACCAGGAGCGTCTATTATTAGTAAATGTCAAGGATGTTAGAAAGCTGCCCCGCAACGCGCTCACGACAAGATTTTAACGTCTGCGGGCCACATAATGTACAGAACATGAATATATCTAAGTGTACTTCTGCTTAAATCCACCACGCGTCCATCTCAGTTTATTAAAAAGTAACAACATGCAATAGAAACAATGTTATTCACATGAAGAAGAGGGAGGCAGCACAAAACTTCAGTAGAGCTGTACAAAGTCTGCTCGTGTCGGGTTTTCCGTTTTAAATATTTCCAAAGAGTCTCCAACTTCAGTGATATCTGAGTTTTGAATATTTATCCAAATATCCAATACAAGCTCAGTTTGGGGCAGGTCATTATCTCCAACACATCACACTTAAAAAATCTAATATTTTGCCAGCGGTGTTCTCTCCACTCTCTTAACCTCTCCTGTAATTATTTTTAATTTATAATAGCTCAGCATCCAGCGTCTTTTTAATTTAGGATCCAATTTCAGGAGCACTTAAAACAAACAGTTTAATTAGATTTAATGTCTGCTAATACAATTTATTAAACTTCAGTCTTTGTGTGTGTGAAGTTTTAGTCTGATCTCCCTCACAGGAGAACTTAACTATCTTCATCTGACACAGTTCATGCATCACTTTCATCATTTTATATGCGACATGCACGATTATGGCACCAACTTTTATGTTATGGCTAATTTGTTCGAGGTGTTTAGTTGAACAGTTGAACAGAATGAATCATATTTTCTTCAGTATTGTTCTTATTATGACGAGTTCAGAAGATCTATATTAAATTAAATGTCCATTCAAAGTTCAGTTTTGCTGCACTGACGATGATAAAATAGGAAGATTGTTTCATTTTAATGCTGATAACCATCAGGATGGTTTATTTGTATTTTATGTTACTCAGGTTTCTGTTTTTTACCTCTGAATAATGGAGCCTGTTTATTTATTCATGTAGCTTAAAATATTTGACATAATATCATACTCGTAGTTTTCACACGAGACGTTTTGACGCGTCCTCAGCTGTAAATAATAAAATGAACGCTGGCTGAGTTCCATTTAGCTGCTTCAGTGTCAGGGTCTTTGTATTGTTCATAGCGGCACACTGTCACGGCTCACTACAAATTCAGTTGGGACTGACAGATTTTAAAAGCAGGAGCTGTAGATGTGCCGACATTATCAGTCCTGACGAATTCAAACAAATGCAAATTAAAAAAAAAAAAAAATACCTGCAGCTCCAGGCAGCTTTAAATTGATGGTTTTCATCATCAATTTTATGCTTCAGTGTTGATGGAGACATATTTTCTACTTACGACTGTCAGCATCCAGATGTTTTAAAAAGCTACGAAGCGTGGCCGAAACTCCTCTGAGAAAATGTTGAAAGAAAAAAATTAAACAAGGCTCCGGTGTGCAGAAAGTCGTGATCCATTTATGACGACAGAATCTCACCTGTGCTGTGTTTTTATGGGAGCATCAGAGGAGGCACCGCCGTTAGGCACCTCCCGGCTAATCTAAAAATCGGCAAAGACGTGGATCATCGGAGCTGAGGCCATCTGTACCGACACCCACCTGTCAATCAAAGCGTCCACGCTCTTAATCCTGCATAACTTTAAGCCTTAATATAATCTGAACAGGTGAGTTGTATAAAAATTCACCCTCAGTACAGTTGTCATGAACGGGGAAATTAGCTATAGAGACCAAAACTGTTTTTTGTACCAGGCTGTGAACATGTTTATTTCTGCTGTGAAGTTGGACATTTTAACATGGGGACTTATGGAGACTGACTCACTTCTGGAGCCAGCCTCAAGTGGACATTTACAGGAACTGCAGTTTTTAGCACTTACACCCCGGCTTCACTTCTCATATTACTGCTCACCGTAATTCAAACGTCACTCTAACTGGAGGAAGTAGAGCAATCGTTGGGGACTATTTTCAGCTGTGGATTAATCCACATTTGTAGCTCAAGTGAGATTTTGTGGCAGCAGGACTGTGTGTGTGTGTGTGTGTGTGTGTGTGTTTTTATAGTGACAAAGTAAAAACTTGTGGAGTACTAACTCCTCTGGCATCATCAGGCCTCACCTCGCCTGGCTGATTAGTGCAGCTTCAGTTACCGCAGCGCTGACTTGAGTATCACGCTGAGCGGCGCTTGTTTTGGTGCCGCAGCGACGCCGACCCGTGTGTGGGCGAGAGAGTCGGCGGGAGAGTCGCAGAAAGATGGAGAGAGAGAGAGCGATGGATGGCGGGCGCCGAGCCAAGAGCTGGTTTATGTGTCCCTCTGTAGCAGAACGTGGGCATTGTTTTGGGTTGTGCAGGCTGTCGGGTTGGCGTGCTGCATTATTTAGCGGACATGAGTGGGCAAAGGAGGAGGAGGCAGAGTGAAAGACCGCAAACACAGACAGGACCGCTGCTAATGGACGTGACAGGGGAATCTGCTGAGCTGTTCGTTATTAAGAAACATAATTATTAGAATTTAACCACATTTTTTCTCTGTTTACTGTCCTGTGCAGCCGTGTTTATCTGATGGATTGCCTGAGCACATTCGACTGTGTGTAACACAGCAGATATCCTGCACAATGAGAAGTGTAGCACTGAGCTTATTATTCCTGTTTGACCCTGAAACTGAAACTCACGACTGCAGAATCTCCTCAAACAAGTCGGATCACCGTCCTCTGTTAAAGGTCCAGTGTGCAGGATTTAAGCTGCAGATTGCTACCAAATGAATACTCTCCTCCCACGCCTCACCCTCTCCTTCCAAACATGTAGGATGAACTCTGCAAAATTCACATAAAAAGCAGAAGTCAACTGTTTAATGAGATGCTTCCCTGGTTCGTGTGCAGAAGATCGATGGATGGATAACTGTGATGTTTCATAATCTGTGTCTGTGTGAGCACACTGCCCCCATGTGTGGACACAGAGAAGACATGAAGTTTATTTTTCTGGTTCTTCATCAGAATCACGTCTCAAAGATCTTCATCCAGATTAATGAACGACAAAGATCTGATCTCCTTTTTTCATGTGTTTCAGGTGTGTGGAGAGAAAAGCCGGTTTGAGAAGCTCATGGAGTATTTCTGCAAAGAAGACAGCAACATCGACTTCATGGTAAAACTGTGACTGTGTGTCCACATGAAGCACTGAATTCAAACTTTATTTACATATTTATACAGCACCTTTAAATGCAAACAGGCATCCCAAATAAACAACAAATAAAAACAGAAATAGACAATGAGAACAAAGAAAAAAAAAGATAATATATGAATAAAATGTGCAGAGAAACAGCGACTCACCGCGTGTTGTTGTCCAGCTGCCGAGAATCTGAGAGACCGGCTCGGTACAGATCTAAGTAGCAACTCTCGGAGACAGATTTAAAAACTAATAAGATGATCCTAAAATTAATTCTAAAACTAAGACCTGCCTGGTCTTTGTCTGTCCTCGGACTGCTGACTTCTGAGCAAGTTGTCGGCATCTTAGGAAGACCAAACAGGAGAGCGTTGTCGTCTAACCTCGAGGTGATGAACGCATTAATTCATGTTTGTCAGTCTGAGGCAGGAACGGTCTGACTTTAGTACAACTGAGGTGAGACTCCACGGTAACTTTAACAACCATCAAACGTCCAATAAGAAGGCTGCTAATCACAGGTAAGTAAAGGAGAAGTCAGCTGATTTTACACATCACAGTGTGTTCACAGGTGAAAGAAAGAAGTTACATTAGCAGTTACTATAATAACGCATGTGAATCTCTGCTCAACTGTCTGTGGTTGAGTTGCATTGTGGGTAATGTAGGCAGAACACTGGAATATAAAATATAAAAATATCTCTCCGGTTCTGCTGCATCAGTTTTGATCCTTTTTTCTGTCTCGCAGTGAGATGAGTCAGAGCACAAAAGTCAAATTTAATTCAGTCTACTAGAACTCTGTAAAATATAAAATAATGTTATTATCTGACTAATTACACACACAGAGTGTGTGGACGGAGAAAAACAAACAAAAGGTGTAATTAGTGTTCCAGCGTGACAGACGGAGCCACAAACAAAACGTCAGTCATCCTTTTAATTAAACAGATCGTTTGCAGCTCAGAGCTCGGCTCACTGTCGGTGCTTTCATGTGCTGAAGCTAATTTTGACTGAAGCTTTCACAACTGTGAGCGTACAGAGAACTTATTTTAACTCCGTATGAACACATGAGGAAATGCAGTACTATGTCAGAGCAGCTGCACAAAGATGGTGACGGTGCTCAGGTGGTGCAGAATGAATCGATAAAACAGCAGCAAGCATTGAAAAATGTCAGTTTCCTCAAACACAAAGTGACGTCATGTCTTGTCAGAAAGATGTTTAGTTTACGGTCATGTTAAGACGAGGAAAAGAAGCTTGAACTGTCACATATTTGGCATTTTGGCTTCATGAATTACTGAAACGATAAATCAAATATCTGAATAGTTGTCGGCTCATTGTTGCAGCTCTGCATGGAGTGATCCAGTTTTCTCTCGTCTTTACCCCGTCTGTCCACCAGGTGGCCTGCATGCAGTTCATCAACATCGTGGTCCACTCAGTGGAGAACATGAACTTCAGAGTCTACCTGCAGTACGAGTTCACTCGTCACGGGCTGGATGACTACCTTGAAGCAAGTTTGACCTTTGACCCTTCAGTCCCTCAGATTTAACCCTTGAACTGTGGACGCTTTATTATAAATGATGTTTCTTCTCTGTTTGTGTGCAGAGGTTGAAGTTCACAGAGAGCGACCGGCTGCTGGTGCAGATTCAGGCCTATCTGGACAACGTGTTCGACGTAGGAGCTCTGCTCGAGGACGCTGAGACCAAGAACGCTCTGCTGGAGCACATGGAGGAACTGCAGGAACACAACACACAGGTGGATACACTGCGCACACACACACACACACACACACACACACGTACACAGTATGTGTGTTTTAACACAAGTTGTGCTTTGGTGTCCCAGCTGAACTCGAGGCTTCAGGAGACGGAGCGGGAGGCGATGGAGAAAGTCTCAGATTTGGAGAAGAAACTCATTCAGACCACCAAAGAAGTGGAGCTCTTAAAGGTACAGTGCACTGTTCACCTCCTCACAGGTACAATTACAACCCAAACACACACATTCATGTCCAGGGACATCATCTCCACTGAGGATGGGAGGAACACTGTTGACTGTCTGGCTACATTTTTTAAGTGTATGCAGCCCATGATCAAATCAGCTGTCACACTGAACAAAGATTTGTCCCACATTTCTCAGTTGAGTCGAACCTCACTGGGCGTCTCAAACCCTCTGACGTCTCCTGGTTGTCTGTTGCAGGAGAGTCTTCGTGAGTCTTCCTCTCAGGTGAGTTTTCTGCAGCAGCGAGAACGAGAGAGAGAGCTCGAACGTGAGATGGAGAGAGAGAGGGAGAGAGACAAAGACCGATCCACCGAGGCGCTGAGGGAGCTGGAGACCAAAGTCCAGGTTCTGGTGGAGCAGGGCCTGGTCCGAATGGAGCGCTCCTCCTCCGGACACCTGGACATCCAGGTGGTCCCCGTCATCCAGCACGTGACACAGAAAGGTCTGTAATCTGAAGGCCTGTGCTCAGCTTGTTGGTCCTCTTCTGTCATGCAGCCGCCCTGCGTGACGACAGGAGTGATGCAGCTTGTTTGTATTCTTGCAGATGAAACAGGAAACAGTTAAAGTCCATGAAAAAATAACAAGTGTTTTTAACTTTAACTTCAGAAAGAGACGTTTTGGTGTCGAGTGCGTCGCAGAAATAAAAAGCCAATTATTCTGTTTTTGCAGCGTCGCTAGAAGCTTCAAAATAAAAGACAAAACTGAGGAAAAAAACAGACTGTCGACTCTGGACCCAGAGCTCAGAGCAACATAAGCTGAATATATCAACTTAGTTCACGGTGTCACAGATTGAATTCATCAAGTGTTTCCTGTCAGGCTGCCTGTGAGAGAAAACGTCCAGCGTTCGGCCCGTCCGTTAAGATGTGTTCAGGCTCAACACAGAGCCGATGTTAGAGCGGCGACTGCATCTAAAGTCGATGCAAAGACGCGAGTGAACATGAACAGATGGTGACTGAGCCTCCTCTGCAGGGCGGCATGAATTAAACACAAAGACGAGCTTCTGCCAGATGAAAAACAAGTTGAGTGGAAAGTTCACAGCGGTTCAGTTTTCTGTTATTTGACAGTAATCAAAGTAAAACAGCAGGAGGGTTCACGTCCACCTGTTCAATGCACAGTTACAGGTTGTGCATTAAAAAATGGGTGGAGAAAGAAGTTTTTAAGCTCGGGGGAAGGTGGAGAAGAAGAAGTGCAGTGAATAAATCATGTGACTTAAACGTCCAATGAGCAGCTGAAAACATTCGATCCGTGCGGTGACCGTCCTCACGTGAGAGCATGAACACAAATGTTCATCATCTAGTTTTATTTCCACTATTTAAGGTTTGATGTGAGCTCCTGTCATCATCACGCCGGCTTCTTCTTCTTCACGACACCTGGCTGCTGCATCAGCACCACCTGATGACAATAACTAATATTCTCATAACTGAAGTAAATCATCTCTTCATGCCTGTTGTTCCTCTGACAGCTGAAGAAGAAACAGATTCAGGTAAAGACCACGCCGCCGCCGTCCCCTCCTCAGACCTCTCTGTGACTGCTCCACCACCTCCACCACCACCACCTCCTCCTCCACCTCCTCCACCTCCAGGCTCAACCATAACTCGTCCTCCACCACCGCCGCCCATGCTGGCTCCTGGAGGCGGTACGACGCAGGCGGTGACTGAAGGGAGCTCGGGTGAGTCCACAGTGAGAGCAGAGGGGGGTTCAGGGAAGAGTCCAAATGTGGAAATGAAATGAGTCACATGACGACAGACAGCAGTGGGAACAGCTTTAAGTCGGCGTGTTATTTAATTTAATAACCGACCATCTGCACGCTGACTCACTGCCTTTATGCCGCGTCACTGATTGAACCATGACTCACTTTCTGTCCTGAAAGTTTCATTTAAACAGTTTTTAGAGGTCAAACTTTAAATAAATTAAATATTAGAGCAGAAGAAGTTAGATTTCTTTTTTTTCTCTTTCAGGTCGTAAAAAAAAGAAACCCATCCAAACTAAATACAGACTGCCGCTGTTGAACTGGCAGGCGCTCAAATCCAACCAGGTGACGGGAACCATCTTCAACGAGCTGGACGACGAACACGTGTTAGAGGTTCGACCACGCTGAACGCCTCATATATCCACTTTGTGTCCAGCAAACACTCATTTATATATTTATTTTATTTTTACAGTATTTTTATTGTTTTTATGTCACATTTTCTATATTTTTGCAACCTTGGTGTAAAATTAACGGCACGAGAGAGACAGATACTTTATTTCCACTAAACATAAAAATAAACATCCAATACAAACATATCCAAACATACAGCTCTCCACACAGGGCGGTAACCGGAGTGTTTTATTAAGAGATGCTCTGCCACAGCGTGCTCGTGACCCGATGGGAGCTGTATGATCATAAACATAAAATTCTCAAATGTTCATGAATTTTGCAAACACCATAAAAAAAAGTTTTCCTTCACAAAAGACGTGAAGGATGACACGAGGTGGTCGCAATCTGCCTTCACACCACGAGATGTCACTAAATCGTGCACAGTGGACCTTTAACAGTAAATCAGCCTGTAAAACATCTGTTAGTGTCGACGAGCAGATCTGAGTGTCTGTTTCTAAGACTTCCTCCAGACAACAAGATAATAAACACAATTTACCTTCTCTGTCTGTCACTTTATCTGTTTTCATCATAAAAACCTGGCCGGTGACGTGGACGGTCTCTGTCCGTCATGCAGGTGAATGAACAGTCTGTTCTGCAGCAGTCTGTTTGATTTGACAGCGTTTGAAATGATAATTTCCCCAAAGTGATTCATACAATAGAACGCTGCAGGAGAAGTGGGTGAATCACATTAACGTTAACAAAAGAAGTGTCCTCGTTTCACGGCTCTGAAAAAACCAAATCAAAACATCTGCAGTGAAAAAACTGAACCTCCTCCATCAGTTTGAATCTTCATGTTTCTCCTCCTCAGGAGCTCAACATGGCCGTTTTCGAGGAGCAGTTTAAAACCAAGGCGCAGTCCGCCCCCGTAGACCTCGGCACCCTCAAGATGAAGAAGGCCCAGAAGACCTCCAGCAAAGTTTCTCTGATGGAGCCCAACAGAGCCAAAAACCTGGCCATCACCCTGCGCAAGGAAGGCATGGCTGCATCTGATATCTGCTGTGCGATCGAGACGTACGTACCAAAAAACTGGAGGTCCGTCCTCACTAGAGGTCACCAGAGCTTCACGGGAAGTCCACGAGGACTTCTTGATTTTAAGGAGCTTAAAAAAACTAAAGATTTCTGAGTTTAATAAATGTGACAGGATGTACGGATGATATCTCCATCTACTGCGGCCCCCACAGGTACAACCAGAGAGCTCTGAGCCTGGACTTCCTGGAGCTCCTGGAGCGTTTCATCCCCACAGAGTACGAAATGAAGCTCATCTATAACTACGAGTGCGAGGGCAGGCCCCTGGACGAGCTCAGCGAGGAGGACCGCTTCATGGTGCGCTTCAGCAAGATCCCGCGGCTCTCCCAGCGCATCAGCACTCTGACCTTCATGGGCAACTTCCCCGAGAGCGTCCAGCTAATACAGCCGGTGAGTTCACCGCAGGGACGCGATGAGGAGGAGGAGGAGAGGAGGAGTCCTGTCCCGTGATAAAAGATTATTTTACGAGGGAAAGAATGAATGACTTTGATCTGACCGCCTCAGTTCTGGCTCTGATTTTCAAACAAACCTGTTTTAATCTGCAGCTCGTATCAAAAAATAATCTCAACCGTTTCAACTCTTTTTCCGGCAGCAACTGAACGCTCTCATCGCCGCCTCCATGTCGATCAAATCTTCCAGCAAACTGAAGAAAATCCTCGAGGTGAGTCGGTTTATTATTTATTGACGTCTCTGCACTTTAAATGTCTGAGCGTGGGAGTCAGTCGAGAAACTTCACAGTTGGATGTTAATTGCAAACGTTGAGTAACGCTTTTTTATCAGGAAGGTGAAGGCAGAAGAATGATTTCTGATAGTCAGTTTCAAACTAAAGTGTCACTTCAGCTGCTTTTAAAGTCAGAAAAAAGATTTATGTAATAAAATCACCTGATTTTCCACGTTTACAGGCGGAGGTGGTGAAGTAAAGTTTAAAGTTACAAACACATTTTACTTTAAACTTTCTCAGCTGAAACCCAAAACAGAAATTTGGTGTCTCTTTCAAACTCACCTCCTCGGGTCATTTTAACGATGAATGCCTCATAAACACTGTTGAACATAAATACTCTGTTTTGTGAAAATGAAATAATGTTTATTACCAGAATGAAGACGGAGTAATGAAGAACAACAAATCAAAGTTCTTCAACAGTCGTCGTGCTTTTTCTTGTTGCATGTTCATTTTCTGTTTCTGGTTGAAGATCATCTTAGCGTTTGGAAACTACATGAACAGCAGCAAGCGAGGGGCGGCGTACGGCTTCCGCCTGCAGAGTTTAGACCTGGTGAGTAAAAAAAAAAACTACAAACAGCTTTTTCACCGCAGCACACGAACATCACCGAGCGTTGTTTCCTGTTTCCTGTCTGAAGCTGTTGGACACCAAATCCACCGACCGTAAGCAGACGCTGCTGCACTTCATCGTCAGCATCATCCAGGAGAAATACCCCGAGGTCCAGGCGTTCTACACCGAGCTGCACTTCCTGGACAAGGCGGCGCTGGGTGAGCACACAAACATTCACTGCACTGCGAGCTAAACTGCGTGTGTGATACGAGCGTTGGATGACCCTGAACTCACCGTCTCGTATCTCGTGTTGTAGTGTCTCTGGACAGCATCCTGCAGGACGTGCGAGCTCTGGACCGAGGCATGGAGGTGACGAGGAGAGAGTTCTCTGTGGAGAAAGACAACCCGGTGCTGCAGAAGTTCCTCAGCAGCAACGCCGAGCTGCTTCAGTCTCTGACAGCTGATGGAAAAACCGCCCAGGTCGACACGAGATGTTCTGAAAGAGGACGATCAGTCCACACGTCAGCATTTTATCAGTTCCTGAGCTGAACTTTCTGTCTCTTGCAGGACGTGTACGACTCTGCCGTGGAGTACTTTGGAGAGAACTCTAAAACCACGCCGCCCTCCATGTTCTTCCCCGTGTTCGTCCGCTTCATCAAAGCATACAAGGTCAGATAACGCTCGTTTGATCGACTCCTGGCACGAACCGAACCGATATCTGCTTCACTGATCGGCTAAAATACTTTCACTCTGACAGCAAGCTGAGCAGGAGAATGAGCAGAGGAAGAGACAACACGTCGTGAACTGTGAAGCTCCATCAACTCCACCTAAACCTGAAGTCACCGAGAACAAGGTAACGCGTCAGCTACAGCTAGTTACTGAAGTTCACCTGCGACAAACTAATATTAGAGAGAAACCAGAAACATTTAGAGCTGACTGAAGTTTGAAGGTCACCAGAGGAAAGAAAAGAAACTGAAACCAGCTGAAGTCAGCAACAGTTATTTATTTGAAGTGTGAGAAACAAAAAACTAAGTGACACATTTTATCAATATTTTATCAGTTCAGATGTCGAATGCTGGAAAGTCTCGATCATGACACGATGTCGCCCTCCGTGCTTTCACACCTGCACAAACGAACCGGACTATCCGAGTCCGGATAGTCCGGTTCGTTTGTGCAGGTGTGAAAGCTCATCCGAACTCTGGTCCGCCTTGAAAACGCGGATCTCTGTCCGCTTTGCAAGTGAACCAAAGATCAGAAAGCCAATCGATGAGCCGGGTTTTCTTCCTCCTGGTCAGTGCTTGTACGAACGAGCAGCTGTTGTAACTGCATGACGTTGTCCGGTTGGCGGTTTGGTGTGAAATTTTTTAGGCATTCCCCGCCCAGTTGAACCGCGTCCCACCGGACTATCCTGGTGTGAAAGCAACATATGAGAGCTCCGGTAGTTCGTTTTGGTCTCGGGGGTGTCGGCAAAAAAATCACAGCGACCTGCGGCGGAGACGTAAAGCTAAAATGTCGAGACAGGCTGAACGTTTATTAAGAAAACATCACGGACACACACGAGGCTGAAGGTGTGAACGAGTCTTAAAGGATCGACTTTTCTAGAACAAATAAAAATAAAACATCAGGATGTTTTATGATGCTCGATGAGCTGAATGTAGCGTTCACCACAAGTTTACAGACGTAAGACTTACCGAGTATTAATACACACACACACACACAGACGGACGCTGACTGAGGCCGTAACAAATCATGTTGACTAAGCTGCAGGTTTGTTTACAGCCTGTCTGATCGTGTGACGGCTCGTATTTCTCGCCCTGCACGTTGTTGTCATTACCTCCAGAGCGAGGACGCTTTGTCGTGAATCACGTTTATGAGTTATAATCCTGAGCTGCGTAAATAAGATCAGCACTGTCGATGATGTTTCAGGCCTGCGTGACGTCCAGACTGCCTCAGATGGATCTGATCGCTGAGCTGAAGAGGAGGCAGGTGTCTCCTCTGGTGAGGGAGGGGAAGGACGGAGCCATCGAGGACATCATCACAGGTACGACACACCTGGAAACACACACACACACACGGCGTCATCATAAACACTGGAGGCAGGTGGAGCAGTGAGCCTGTATCTGTTCAACATCCGACCTTCACCTTCAGTCTGAAGGGTTCGTTCTGATACTCGAGCTGCTGAAACGTAAGAAGACGTGAGCTGATTTAAAAAACGCTGTTAAACTTTTCTAAGTCGCTTGTAATGAAAAATAAATAAAAGGTTTGAAGTCGAGGTTTAGATAGATACGATTACAGAACGTTCACTCATAACTCGGTTCATAGGCCACGACAAACACAACAGATGACGGTAAATTATGTTTACTGTTACCTGCCGCCATATCCTGGTAGTCCTGCTTCTTCCTGGTTGCTCAAACAAGCCACCTGTAACGACGCCCACCTGTCAATCAAAGCGTCCACGCTCTTAATCCTGCATAACTTTAAGCCTTAATATAATCTGAACAGGTGAGTTGTATAAAAATTCACCCTCAGTACAGTTGTCATGAACGGGGAAATTAGCTATAGAGACCAAAACTGTTTTTTGTACCAGGCTGTAAACATGTTTATTTCTGCTGTGAAGTTGGACATTTTAACATGGGGACTTATGGAGACTGACTCACTTCTGGAGCCAGCCTCAAGTGGACAGTTGTAGTTTTTTCCTCCAACAGTGACACACAGACAAACTTTATGAATGAAGACGAACTGGTCAGTTAACCGCACAGCTGAAACAGGAAGCAGGACGTGATTTTATCAGAACTATTTCCTGCATGTGGCTGCTGCTTGTCTTAAAAAAGGTGTTGGTAGGCTAGCTGTTTCCCTCTGCCTCCAGTGTTTATGCTAAGCTACGCTAACAGCACCCTGATCTGACTTCACGTCTGTCTCTGACTTGTCCTTGCTTCTCTCTCTCTGTTGTTTGTCCCTCCTCTCTTCCCGTCCCGTCTTCAGCTCTAAAGTCCGTGCCCTTCACGGCTCGCTCTGCCAAACGCTCCTCTCGTCTGTTCTGCGACTCCGTCTTCAGCGACGAGGTGACGTCTTAAAATCCCTCGATGCTCTCTGATTTTCTCTCTGTCTTCATAAACATGATTAATATCTTCATTACAGGCTGAAACGTGATGATACACCTGAGCTGCTCAGAAACTTTATGATAAAACAAAACACGTGATGTCTGATGTCACCGTTTTTTAACGTTGAGGCTATGTTACATGAACGTTTCTGTCACTTACAGTCAAGTTCAGAGTGTGTGTGTGTGTGTGTGTGTGTGTGTGTGTGTGTGTCTCAGGTAACAGATCGTAACTTACCTGGATGATGAGACCAAACTATCTGTGTAGTTGTGACATCACAACGTTACAGAAGTCCTGACTGCTCGTCTACAGCGGAGCGTTCCTCTCTGGAATGATGACTTTGATATTTTTATTTTTATCCAGCTAATTTAAATTAAAATAATTAACCTCTTACTTTCCACAGTACAACAGACCTTTAATCTGTTTTAATCACAGTCGTCGTGTCATCGCTGCGTCCTGGGTCAAATGAGATGACGACGAGGGCTGAAGGTTTTCCTGTCGTCTTGGAATATGATGAATCTGACTGAGATCTACAGAAGCGTACTGCTGCCGTACAACGTGATAAGTTGGTCTCAGGTGGAGGAAGTGTATTCAGACTGGATCAGGCGCTGAGGTGTCTGTATTTGCTGAATATGACCAGAATATTCATTATTATTCATTATCAGCTTTATCGAGGCCGACACTCACTATGTCTCTCTCTCATATAGACACAGTGAGTGTCGGCCTCGATAAAGCTGATTTTTTTCTGGTATGGCAGCAAAACGCTTCTGTGGATATTTGTCGTCATAACTGCCGTGTTATTTTAAACACGCTACTCATAATTAATCAGTGTTCAACTCCTTCCTTATTCAGTCGATTAAACGTGGAGATTAATGACAGAACTCTTTTTAAAGGGTTATCAGTGTCCACAAACTTTTGTCTTCTTAGTATATTTAAATATTTTATTGATGAACGTGCGTTCTGCTTCTTTAAGGTTAATAAATTTCAGATGATCGACACTGGACTTAAATGTCACAGCATGAATGTGTTGATCAAACGTTACCTCAGCGTTTGTTTGTCCTCCTCAGATTTGAGGAATCAGCCGTACAGACGGACGGACGCCGGACGCCGCAGCGCCAAGTGGAAGCCAGGACAGCAGCTCCACGTGTCGTCGGACATCTCGCTGTGAAACACTAACACACACACACACACACACACACACACACACACACACTGGACTGAACGCTACACACAGATCAGGTGTTAAACTCAGCGTGGAGACATCTTCAACAGAAACTGAGTTACAGCGAAACCTCGGCTGATTGTAGGAACGTTGATTTGAATAATCAAATGTTAAATATTAGCAGCACTTGAAGCTAATGACACTCGATGTCTTCTGAGCTCGTTAAGACAATTACATGGAAGAACGAGCTGATATTTAACGAGAGCGCTTCATTCACGCTGCTCACACGTTAAAGTGACTCTACAGAAGCTTTAAAATGAATCTTTGATGGAGCGAACGTCATAAATCATTTTCAGAGTTTTCAGACATGATTTTTTAATTGGTTTTATTTTAAAGTGAAATATTAATTACAGCTGTCTCAAATTTAGGCTGCAGATTTGTAATATATTTAAATTATTTTTAATACTGAAGTGTAAGAACGAGGAAATCTACGTTGATTCTGCATTTCAAATAAAAACATTTTATACCGTTTGTTTGCGTCTTTCTGCTTTTTTCAGCGTCTGTGAGGACGGACGAGCTACATTTACTAAAAGACAAAACAGCGGAGCTTTGCAGGTTTAAATACTGGACAGATTAAAATGTTGACCTCATGGTGGCGCTAGAGGAGAAGTCACATTAACAAAATCTGACTGAAAATAACTTTTACATTTCCTGAAATATTTTGTTTTAATGAGCCAACAGCAACAAATGAACTGTCAGGAAGTATATTTGATTTGTTATTGCTGCTTTTATAGGCCGGATATAGCACCAACAAATACTGCAAAATCTTTCTCATAAATTTAAAATTTGAAACTTTCTCTGAGAAGAATTCAACTTTATTTTTGTATGTTTGTATAATTTTAAAACTTCATCCTCAGAGTTACTGCCTTGTTTTGTCGAGGTGGCCTCAGTGAATTAATGTTTGACTCCTGTAATTTAGACTCTGGTGTTCGCTCCTGACCGAGCTTCACGCAGCAAAAGAAAACTAATTTTTTAAAATGTTTCTCTGGTCTTTTGAAATCAGTCCGTTGAGAAGCTGCTTGTGCTTTAAATCACCATCTGTTTGGAGCAACTCCAGTCTTTGAACTCATTTGCATTGAAAGTGTCTGAAACTGTTCGGCAGATGTTATTGAACAGAGAATAAAATGACTTTCGGTTTCAGACAGATGCCGTCGAGCACAAACGCCGTTCCACTTAATGAGGACTGCAGTCTGTTTCAGACAGTAACTGAAGCAACGTTCAGACCATTAACAGAGTTTAACAGACGCAGACTCTCGGGAGGAAACGCTCAGAAAAACACGAAAATAACTCGATAACAGACGAGCTGAGAAGAAGCTGAGCTTCATGTCTGAGGTTTAAACTCATCTTCTCTCTTCGTTTATAGTTTTTAGAGTCTCTGCAGATCTTTAATCTGTCAAAGGTAAAATCAACAGACAGCAGCTCTCTGGAGGAAAACGACGTTTTCTCTCGTGGCCAATTAACGAACACAGTTCAACACTTAGAGCCACGTCTAATGTCGAATTTATTCCTGATGACTCAGAGAAGAACTAAAACATCATGTAACTTTCCTATCATAAACTAACGTCTGTTGAATCCTATTGTTGGGAGTGTTAGTGTTGGTACCACGGGACCATCGGGAAGAAGACGACGACGTTTTCAGGAATGCTGACGGGAGCGGAGCCGGTGTCGTACCAGAACAGGAGCTGGGCGAGCGGGCAATGTAACCGGGACTCTGCAGCCTCTACGGACATAATGGCAGAGGAGAAGAGAGCGAAGAGGACGCTGACGGAGGAAGCTAAGAAGAGAAAAGGAGAGAGTGAGCGAGCAAGAAGCAACTGGAGGCAACAAATCTAAAAACTTTCTACGTAATGTTTTAATTTATTACAGTGTGTCTGATTGTATCGTTCCTCTCACAGGTTAATTAATCGATTAGTCAACTGACAGATTATTGAAAGATTTGCTCATTAATGTTTTTTTAAATTTCTTGTTCATTTAATAATCAGTGTACATTTATCATTTAATACGCCGAGGGAAGTCTCTTGATCAGTGGATGTGTTTCATTGGTTCCCATGTATCAATAGTTTTTTGTAGTTTCAGGTTGTCTGTCCAGTTTTTGGTTCTTCACTGACGTCAGACATTTTTCCACCTCTGCTCTCGTCGTCTCCAGGTCCTCTGTGATTTTCTTGCATTGTGTCGCTGCTTCTTGAACAAACCGAAGCAGATTCGTGGTCCGATAGGCACCCATCATTTCCTCCATGGCGCTCACAGAAGCCAGAGTCTTGGCGGTTTGTCCAGCTACACCGTGCACGAAAACGCTGGAGGCCATTTTGTCGCTGATTGTTTTGATTGTTTTCAGCTCCTCCACCAGCGGGGCGATCGCTTCTCCGAAATCTCCAGCTTTCTCCATCAGGAGGTTCGTCTTCCGCTCTTTTGGCTTTTTGGTTCCGCGATAATAAACGACGACACGTCCAACTAAACTAGCAGCAACACTTGTGGCGCCCAACGCACCCAAACCACCACCGATCGCACCACCTTCTGCACCAGCCCTCCCACCAAAGATTCCACCAATTGCACCACCAGTTGCAAAGCCGATGGCGAACGATGACAGGTCGCTGACCAAACCCCAAAGTGAACTACCGGCTGCTGCAGTGCCGACCGCACTGCCGACAGCGCCGCCGAACACTCCCCCAGCCACACCACCAAATGTGCCGCCAAAAAGGCCGACAGTTGCGCCGACTGCGTTAATACCATCGTCACGAAACCTGCACCACGTCACAGCAGCGATCGTCCCCAGAGCACCACATACTCCACCAGAGAGGCCGCCACACACTGCACCAAGACCTCCACCCAACACCGCGAACAGAGCTCGGTCCAGCACGCTCGCAGAAACGTCCTCCAGCTGAGCGGCTGTCAGCGTGAAGCTCTTCGAGGTCGACTGAAGACGAGCTCCATGTCGACTGTAGAGGCGAAGGAAAGACGTCAAGCTTGTTACGAGTTCGTCACAGAAAACGCTGTGTTCCATTTTTGTGTTCTCAGTTGATACTGAGGCGACGTCGTCTTCTTGATGATGGCCAACCTGAAATATGAGGTCAACATTTAAAGCAACATTTTATAACTTTCCTCTGATAAACTACCATCTGTTACCTCCTGTTGATCTACACTGACCTGTGATCAGGTGAATGGTGTCTCTGTCATTCGTACGTCTGTTCTCACACTATGTAACTTTGGGCTCCGGGTCGGGAGAAGTACGTAACGCTTTACGGCACTAAGTCACACACCACCAACTATTTCACTGATTTTGGTGAAACTGGATCATATTTTATGGAGAAAATGTTTTCTGGTTTTCCCTCTGATGTCCTCCGGCTGCTCTAATGATTTTAATAATTTAATTAATGAATCTATAATAAACTCACATTAATTAAACACTTTAAAGTCTTTTTATTCTGGCGGCACGCTCGAGGCTCCGTACATGTCAGGACAGTAACATGGGTGTTCTCGCCCGCGTTCACGCCGTGTTGCTGTTCCAGTTTGGGAAGTTTTAACCTGAACTGACGTCTCTTCACACGAGCTGCTGCCACATGCAAAATACTCGAGATTAAACATGAAGCTGATTCAGATCAGAGAGTTTCATTCGTACTTACAGTTTGTCGTCTGATCCACATGTTTGAAGGTCTCGGTGTCGTCTCGGCTCTTTAAATAGATGCTGCAGGTGAAGTAACTTCTACACAGCCCGACGTGTTCAGACGAGGGTGGAGGAGTGAGAGCAGGGGGGCGGAGCTGTTACACTGAACCCGTTTCATTTCCAGGTACCCCGAGGGAAAAAACAGGACGCACCAAACAACAGGAAAACTTCCCGGTTGGCACAACAAATGAATTAGAAAAACGTTTCATCTGCGTGTTTGATCACTTCTCAGATTTAACTTGAAACTCACCTGGAGAATGTGACATTAAACCAAACAGGAAACTCCTCGTGGCAGCAGAGAACATCATGAAGCTCAAACTGAAGTCCATTTTGCATAATAACTCACAGTCCGCCTTTGAAGAGCTGATCCGGGCGGGGATCACCTGTAGCCTCGGGCTTTTCTCCGCGGAGGTAAACAAAGGGGCAGTTAACACTCATTACTGTCCGAGTCGCTGTTAATTAGAGCGGCGCTGACGACTGGTCGTGCTACGCTCACTACAACACGTGCAGAAAGAGAAACACGACAGAGTTATGTCACGGCTTCACAAGACACTGTTACCTCTGTAGTGTCGAACTCTTCCACCTGCAAACCGAAACATTTCATTTATATCTGATTAAACTAGCTCATCTCACCGCTCCCTCCCTCTGTTTATCATCTTCCTCCTCCTCCACCTCCTCAGGAGACATTAAACTTTCATCGGCTCTAAATGAACGCTGGCCGACCTCATCACACCGCAGCTCAGATATAATTGAGCACATATTTGGTTAGATTCAGGCGTTGCTAGGTTTAAACTAATCGGTGACATTTATTTATCCATGGGGAGCGCTTCAAAGCCAACGTGATTAAAACTGTTGCACTCAATATTAAATGATGATCGTCATTATTTATTAAGGATGGTTATAAAGATGCCTCAAACCCAGCGGCTGAAATATTCTTTCATTTAAGCTGCTAATTATAACCTCACAGATTCACGCTGGCTGCTCTCGTGTGGACGATGTTCCAGATTTTAAAGCGACTACATCAACAAGGTCACCAACAGCAGTCAGCAGCCAGCTAATATTACTGACTAGTCCAACAGCAGTCAGCCCAGCTCGGCGTCTGTCTTTTGTATTGCCCAGCTCCTGTTCTGGCACGACACTGGCTCGTCAGAGATTTCAGTCCATTCACAGATTGACACTTACGAGCGTCGTGTATAAGAGGGTCACCTTTATTGTCACAAAAACACAACAGGAACGTACAAAAGCAGCAACCTTTTTAGTTTGGTTGATTTTTCTCACACGAAGCAGCAACTTTTTACTTTCCATACACAAAAAGTTGCGTGTTGTTTTGCACGGTTTAGTTGGTCTTTAGTTATACTGACTTTGTAGTAGATTATCATTCTTCTTCACAATTCACAAACAACACTTACCCACACAGCAAGCATCACTCTCAGACTGGGAAACAGTGTTTATGATATACAATATCATTCAAATATCTTTCTCGATAGTTAATAATCGTTTTTTTTCTTTGTTCTCACAGTAAAAGGGGCGTTATCGACCCAGTTTGAACATAATACAAAAATCTATGTTACTGTACAATTTGTTTACTCTATCATACACTCACAAGTATACACAGAATTATTGACAGAAAATGAGACCTTTGTTGACCCAGCGTGCAGATTTCCAGGAATGTTTACAGTATGCATGCCATTTTGGATTTTTTTTTCTTTTTCTTTTCCCGTCTAGAAAATTTCACATAAAATCAATTCTGTAATATATTATTTGGGTTTATATACATTTCTGAACATCCACAAATGGTTTGAACAATCACACATTCATCAAGAAACCATCAATAGAGTTTAAACTGTGGTCTGTGTCGCGTACGTAACACTGTCGGTTATAATAGAAGGAGAACAGCTACAAAAATGGGGCGTCCTATCGGTGAGCTGACGTTTAGAGGAAGGAGGAGGAGAATATGTGCTTCTTATATAAACGTGGTGGTACTTTAAACCGTTCA
The DNA here is from genome assembly GCA_033000465.1 of Sciaenops ocellatus. Classification (NCBI taxonomy): domain Eukaryota; kingdom Metazoa; phylum Chordata; class Actinopteri; family Sciaenidae; genus Sciaenops; species Sciaenops ocellatus. Next base: position 3,713,549 of record CP136879.1, on the reverse strand, counting down.
GTCCGTCACCTCCCACTGCTGACTGGTCATGGTTTTTGTTTTATGGTTAGCAGGAAACAAAAATAAAAAAACACAGAAAAATAATAATTTACAAAATAAATGTGTTACATGCTTATGAATCCTCTTCAAGTATAAAAATACAAAAAAAGCTTGATTATATAAAACATAGATGATACTTTTTCTTTTTTACATGTTAATAAAGCGATTTCTTCCAAACAAAAACTAAATGGTCATTTTAATATACATACAATATATCTGTGAAGTGACTCAGGTTATACTCTAACTGCGTTTGTCTATTTAGCGTGCTAGCTTTAATGACTACTAATACATTCCATAAATGTATTAACTATATACTGAAACATCTGTTTGTAATCTGAGATGGTTTAAATACACTCACAGTATGAGATTAATATTTCCCTCCATTTAACTTCAGAGATTTTCAGTTTCTCTTCACAGTTCAGTCGTTTTCCAACACGTCACGTCCACGGTTTGATTTAATCTTACAACATACATGTTGCAGAAGAGAAGAAAATATCGACTGTGTCCCAGTTTCATACTTCATACTAACTGAATAAATCTGATATAATACGAAAGTGAAAAAAATGATTTGATACACGTCAAACTGAACTTAATTTAGAAAATAAAACTGGTTTTCTGAAGGTTTTATAGTGTCTGACTGCATGAGACTCTCTCATAGTTAAAACTAAGTATTACTGTCTATTGAAAATTCAGTTTGTACCCTCAGACTGCGCCAAAGACGTCTAGGAAAGACATTAGTTTCAATATTTAAGTCTCTGGGTGTGACATATAGAATAAAATGTCATCTGCATACAGAGAAACTTTCTGTTGTTGTTTAACATTTTTATACCTGTAATGTTATTTATTATCTTGGGTTTGACTGAACGCTTCAGTAAATATATTGCAGAAAGCCGCGGACTCATTGGACAGCCTTGTCTCGTCCCTCTTTGCAGGCCAAATGAGCTCAAGACGTCCTCGTTTATTTTTTAATCCTTGCCCTTCGGTCATTAATATACAGCTTGAATGGTTGTGATACATTTCTGTAGTGCTCTAAATATAAACTCCAAACTGACCCGATCGAAAGCCTTTTCTTGCCTTTGCTGATCTAGACTTATTATTTGAGTCTTTTTGCCAAAATACGGGAAAGATCTCAGTTCTGGTTTAGTACTCGAGTATTTTTTGGTATGAAAGAAATTGCCGCCTCTCTCCAGAAGGTGGAATTATGTCAGTCTTGAATAGATGGTGAGATGTGACTTTCATTTCCTTAAAGCACTCGGAGCTGACGTAGGGGGCTTTTGGCAAAACACTGGTGGTGGAGTGAACCTCAACGTCACGGCCTTCCCGTGTCTCTTCTATCAACTCTCTAATAAACACATTAAACCCCCCCTCAAAAAAAGGCAGAAATCTTGTTACAGACAGGAGGAAGGAGTTATCACGCCAACACTGTTAGTTCAATGTCGGCCAAAGACGTGAAGAAGACGTGACACTCTTTAAATACAAGGATAGTTGTATTAATAACGCTTTATAAACCTCGGCTCTTTTCCTCGCCTCCGCCTCGCTGACCAATCACGGCCTGAAGTGGGTGTGAATGTCGGATTATCGGTTTCAGAAATTGTCAGATGCGGCCTCGTTAATCCGACGTCTGGAGGTGTTGGAGGGAGGAAGTTTCTGAAGCTATTCAACCATCTGACACGCTGTGAAGAACGCTCAGTAAAAATGTGTTATCACACGCATCATTCATATTTTAATCCGCCTCTGAAGCCTCCCGTCTTTATGGAAACAAAACTAAATCTTTGGAAGAACTTTCATGATTCTTGCATAACTTTTTAACTTCAGAGTTAGTGTGCAGTTTGAAGCTGGGACACAGACGTCGTGTTGTTGTTGTTAGATATGGTCGATGATGAATTTGCAACACGGATGTTAGGAGTGAAATCCTCACAATGCCTCGTACTGCAGGTCCAGAGTGTATGTGTTCAAATTATTGGTGTGTTGGCTTCCTGTTTGGCTCCCTACTGAGATAATTTCTCTACCTGACAGTCTACTACGATCGAGTCCAGAACCAGAATGATCCGAGTACTCGCTCCTCACGTTTTTAGTCCAGCTGAGACCTGAGAAGCAGACAGAGGATGAATAAAGCAAAGCGAGAGCGAGAGAGAACGAAAGACTAAAGGCTCACAGGCTAAAATGAAGTGAGGCGAAGCGGTGAAGGGAAAACATCAGCGAGACTGATGGTGATTGGCCAGAAGGTCAGTGACCTCAGCGCTGCCCCAAACAAAGCAAGCAGAGCGGGAAGATTTCAGCAAAACAAGACGAGAACAGGAAGCGGTGAAAGGAAAGGGAAAAGAAAAAACACAAAAATCAAAATTTACAAACAGACAAATGTTTCAAGTTTCTGTTCAAACTTTTTAAATCTGTGAGTCTGAAATCATACGAAGGTTTCTGCTGACCGAACACCGACACCACGATCTACAACCCTCTACCACGACCTGCAACAACCTAACACCACTGAAGGAGAAGAAGAAGGCGTCTGTCGCATCTTCATCTTCTCTGCAGGGAGGACGAGATGGATGGAGGGAAAGGAGGGAGGAAACACACGAGGAAGGAGAGGAGGGATCATGACCAGCACAGGAGGAGATGAGGAGAAGAGACAAGGACAGAGAGGAAGGAAAAAGAAAGGCAGGAGAGTAAACAAGGAGAGGAGATGAGGATAGGGAACACGTAGGTGAGAGGATAGGTGAGAAGACAAGGAATGGAAAGAGGAAGGAGGGAGATATAAGGAAAGGAAAAAGGGAGAGGACATAAGGTAAGGAGAAGATACAAGGAGTGGAGGGGAAAGAAGGAGATGAGAGGACAGGACAGGAAACGAAAAGGAAGTATGAAAGGGGAGATGAGACTAGGAAACAAGCAGACAAAAGACTAGAAGAGAAGACGAGGAGAGGAAAGAAGGAGATGAGAGGACAGGCAGTGGGAGGGAAAGGAGAGGAGGTATAATGAGGTAACAAGGAAAGAGAGGAGGTATAATGAGGTAACAAGGAAAGAGAGGAGAAACAAGAGATGAACAAAACAAGGAAACAAGGAGACGAGATGAAGAGATAAGCAGAGGAGAGGAAAGGAGAGGAAAGAGGAAAAGAAATGAGATGTGTAAACATGGAGGAGTGTGTTCGTCTTTATTAGCCGAGTCTCTCGGGTGTTTCTGAGGAAACACTCGTTGATCTGACCTGATCTTTCTTTAAACAGCAGCTCCAGTCTCCGAGCTGCTTCACGTGCCAAAGAAATAACCCGACTGGAAAAACAAACAGAGCCGCGTCCCAGCGTCCCAGCGTCCCAGCGTCCCAGCGTCCCAGCTCTGCTGCCAGTGTTAATGAATTACTGACTGGCTGAGCTTCCCTCTGATCACTCGTCTTTGGGCCACACGCGGCTGCTGACCGTTCGTCCATCCAAATGTTCAGCGAGGTGAAAGTGTTGTGAGGACAGACGAGTTACGTTCAGGAAGATTAATGACCAAGTCTGTTTACCGCACCGGACGTGTAGAGAACGCCTGCCACAGCGGGAATGTAAGAGTGCCAAGTACATCCTCACATGACGGATGAGTCTTCAGTCTGTCCTTGAGTAACAAAAAAAACTGATGAGGATCAAACTCGAGTCTTATTTTTGTAGCTTTGGTCGTCGTTTCTGTCAGTTATGAAACACGAAAGAAGAGACACGATCAGACGTTGTAAAAAGTGTCAGATTCTGGTTACAGGTATCCGGATTCATTTGAGATGCACTAATCAAGGTTTTCTCTGTTTTAGGACCTTTGAGCTCATTGTTTTGTTTTTTTACAACCTGCAACAACACGTGGAACTCAAAACTGATCACGTGATTAGGGATCATTAAAGCAGGGATCATGTCATGAATCATCTGGTATGGCAGACCCAGAAGATGCAGGAGGGATTACACCTGTCATCAGACCTGGAAACACCTCGACATCCCCCAGGGGGAGCTGGGACGTCCTTTACCTAAGCTTTACCTGCTGCGACGGCGCCCTGATCGAAGATTTTATTAGTTTTAGTGCCTCTTTTCATAATCAATGTGAAAAAACTTCAGATTTCCACACAGACGAAGTAAAAATGTTCGTCCTGCTCATAGTCACGTTGTCCTGCTGTCTGGCGTCACACTGCCCTCCGTTAACTGTCACCTCTTTATGAAGTCTACAGCCTGCACGTTGTTCCTGCGTCACTGTACGATGACGCAGCTAAAAAAGTAAAAGAGCAGAGATCCAACAGAGAAAATGCGAGTCGACACTGAGTCTCCTTGGCTGATGACTCCACTCGTCGAGTTTTCAGGGGCAGAACTGGTAAAAATGTGACTTTTCATCACGTCTGATGTTTGTGTTTTTTGACCCGTCTGGTTTCTCAGTAACTAATTTGGTATAACTGATAAAACTACAAAAACAAGACCTGACCTGTGATAAACTGGATTTATCCTTCAAAGTGCTCCACAGAACAATAACGACAAGTTTTGGCGAACGGTACTTGGATGAAGAGACTGGTGAGGATTAACAGCTGATTGTAACGCCTGGAGAAAAGACTGAATGAAACACTCAGTGCTCGTACTGTCTGTAACTGTGTCGGAAGATCGTGTACAAAGAATCCAAGCTCAACTCTTTTATCAACAATAAAAGAGTAAAACAGTTTGTGTTGACGAGGCGCTGCCTGGTGCCTCGAGGGGACGCTGCTACATCTGTGGCTCAGCAGACAGGAGCACCACCCGGACCTCGAGGGATTATAACGTGCACCGCCTCTTTTTATGCAGAGAGCAGAAACTTTCCCATCACACAGAAATAAAAAACTCCCACACAGGTCGAGATCAAATCTGAAATATTCTGGCAGTTCTCGTGGACGGACGCTGGTCTAAATATTTCACACGCACGTTACAACACTTCCTACTGATCCTGAATCAGGCGTCACGTGATCCACCCACCTCGATTCCACCACGCTCACGTGTGCGATACAGTTTTGGTCCGTTCGTCGGCGTGTTTATGTGCTTCTAAATATGCCTAGGATGTGTTATTTTGAGACCTTTCCTGTGTCTGACTCGATCGATCTGCGTCCATTAAAAACAGTCCAGCAGTGAAATCTCCGCAGAGCCGAGCGGAGAGACGCTTCTGGTCGAATCACCATCATCGTCTCGTCATGTGTCTGCTGGAATTGAGCAGTTAAACACTGTTACTGTTTTACTGTATCATGACTCTTTACTCAGGAGATGCATCTTTATCTCCTGATGCTGAACATTATCTGTCGTGTTTGATGAGCTCACTCCGCATGTAAAACTGGAATTTAGCACAAAAACAAACAATAATTTGGCCGTTTGCTTTCGGGGCTCTGTGTGTGATGAATTTTTAAAAAGCAATAAGGGAAATGAGTTGATACTCAGACAAAGACACAGGCGGTGTTGAATACTAATCCTCGAGGTCTCTCTCTGCGGAGGGAAGTGCTGCGCTCGCCCAGATGGCATCGCCGAGTCAAGCGGAGGTCAGCCATGTTAGCCATGTGGTAGCTGCTGTTACTAATGGAAGCTACTGTCAAAGACGACCTGATACACGGAGGTTCAGTCTAAACATGTCCGCGCTGCTTTTAGTGCGCATAAATGTGCTGCTGCATGTTTGATGGGTAAACTCATGAATTAATCAGAGCAGGTTTCCCCCGAATACAGACGATGTTTCTGGGTTGTGGTGGATTGCTGTGAGTGGAGTATTTTCTGAAAGCTCTCTTTTAGGCGGCCGTGGTTGAGGACCGGTCAAGGCTGCTCGGCTCCGCTCAGCAGGTCTGCAGGAGCAGATAAGACGAGCGGAGCTCCTCATCTAAAAAGGCTTCAGAGTTCATCGGCCAAGTGCCGAGTTTAACCTCCCGTTCACACGTTCAGACTCAGACGTCTCTCATGAGCCCGAGGCTTGTTTCATTTACATACTGAGCTCTGATTGGACGGTTCATTTCTCCTGTTGCCTCCACACTGGTGCAGGATGAAGCGGTTCTTTTCCTGAGCGACGTGCTTTCACACATTTTCTTATTTATTTATTCCAGCAGCTTGTTAAAGTTTCATTTAACGGAGGAGCTGCTGACAGTTTGTCTGAACTCTTTAGAGCTGCAGCAGAAAACAGCTGCTCCAGAGGGAGAAACGAGACCGACTCCAGGAGGACGTCGGCACTCAGCTGCATCTTTCTCGACTTCCACACGACGCTGCTCGAAGATTCAAGATGAGACAAGATGAGGCGACGAGCTCGAGAGTTTGAGTCTGTATGTGAGGACGACGAGGTGCCACGATAATTTGAACTTTGACCTGAATACTTCACGTTTAAATTCATAGGACTGAAATGTTTCATCACGTCCATCTAAATGAATTTATGTGGTTTGAATGTGATTTTAATGATCTCTTTCGTGGGTCATGTGACTGCCAGACGAAACTTGATTGGACAAACAGCGGTGGTCCAAGAATTTTTCATTTTGAATTTCGGAATTACGATTTTTTAACTTTTAGATTTGAAACTTTCAAAGACGGATATCTAAACAACAAAAATTTAGTGGCATCGAATGTAATTATTAAATCTTTGCTTGTTGTGTCTCCTCTGCTGCCTCCTTCACAAAGCTCTCTGCTTTATTTTATAAATATATTTCTTTCACCTCGCATCGTGCTTCACTTTTGTCATCTTGCATAAAAAGTGGCAGAGCTGTTAAAAAGGCAGTTCTGAGTAAGCTCGCTTCACGGTTGGTTCGGCCTCTTGGCTGCAGCGTGGACCTTTACTAACACTGTGCAGCTGCTGCAGCGCTCGAGACTTCAATGATGGGGTGATACAGGAAGAGCAGCATGAGGTAACTTTTGGATGAACAGAGTGAGAGATGAGAGAAGTCATGGCTGGATCATGGTGAAATATCATTGATTCGACCTTGAGATGTGAAGTCACTCCGTGGCATTATTGAAGATTACGGATGTGTGAATGGATCTGTTATAATAAAGCTAGTTGATCAGTCACGAGCACCACCAAAGACCTTCCTCGGGAAATAAAAACATCAACATACTCGTACGACAAAAACTTGATCTCTAAGCAGGCTAGGTTAGATCCAGTAACTGAAAACACACATCAACAACTGGTAAGACTGGTTTCTGTAGATAGTTCCCCCTCTGGTGTTTGTGTAATCTCATATTGTCTGCTGGTCCGGCCTACACAGTTTCTCTCGTGTCGCAGAAGTCGCAGGGGGAAACTTCTTTGAAGTGACAGCAGAGAGGAGAGGCAGAGGCAGACGAAGCACCAGAGGTGGAGGAGGAGGTTTTAGAAGTGGAATACCTGCTGCTGGCCCTGGACTTTGGGGAAATCCTCTTTCTGCTTGCGGGTTTTGGGCCTCTCGAGGCTCCCTTGTTGGAGGTGTTTGAGCCTGGCTGCAACGGTGGGACCTTTCATCGGCCCGGGAGAGTTGCTGCTGTTCTGTGGGAGCCGAGAGAGAAAATAGATGTTACGATTCTTTGTTTTATATAAACATATTTTCACTGCACACAACCAGTTTTGGTTCTCAATCACTGAAAATGAAATTTGCTCCACCTGGAAACCTTGTTTAAATATTAGAGACAGACTTTGTTTTATCCTGCTGACATTAATCACTGCTGGCACAAACTTTAAACAAGCGCTGCCCCAAAATGTCTTCACTGAATAAAAACAGGATCTGAATTTAAACGCCTAAAGATAAAATAGATTCTTTCAGAAAAACATTTTCATGAGCAGCTCTCAACCTGAAATCCTCCCTCACCCTCCCTCATCCTCCCTCACCCTCCCTCACCCTCCCTCATCCTCCCTCATCCTCCCTCACCCTCCCTCATCCTCCCTCATCCTCCCTCACCCTCCCTCACCCTCCCTCATCCTCCCTCACCCTCCCTCACCCTCCCTCACCCTCCCTCCTCTCCGCTGTCCTTTATTTTGACAGCTACCTGCTCGGCGCCTTTGTGTGATAATTCCTACAAAAACACGACTTCTTTACTCGGCTAAATGTGTCACCGGAGCCGTCGAGGAGTGCGCTCGCTGCTCACAGTCAGAATCTGCTTCAATCAATGACTCAGTGCACATCACACCATCAATTACAAAGCTGCATGTTTACGCTGCTGAGGCTCCGGTTAGCGGAGTGGAAGAAAGAAACAAGCCGCACAAACAAAGATCAGGTTATGTTCAGAGCTCGCAGGAGGAACGAAGCTGGAGGTCAGGAGAGGAAATGTTAACAAGGTTAGAAAAAGTTCAGCATCAACATTTTTTTTCTGTTCTGCCTTTTCAGTCATTTGTTGAAGTTATTTAAAAGTATAAAGTGTTGAAGCACACAGCGCTGTAGCTGGTATTCTTCTGGTTTTATATGTGCTATTGGAAGACACATTTGTTTTTTGATGTTTGATACGGCGGCGTCGTGGTAATAAACGTTTGCTTACGCGTTATAAAGATGTGTCAGTCAGCTGGAACGCAGCTTGTTGATGTGTCCAAGACAATTTTTATTATTTATCAGAGTTGTATTGTTAAATCTGAGAAAACGTTTCAAAGAGGAAAGATCGTGTCAGCTTCACCTCGTCCTGCGGTCAGCAGATTCTTATGGACCAAAACATCGTGCACACTAACATCCAATTAATAAATTTCACCATCTGAATGTCTGAGGAGCAAAACTTCATTAATAATAGTGACACAGGTGATCGACAGCGTGCAGGAACGACTGACATCCTGAACAAACTGGTGAACTTTTAAACAACCGACCTGCTTTTGTTTACACGTCCAACAAAGCTGCGAAATACAGTTTGAATTTTAAGGACTGAAAATAGTATTTCAGGAAAGTCTGATGATTATTATGATAAAACAGTTTGGACAAAACAAACAGGAACGTCCCTGAAGCGTTACAGGACGAGTGATGCTGCTGCTCTTTATAAAGAATTGTAGTTTGTAATGGTGACAGCGTCTCTGTATGACGTCTACAGCAATACATCTGCAATAATCAATGTTTTCACTGGGTCTGCTGTGACTGGAGGTGTTGACACTCACTCTGTATTAGTGGTTATAAAGCTTTGAGTGGAGATTTAAAAAGGGGACAGGTTCCAGTGAAGGACAGGTCAGTAGAGGTAGAAGCAGTCCACAGGCGTGGCAGACAGAGAGAGGGCTGCTGGACGGTTTTACCTTTTTGCCCAAGGACCCAAAGGTGCAGGGCGGGGTGGGCGTGGCCTTTGGTGGGATGCTGTACCGATTATTACAATCTTTAACAGGCATTCTCTGAAATATCTTTGATCCGTGGTTGATGTTTGAGAGAGTGTAGCAGAGACATGTTAACACATGGATATAAAAAAAACAAACCAAGTCATGTAAAAATTAAACTTCTGTTCAACATCGGTGATTTAAAGTGTCGCACCTCTAACTCAGCGATGATCTTCTCTTCGTCATCTTCGTCCTGGATGGCTGACGCTGCGATCACAGGCGGGGTGGAGGCGGGTCGAGGCGTGTCAGACGGGGTCCGCCTCAGCTTCACCAGAGTTTTAGGCATGTCACCATCTTCCTCCATCTGAAAGGAAAAACGAAACGTTGAACGCTCTACAGACCTGAGCGCTGTGGTGAAATCATTTAAGACAGACCCGCTGCAGTTGATTGGTTACTTTCAGCTCCACAAATGGGGGTTTTGCTGCTTTAATTTATTTGTAATTCGAGTTTCCTCTGCTGTTGACAAAATACACCCGAACCTGAACGGCAGCTGTTTATCAAAGACCTCAAACTGAAAGTCTGGACTGGATGAAATGAGGAACTACTTGACATACAGAAAGGGTCGAGGTCTCTGAAGAAGGTCTGGAGACTAAAGTTTCCACTCAGCAGGTTTCAGAGATCAGGGAGGCTTCACAGCAGCTTCTTCGTGCCCTCAAACCTAAACCGCCCCCAGCCAACACGAATCTCACGCTGCTGTACAGGTTTCTTAATCGGGGGTTCAGAATCAAACTCGTCTCACATACAAGACAACAGAAACTCCAGGTTGAAGCTGCAGATCTGACTGTAGAGACCTCGCGGCTCACCTGACTCAAAGTATCGGAGGCTTAAAATGGCTTCTGATGAATATTTAGGATGAGCTGCTGCAGGAAGGTGTGCATGAGATTAAACAGCAGCAGTGTAGAGAGGTGAGATCTGCCTGAAAGATGTCAGTAAAAAAAGCAGCTGTTGAAACATCTGCAGCTCTGCATACATCACGTAGTGTCACCTTGATTAAAACTGCTGGCTCCGCGGTTCTGTCGCTCACAAGGTGAAATCACGCTCAGTCGAGTCTTTTTGGCAGCTGTCGTTTCAGGAGCAAACATGAGCTTTAATAACTAATAAAACTAGTCTAAAGTGAGAAAACACTCTGTAAACATTCAGACTCTGTTAACTCAGATACTGTTACATGTGTTTAACACGGGCGCAGTTTGTTACATTAACGCCATTTAAAAGTCAGTAAACATGTCGGGATGTGACTGAAGGGGAAGACACTGAACACAAAGCGAGAGGGTCGCTCTTGTTTCTGCATGACTTCATACACAACAAGTTTTCATTGTATGTGCTGTTTCACGTTGCTGGCTGGATTAACTTTGACGACATGACCTCAGCGACGGTGTGAAGTTGAGGATAATGTTACAGCTTTCAGAGAGCAGGTGAGCTAACGCTACGTTAACCATCGACCACATTTTTAGTCTAAATCTGCCCGCCTTCACACGCATTCAAAGGCGGTGATGATGAAGACAGAAGATGAAGGGGTCAGCCAAAGTTTTGACTTCCTAAATCACAAACAGTTCTGAAAAGATTTGTCCAAAAGAAAACACAGAGCAGTCTCAAATCCTGCACACAAAACATCATCCAAGTACGTAAGCAGGCTAAATACTGTCTTGACTTAGTTTGCATGTGTTGCCGACATGAGTGCAGACTCGGCCGCCTGGCTCGTCCACGAACGCTCCTGAAAGCGTCTCACCTTCAGATTCTTGGTGGTGACGATGACCTCTCCGGTGCGGTTGGTGGTGAGGCCGTGTGCCGACGGGAAGCTTCGACGAGGCGGTGGTGGAGGCGGAGACTTGGAGGGTTTCTCTGTACGGTACCGGGCCACGTTGAGATCGACTGTAAACAGAAAACAACACGACGGAGCTCAAAACAGAGCCACAGAAATCTCCTGTAAGAGTTTAAATCAAGTTTATAACACAGTAAACAAACTGAATTTATCACACAGATGGTCGAAAAAAAACAAACGACTCACCCGACCCTCGATGTGAGCCGCCTCCCTCCATACTGTTCAGCTTCTGGGCAGCCAGCTGCACTTTGCCAGGCTGTTGGTCCCCGCTGGGTGTAGTGGTTGTGGTGGTGGTAGTGGCTGTGGTCCCAGTGGTCCCAGCTGCCGTAGAAGTAACAGTGGTGGACGTTATTGGGATGGTGATCTGGGGCTTGGGGGGCACCGCCGGCTTGTTGATGTGCCTGGCAGCGAAGTCGAGGTCTGGGATGGCCTTCATCAGTTCAGCCTGGGTCTCTTCCAGCAAGCGATTGATGTCCTGGGCGCTGAACTGGGTCAAGCTGGCACGCTTCTCCTCCCAGTCCCGTTCTGCTGCCTGACATACATACAGATATAGACAAATGATGAGCTGTGGCATGCAAACGGTGAACAGAGCGAGCTGGAACATCATAATGAAGACACATTCATGCAGTGTGTTTTCTAAAGCAGCTGCCGGTGTGTGTGTGTGTGTGTGTGTGTGTGTGTGTGTGTGTGTGTGTGTGTGTGTGTGTGTGTGTGCAGGGTCTCTATCAGAACATTAAGCTGGATTCAAATGTAAATGGATGTCGGCCATCTGCTATGATGTTAAAATGAAGACAAAAACACACAATCAGCAGCTGATTACCAGTCTGACTTCAGCCGACACCGACTTATCACCGGGGCGCCTCGGCAGCTCATCGAGGACCCGGTTTCTGAAGGACATCGAAGGCTGGATGTCCTGCTCGGGGCCCGAGGAGTCCGCGTCGCCGGCGGACACGGGCATCCAGTTGGCGAGGCCGGCACTGGTGCTCAGGTCGGTGAGGCTGAGAGGAGGACTGTTCAGGATATCCAGGTCAGAGCTGCGACTCATGTCCTCGGCTCGCTTCTGTGATTGGCTGGAGAGGTCCTCAGGGCCCTTCCACACACCTTCTGTGACTTGTCTGTACATATAGGAGGGATACAAGAAACTACAATACACACAGGACACCATGAAGGTCCTACACTGTGTTAGAGAAGCAAACTAGAGACTACAACAGACAGATAAATACACAAAAATTATGCTTTGTCACGTTAAACATGTTTATTAAAAAGGCTTTTTTAGAGCGTTTTTTTTAGAGCGTTATCGTAATCATCATATTTATCTGATTAGTTTTTAAATGATTTGAAAGTGACAATCTGCTGAAATTTAGAGGTTGGAAGTGCGATAATATGGTGAACACAAACTTTTCTCCTGAAATCTGTTGGTAAATACACAAACTCATGAGTTCTGAAGCTTTCAGCTCCTTTTCTTCTGACGATTACATTTACGTTCCTTTGTGCAGATTATCTGATCTCTGAACAAAGCGCCATAAACTTTTATTTATCCGCTGAAAAAATTTCGTCGAGGGGAACCACAGCGATGCTAACGTCTGTGTTTGGGCTACAAAGACGTAAAGACGATGAATCGATGATCAGGACTGCTGTCGTTTTTTTTAAATTCACAAACTTTGGTCTGATTCTGATATCAGTCAGATATTTAGATTTTACTCGTCTCTGAGAGCTTTGACTTCTCCTGTCAAAGTAAAACAGGCGTCTTGAGAACATTACATGTTTAAACACGTGGATATCATTTTGATATCGGAGCTGAAACTCTGAATAAAAACACCTCAAACGACACGAAGGGCAACGTTTGTTAACGGACACTGTCTGAAGAACTCGGACCAGAACTTCTCCAGTAACTTCATCTTCGTCTGATCTCTCTCTCAGTATTCAGTCGGCACGTTTTCCCTTTGGGACTTTTAGTATTTGATCGTTTTTGTACGTCTGAAATCATTTTTCATGACTGACAATCAGGAGAGGAGATATAAATGTAAAATGTTGATCTTAACTCATCAGGAATCCTTTAAGATCTAAATTTTAACTTTAATAAGACTTTAATAAGACTAAAAACCTTTTAGACATTTTCAAACGTGGCTGTTTATTTCAGACAAAAGTCTTAATTGAAAGAGAACTGAAGGAAAACATTTTTATGTCTCATTACTTTCATCTAATTTAATTCTGTTTGAGTTTTTCGGAGAGCTCCTCTCCTGCACAAGCCTTTGTTTGCTTTAAACTCATGTATATCCGAGTGTGCGTGTAGATAAAAGTGTGTGTGTGTGTGTGTGTATGTGTGGCTTATCTTTTAAAATAATTGTTTTTTTTTATTGGCAGTGCAAACAAATACAGATAAATAAAAACATGTTCATCCCTCGTGATTCACTGTAACTCTGCTGCACAAGCCTTTGTTTACTTTAAAGTCACGTATATGTGTGTGTGTTTGTGTCTTTGTGTGTGTGTGTGTCTGATCTTACATAATAATTATATTTTTATTGAATAAATAACTGATAAAAATGTTCAAGGAATCATCTGGCTCTATTCGATGTCTCAAAGTTGGAGGAGAAAATGAGCCGACCTGGTTTAACAGGAGAGTTGAGGCGTTATCGGAGCAAACTGGGGAGCGTTTGATATGCGTACCTGCGGAGCGTGCTGAGTGCATCGGTCATGGTGTTGCAGCGCTTCAGCAGGGCGTCCAGGCGATGTGGCTCCTCTTTCAGGAACTTAACAGCCTCCACCTCCACCCTCAGCACCACTCGCATCTTACTCTGCAGGCTGGGGAACTGGTCTGCATGGGAGGGAGAGAAGGAGGAGAGGAAAAGAAGGAGGTGAGGAGGAGGAGGAGAAATGACAGGCGGGGAAAGACGGATGGATGTGGAGAGAAAGTGGCGTGTCAAAGGTGTTGAGATAATGATGTGTGGAAAAATGAAGGTGGAGAGGGAGGAAGGGGAGGAGATTACAGGATGCTGTCGCAGCTCCGTGAAGCTGCTGGATTTTTTCTGTCACATCCAGACGGAGGATTCAGTAACACAGTAACAAAAAACAAAGTCTGCGCTCATCAGTGGGTGAACGTGTGGACGATTCACTGCCAGTATCTGAAACGCCACTCAAACGCTGCATCAAAGCGCAGTGATGCACCTGCAGGCGCTGGGCGGACGCGCTAACCAGCGGCGTCAGTCTACGTGTTATTATAACGAGGCCTCCCCGAGAGCTTTGGAGCTCATTAATATTCAGCGTGGAGAGTGGAAGTACACGGGTCAGAGCGGCAGGACAAGAGGCTAAACCGGAAACTTCATGAATATCAATTAACGTCAGAGAAGACTCATAAATATTCATGTGACTTTGTGTAACATCAGTTTGACTCACGTGGTATTTCAGCAATAACGAGTACTTGAACCGCGACCCAAAACTACAACAGTACTGCATTTAGTGTTAGAGTATATATTACATATATTTATCATGCAGTAACTTTACTTCAATGACAATGTTATACTGCAAAACATGCAGCCAGAAAACCAAATGAAGTCCTAATGATTTAATTTTTGATTAATCTGTCGATCATATTTGAGAAAATGTTGATCAGTGTTTCCCAAAACGACGCCCTCAAATGTTTTAAAGAATGTTTGAGAAGCTGAAATCGGATCATGTCACATTTTTTCTTTAAAAACATAAAATAAATAAATAAATCTAATGTCGACAAATAATCGATTAATCAACTAATCGTTGAAGCTCTAAAATAAATAAAGAAAACTGATCTTAAAAAATAAATTTACTAAAACAAAATGAAGTATTTTTAGAAAATGAACCTGTAAGTTTCAGGAAGTAAAGTCCAAAAACCAACAATCTGTTGGTCCGTCTCTGAATACTTTCCTACCCTGTCTGAGCCTCTCCGCTCCGAGCACATTGGTTCCTCCTGAAGACAGAAATCTTTAAAACAAACGTTAAAAAAACGTTTTCATTTCCTCAAACAGCTGCTCACTTTATTTTGTTTGGGACGTGGATTGATCCACATTCGGTGCTCGTGTGTGTGTGACAGTGTAGCTCTGTGGCACAGAGGGAGAAATAGATCAGGCTGTGATACAAACATTACTTCAGGTTTTGGTCTTTTCATGGATTTATCGACGATAACAAACATGGCGGTTGTTGCAGGTAGTGAAGTGAGAGCAGCAGTTAAATTCTCACAGTTTGAGAGTAAAACACTCAGACAGACACACAGAGGAGGTCATAACAACGCTTACTTTTGAGCTCGGTCAGCGTCTCTCCCAGCATCCTCAGCTCTTTGCTCTTCTGCTCCACGTCCTGCTCCGTCACCAGGCCGTGGTTGACTGACGAGTTCCTCTGCAGCTCCTCCACCGACTTCTCCAGGTCGCTGTGGAGCAGCAGGATCGTATCACAGACTGCATGTGGTGAATAATGTTCGATCTGTCTCCGCGATGCTAACATCACTCATAAAGTTTACATTCATTGGCTAATTAAACCTTTTGTGTCATCTGTCCATCCTCTGACTGACTCACAACTATAGACTCTAAAACTCAGGCATAACTTTAAATCTTAATATAATGTGGACAGGTGAGTGAGCTTTCTATTTGTCATTACTGTACAAACTGTTTCGAAGTCTAAGAGTCATCACAAAACTTAAGCATGCAGAACAGACCTGCAGGAGAATTTGAGTCCAAACTATTGCAATATAAACAGATCAGTAGATTATATATATCTCCAGCTGATGCACCACATTCATCTTAACATACATGATACTTGTGTCAAATGCAAAGATCAAAAGGAGACTTTATTTCACTGTATGTGTGAGCGTCATCTGATGCGCTCATCATGGAGGAGAGTGTTGGACCTGGCTAGCCAGATCATTGAATGAGAGGAAGTGCCCTTTAGCTCTAAACTATGCTGATTAAATCTACCCAGACGACTTTTATAACCTCCAAATATAAAAGATCTCTACTGAATATTTGATTTTTAGAAGCCAAATGATGTATCGCTTGTTTATGGAAGTCAGACACATTTTAGAAAAGATAAATTACACAACAAAACAGAGAGGATAACAGTTTGGATGTGGATGGTCGGACTGGTTACTAGCTGGACTGTGTTGACTGTGGTGTGTTGTCTGTATTGTACGGTTGTGAGACAATTAACTGCTATATGTAACGTGTGAGCGTACACTGGATGCACAGTTTGATGACTACAGCGACTACTTTCTGTTTTATGTTATGTGCCTTGTTGGATTGTTTGTCTGTCAAATGAACCAAACTCAGTAAAAACATAATTCGTATCATTACGTCATCATTTGTAATTTTTACATTCTTGTGACGATGCCTGGACTTTCATCTCGAGACAAACAACTTTATAAGAATTGTTGAAATGTTTGACGTAATTCAGGAACTGATTACAAAATAAGATTTTGAAGCAGAGCAGACAGTGGTTTGATATATTTTGGTCGATGCTCGGTGTGTGTGAGGTCGTGCTGTCACTGTGTGTTCCTCCACACCGGTGCGACCGAGACAAACGGCCCTTTATTCAGTCGACTCGTCGCATAAATCAATCGAGCTCTTGGACTCACTGCAGCTGCTGGATGAGCAGCTCCTCCTGGTTGAGGTACTTGAGTCTCTCCTCCTCCACGAGGAGGCGCTGTCTCTGGAGTGGGTCCTCCTGCGTGCGCATGGCGTCCAGCATCATGAGGCTCAGCTCCGACTCCGTCTGCCTCAGCAGGGACAGGACCGAGTCCTGGTTCTCCAGCTGGAACACAGAGAGACGTGATTCATTCATTCAGCGGCTCATTGAGCGGCACATTGAGCGGCACATTGAGCAGCTCTGCAATCATCTCGGTATACATTTAAACTATAATAACTTTATATTATAGCAGCTTTCAAACAGTGCTTTACATAAACCTTATAAACATTAAACAGATTAAAAAGTCACAAACTGACAATTTAAAATAAAATATTTCAATAAATTCAAAGTTTCTTGAATGTAAAATATTGCTGCCTGTCTATATTTCTTTGTCTTAACTGGTACGCTTAATGCTGCAGTGTTCGATGACCTGAGGTAGCAGCTGGGAGTGTGAGCACGGAGGTGTTAAACCTTACAGAGCCTCATAAACTCATAAAAACATAAAAAATGGATTCACGGTGTGAAGATGCTAAACTGGGTCATGCTGGAGGCTGTAGACTGTGCTGCACAGAGACAACAGTGTTTCTGCTGTT
This sequence comes from Sciaenops ocellatus, assembly GCA_033000465.1. Taxonomy (NCBI): domain Eukaryota; kingdom Metazoa; phylum Chordata; class Actinopteri; family Sciaenidae; genus Sciaenops; species Sciaenops ocellatus. The sequence continues at coordinate 3,696,226 of CP136879.1, read as the reverse complement.
TAGTCCACACTCATTGATGGAAACAGGGTGGACAAAATATTAGAAACACCTTTCAGGATATTGTGACTCAATAAAAGGCTTTAAAGTTTAAATTAAGCGGTAAGTTTGGTGTTGACTTCAATCAGCATAACTTTGAACTTGTTTGTAACATTTACCACCGCAGGTTGTACTTTAAATCTGTGTGTATTTGTGTGTGTGTCCACACGTATACATCAAGTAACAGTGACCCCGTCGTTACACTAATGAATTACAAACTGAGTGTGTGTACGACTACACTTCCTGCACACGCTCACCTGCATGTTGCGTAGCTGCGACAGTTGTTTGCGCAGTGCGTTGGTGTTCTGCTGCAGGCCTTGTAGGTGGAGCTGCATCTGCAGGCGAGACACCGTCACAGGCTGGTTGGCCCCCGAGGGTGGAGGTGGCATCAGGGCCAACGGAGCAGATGGTGTCAAAGCTGCCCGACAAAAAGAAACAAACATTAAATTTAAATTGAGGGAACGTTCTCTTTTGGTTTCGGAGCACAGCGATAGAAGTTGTCCCAAAACACTGCGAGCAAATCAAACGTTTTAAATGAATGCTGGAGGGTGGACGGAGTATACGGAGCATGAGAGAAACTCTTTAGAAAGACTCCCCAAAGGTTTGTGTCTCATGACCTCAAACGTCCATGGAGTAGAGAAAAAAACTTTTTGACGGACTGGAAACAGAAAATTGGTTGTTCCAGGATTTGGCAGCAGCGATTCAGGACAGGTTCTATCTGTGCTGAAGGTCAGGGGTGGAGATTACAGCAGCACGTCGACTTAACAATGATAAACAGGACGGGGACAAACAGGGTCAGCAGTGAAAAACATTTTCACTGAATCCAAACATGTCTCATTATAAAAGAGTCCCTAGACAGCCAAAATGTGTGAGTGCTTCCAACTCAGATAATCCTTTGAAATGACGATGAATGCTCTGACAGTAATTAGGGAGTTTGAGTCACACGCATCATGCAGAACGAGACAAAGGGAAAAATAACTGCAAGACAATCGATTGATAACAGGCTGAAGAGTTGCATTTTAAAGGCCGACTGAAACGAACAAAGAGACGACACCTCTGCAGACTTCCTGTTCTCCGACCTGAGGACGGTTTTTAACTTTATTTAACCAAAATTCACATCTGACTTACACCTCGCATTAAGATGTGTTTGGGGTGACCGGACAGAGCTCGATTAGCTGAAGGGACAAGTGTAAATGTACCAAACCACCTCCAGATGTGAGTGATACAGATGTGATACAGTTGTTCAAATTCAGAGAGCTGAAAGAGACGCGCCTAACTACTGATTATCATCTGTTCTGTGACAAAAGTTGCATTATTATTATTATTGTTGTTATAATAACAGAAGTGCATAAAAAATAAAAGAAATACACGTGAGAAACTAACGACAGTCAGAAACAACTGTAACAGTGAACATTCAATCATCTGTGCGGCTGATCTTCTGTTAGCAAGGCAAATCATTCATCTAGTCAGAGAGCAGCCTACACACGGACTCAATATTTTTTATACAAAGACAGGATTAATTTATTTTTATATTTCCTGAAGAGCGGACAAACAATTAAGATGAATTTGTCGTAGACGGCGTCTCATGAAGTTCATTCAAAAAAAACTTGCTCTAATCTGATTTCTGGGAGCGATTTGCTGCACAGATCTGATCTTAACGAGGATAACACGAAGAGAAACACATTAAAAACACCAGGTGTGAGAGCGGCTCGTTCATTATCTGGATAACGTGTCCGCGGAGAGAGATCGCGTTTTTAATTCAAGGTGTGAATGAATGATCGAGGAGAGATCAGCACCTCTGAGTGCCTTTCTGCTGCCTCCACAGTTCGGACGAATCAGAGGAACATCCTGATTTTAACTGCGAGCTCTGTTTGAGTCCATCTGACGAAGACTGACTGAAGGGAAACAAACTTTTATCATCCCAGCAGATGGTAAGAAGATAGAAGTCTTTTTAACTTAAATTAATGTTCAACAAACTACCCCGAAGAAAAGTCAATTTGAAGTTGCAACAAAATATCCAGGCTTATCTATAATACGACATGAGATCAGACACTTTGATAACAAGAGCACATTAATTTAAAATCATAAATCTCTTCCTCAGACGCTCAGACTGAGCTCTTCATCAAAAGAAATCAATTCATTTCGCCCTTATTCAGCTTTCATAACACGAGCTTTCATCAGCACTCGTGTGGCTGCAGCAGTTTTATGTTTTATTATTGAGGAGGCGTGAACACAGCAGATTATTTTCCTAACACATTTCCAAAAGCTCACCGGACTTATCGAACACAGAGTTTGGCAAAAACACGACGAGGAAAAAACCTTGAAAACAAAACACATTTGTTTTGTTTTAGAATTAATGCAACTCAAATGATTTCGGACTGAAAAGACAGAAACTGGGTGGAAAGCGAAGGACTCCAGCTGAGAGGGAGGCGAGTCCTTCAACAAAAACACACAAAACACACTTTTTGGAAGCTTGTGGGGATCCAAATAAAGAATAAAGAACACAGAGGGGGGTACACGGGGGAACAGGAACACATAGCTACCTTTCTTTTTTTTAGTTCGTCCAGCTAAAACAAGAAGCATGAGCAACGGTTACACAGCAGCAGCAAAAGCCGGCACGTACAGCATGAAGAAGCTTGCAGAGTCAGCCATTACGATCACATATGAGGCACTTTAAGAATTATGCAGAGAAAATGAAACAGCGGCGGCTCCGCGAGAGGAAGAAGAGCCAATTTATGTGGCTATCAAACAGGCGGCAGAGGGGAGCAGTGACAGGCAGTGATAGGAAATAGTTGTCTTTTTTTTTGGTAGTGAGCACTTACTGTCAGTTCCCGAGCAGTCGCTGGCTGACTCAATCTTCTCCCTGGAAGAGGCAAGTGTTAAAGTACTTAGAGCCAGAACACACTATCGACTTAGCTACTGAGAAGCTATTGATATACGGTGGAAAATGTGCGAAATATATGTGCTGCTTGCAGCTCCATTCACAGTGTACTTCCTGGTGTGTGTGTGTGTGTGTGTGTGTGTGTGTGTGTGTGTTTGTGTGGAGTCTATGCTCTACAGATCAACAGTAGCAGACAGTAAATGAGGATTTCAGACATGATTCATAATCAATTTCCAACATCGCTGACAGACGCTGTGCAGCTTAAAGACACATCATGTAACTTTCCTCTGATAAACTGACGTCTGTTACCTCCTGTTGATCTACACTGACCTGTGATCAGGTGAATGGTGTCTCTGTCATTCGTACGTCTGTTCTCACACTATGTAACTTTGGGCTCCGGGTCGGGAGAAGTACGTAACGCTTTACGGCACTAAGTCACACACCACCAACTATTTCACTGATTTTGGTGAAACTCTGATTTACAGAGTTTCCTGGTGGACAGTGAAGTAAACTGCTGACAACTGTCTGGATGAATTGGCTGAAAAAACACAATGTGACAACATGTTTCACATGCTTTGCAGTAATGTTAGCTTTGACTTTGGACTTGCGCTGTAGTGGGTGCCAGTTGTTTGTTGATGTTAACGGACTCCATGTCTAAGCTAATGTTAGCTCACACGCAAAGGACATTCACGTTGACGGAGGAAGCTAAGAAGAGAAAAGGAGAGAGTGAGCGAGCAAGAAGCCGCCGGACAAGAGTAAATCTGGGACTGACTTTTAGTGGTTGGTGAGAGCTTGGTGAAATAAAAGGCTGAAAGACAGACGCCGAGCTGGGCTGACTGCTGTTGGACTAGTCAGTAATATTAGCTGGCTGCTATGTCTGCTGTTGGTGACCTTGTTGATGTTTGGCTGTTAGCAAATACTAAATCTTACATGTTGCTTTAAGATTAATTTATAGTGTGAACATTTTATTTTTCATATCTTAGTGTGTGAGTGTGAGGTGTTAGTATTGTGCACGGTGGAAAACAGGGATTTGAACACAACCATCGTGTGTTGAGGCAAATGTATCTGTAAATGGAGTGTTTACACATGCAGTATTTATGTGAGTGTGTGTGTGTGTGTGTGTGTGTGTGTGTGTGTGTGTGTGTGTGTGTGTGTGTGTCTTACGGGCTTTCTGCCTCAGGTGCTCGGCTCAGAACTCTCTGCAGGAGCCCGGTCAGGCTCGCTATCTGCTTCTCCATGGCCTCCATACGCTCCCTGGATCCACAAACCAAACATTCACATAACACTGTGTCAGACGTCTCACAGAGTTTTTACATAATTCACAGTGAATACTAGAAAACTGTCCCAGTGCTCCCAGTGCTCTGCTTCAAGCCCCATTTGTAGGTGGAAGTAAAGTGTACTGGTATAAACTTCACTGCTGCCTCAAGATGGACGTGTTGATAAAACAGTTCATGAATAATAATAAACATCGATTATTAACTGTGTAAATCAGGAGTGTCATGATCTTGAGTTGTTTGTTTTTATGCCCTCAGAACTCACTTCCTTCTTTAAAAACATAAACTTCATATCAGCTGTGATATAACAGGAGTGTACTATCCTGAGGCCATACGATCCAAACCTAATTAACTTATTTAAATAACTGTGAAGTGAAGCTAAACACAAAAACAAAAAGAAGAACCACAGGATGGCTGAAGGATTCTTCACAAGAACAGCTCACCTGCAGAAACTACAGTACATGGAGACTCATTGCCCTGCGTTTGATTTCGATAATCCAAACTGGACGCTCATTTTGATTTTTGTACTTTTGAACTTGTGACACCTGCAGCAGATTTATGTAGCGTGCTAACTGTCAACTGGATGACCTATTTCAGCTAATTATCACAGACGTGTTCCCGCTGCAGTCACCGGTTAGCCGTTAGCAGTGGTAGAAGTAGTAGCAGACAGACAACGTCACCAAGAAACCAGCGCCATCGAAGAGGCTGTCAACAGTGTTGTAGTCAAGACCACCTAAACCGAGACCAAGTCAAGACCAAGACCAGACAGTATAGCCTACTTAGGAAGCTACTGCCGTGTCTTTGTGATGTTGTTCTACTGAAACATCCACACAGCTGATGCTCTGTAACTACAGACTGCAGAACAACTTGTTGAACCGTTTCTCAGCTGCTCTCAGCATCATTTGTTCTCCTCAGCGGTGCGCCAACGTCGCTCCGCCGGAAAGTGAAAATGAAACTCGTAACTGTAAAAATATTTTTGGTTCTTTATGAAAGTGTTGAGACAAATCAGACGTTATTATGTGAATGATGGGAAACACTGGTGATATCTGACCGTGACTGAAATAAAATACTGGTCATCGTGCTGAGCTGCAGTGAGTGAACACACAGTGTACTTTACATTATTATGGTGTCACAGTCACACTGCGGCCGTCCTACCTGGTCTCTGTTTCATTTCCCAGCAGAGGTGAGCCGAAGCCTCCGGCGCTCCCCCCCTCCCCTCCAGGACCGGCCATCAAGCAGAGCTGCTCTGAGGTGAGACCCAACCCTGAACCCTGACCCCGGGCTTTGGGACTGTCCCCAAACACAGACGAGGTCACGGAGTCCCTTCTCAAACTCTGCCTCCCGGGTGAGCCCCGGCCCGGCATGGTGCCACCGTAGGAATCCCTCATGTCGGGTATCTTCTGCGGGGAGGAAGGAGGCGGCACACGCAGCCCCATGGCCAACATGGACGCCGCGTAGGCGTCGTTATAAAGCGGTCCTCCCGGCCTGTAGAGAGCGCCGCTTTCCATCAGCTCCCCCTGTAAAGCGGCTGCTGTATAAGAGGTGAGCGAACGCATCGATCCAGCACCTCCTCCTCCGCCTCCTCCGCCCCCTCCGCCTCCTCCTCCTCCTCCTCCACGGCGGTATAAGGAGCCATAGGGGTCTGCTCTGGCTGGCAGAGGGGAGTGAGGACCCCCTGCGAGACTCAGCCGACTCGTGTCTGGGCCCAGGGAGTAGGGATCCGCGTAGATCCCCCCTCCACCACGTTCGTCTCCCCGCAGCAGCACCATGCTCCTGGATCCCCCCACTTCATCATCGGGCTTCACGTCCCTGCGCTCCAGGATGGCGCTGGAGGAGGCACAGAAGGCCTGCTGGCTGTGATGGGGCTGGTGGAGCTGTGGTTGCTGGTGGGGAGAGGAGTGATGGGACTGGGAGTGCGGGTGTGGATGCGGGTGTGGCAGAGAGTGGGTGTGGTGGGGCGGCCCGGCGTAGGAAGAAGGCCGGCCGCCGCTGTAGAGGAGGCGGGCGCGAGACGGCGAGCCTTGAGGGGAGGCGGAGGAAGATGAATGCTGGGAAGACATGGGCGGGTTGCTGAGGCGGCGGTTGGGTGGAGAGTCCTGAGGCGCGTACACCATCTCCCTCTATGAAGAGACAACAGAACAGATGTAGACATCGTCTTTTTGGAGCTGAAACTTCATAAAATGAACTCTACATCCACCTTCTGTGGGCGGAGATATTTATGATGACAATGAGCTCATTAAAAGAGAAAAAAATGGAGCTTTGCGAGTGAGTCAGCAGTAATAAATCAAACTTTGATCGCTCTTATCTTCATACCAACTAGATAATTAATGCTTCCTCCACCTGTGAGGGCACGGCGTTAAAAGGAAGCTGGAAATTGGACAGAAATCGATGGGCTAAGTGTCCTCGGACCCACAGAGGAAGCAGGACGTGTCTTTAAAGGTACAGTGGATCGTTTATTAGAAACGTAATCTAATATTCACAGCTATCTTTTCATTAGTGAGACAAACACCGGCTCCAATCTGCAGCCTCTCCGCTAGATGTCGCTAAATCCTCCACACCGGACCTTTAATGTCCTGCTGCACAGTGCGATTGGATGGAGTCTGCTATTTTTGTTCAAGACACGTGAGGAGGCGGCGTTTAAAGCCTAAAGCAAATGGATTATGGGTAAATATCATTATGTGATTTAAGCTATTTATTGTTTTTTTCCATACAAACTGTAACCTAGATAGCTTAGTCAGCTTTATTACAGTGTGTGGGAGGACCTATAAACACACGTGTGTGTGTGTGTGTGTGTGCGTGAGCATTACCCATCACATGAGCACAGTAAGACTTCAATCCTTACTAACCCTTTGAATGATGATGCACACTGTATCTTTATTAAAGTGAATTATTGCTCTCATGCATGAATCATCAATAATAACCTTTTTTTTAATCCATGATGATACAAAGACGATACAGGAGAGTAGAAAAATAGCACATTGTCAATATTTTAGAGACCACACAACATTTGACACGTGTCCCATACAGAGGAGCAAAGCTTCGTACCGTGTAGTTCGTGATGTTCAAACGTCACTCTGATATTTCAAACTGCATCTGTCAGAAAAACTTCAAACTGATACAAAAATGACGTCTGCTCTCAGTCATTCTTCTCTTTGCTCAAAGTTTGTAGAGCTTCATAAATAAAATAAAAGTCCCACTCGGAGTGTTTGTAGTCCTGATTTAACTTACAGTAGGAGATGTTTGGGGAAAGAAGATCTGTTGTCGGTGCAGTTTACTGCAACATTTTACAGCAGTTCATAGTTGCTGCTTCAGGACTGACGGGAAAGACTCCAAATTGCCCCCTTAAGTGCGTTTTAAGTTGCACTTGATAGCTTATTGACGGGCCGAGCATGAAGGGATTATCTTTTGGCGCTGATCCAAAATGTCGGAGAGAGAAAGGCAAAACAAAGCAGAGTGGGGCGGCAGCAGGGTGTAAGTCAAAGCCAAGAGATGTCAGAGGATACCGGCCAGGAGTAATAGATACGGCCAGGAAACACAAAAGAAGACAACGCTGTAATTGCTTATGACGCACAGAGCTATCTCCTGGAGACGATCCAAATTGAAAAACCAATATTTCTACATAATAACCCTTAGGCCTCTTACAACAACACCCCGTGGACAGCCTCACAGCAGACTAATGACTCTAGTGCCATCATCTTCCATCTTGTATCTTAGCAACAGCCTCGTATCGACACCATCTTTTAGACGTTTCATTCCACCTCCAAGACCCCCTGAAGAAACAAGACGTCTGCTGCAGGTACACCCCCGAAAGGTTTGTCCCACGGCGCCGTTCAAACATGGCCTTTCTCCCGCTGAGGGAAAATCTGCCAATCAATCTCATCCTCAAGCACACTCGGCACTCCGGTTCCTGCAGCTTGGATGGACTTCAGTAATCCCGGTCATGCTTTTGTGGTGTGCAATCAGGGAATCATCTTGGCTCTGCTGGCCGGGGTTCAATAAGCTCTCACACACACACACACACACACACACACACACACACACTTGTCCTCGTCACTCACCTTGGCACTGGCAGAAGCAGCAATGTACCTCTCTCATGCACACACACACACACACACACACACACACACACACACACACACACACACACACACAGACACACACACACACACACACACACACACACACACAAGGTAAGCCTGCCGCTGTGATAAGGCTGTAAAATGCTACGAGGATTTCAGAGCCATGGTGCAATCTGAAGACGGTGACCAATCCCACGGGAGGCACGAACAGTTGACCTCCAACACGTTAGTGGGAGGCTGCAGATCACGCACACCGGAGGGCAGGAAAGCAATCACACACACACACACACACACACACACACACACACACACACACACACACACACACACACACACACACACACAAGCGTGTAAACAAAAAGGCGTCGGGCTGTTTGATTGCCGGCAAGAAAAAAATGACGTCAAAGATGCCGCGCTCGCGTCGTCTCGACTGTTTAACATGCAGATTCATTTCTCACTGCGCTGCATATGTCCGCGTCCCTCTAATGTGATTTATCTAGTTTATAATTTATTTTATTCCATAAAAGCAGCATTCTCTCACACTTTAAATTGCCACTTTCTCATTTCCATAATCACAGTGTAATTAGACGGCAACAAAAACACGAGGGCTCGTACGCAAAGCGCTGAACGGCATCAGGCGCTCTGTGTGTCAGTTTATTTTGCTCCAGCTGCAACCAAACGCACACAGGATTAGTAATCATGCTAATGAGGCCGATGGCACGTTTATTCTGCCGGCAGCTGACTGATGAATTAAGATAAATCCTGATGTGGCTCATCAGTAAATGGACAGCAGGAGTGTCACAGGTAGTGGGAATACTAAAAAAAGGTTTAACAGCTCAAACATTTAATTTATTAATCGATCGATGATGAGCGAGGGGAAGATGACTTTTATGTTATCCAGGTTGGCGTCACACCTGAGATGAAGGTTTGTTTCCTGTAACGAGCTGTAAGCCTGACAGGCTGCTAAATGATTGGTCAGTTCTCTGCGATGTCATCCTGCATCACCAGCACCCGGGGAAATAAACCTGACATGGAGTCGTGTCGCACTTCACCGAGCCTCCTGTGTGTTTTTATCCTCTCTGGTGACACGAAGAGCTCATAAAGGACCTCACTGATTATGAGGATTATTAGGATTATAGGAATACAGCGAGCAGCTGATCAGCCTGAACTGAGGAGGCGATGTCAACTCGCCGTCTAGCTCAGAGACGACAGAATCATGTTTATGAGCTGAGGTGGGTCACAGGGACACTGGTGGTGAAAAGATGCAGCTTGTAGACTGAAGTCTGATTTGTAAAGAAAGAGGGAGCTCAGATACAAACCTGAGCATAAATGGAAAAGAACTTTTTAAAATGTTCCACTAACATAAAAGTTCAAACTCAAAATAATAATTTAACCTCAGAAGACTTATTAATTATTTCGTGCCTGCGAGCGTTTGGCTGGTGTTAATTTGCCACCCTGAGTGAGATACAGAAGACGTGACAGGTGAATGTGATCACACAGAAATCCTCATCAGACTTCAGACAGACGTGATAATTACTCAGCTGAATTTCTTCAGTTTCAGCACCGCTGGTTTAAAGTTTGCTGCTTTTCTGTTTTGTGTCACTGTAAACTTTAAACTGTTGCTTTATGGACCTTCAACACAAACAAACACAGCCCCAGCACACCCACCACCACCTTCACACACCCTTGGACAGCTCTGCGGCGATTCCCCTTAATAGTGGCAATTGACCGTTACACATGATGCTGTATTAGTGATGGTTATATCAGAGTCACAGCAGTAGAGGTGGTCATTCATTTCAGTGTCCTTTAATCCCAGGCTGCACCATCAGAGCCTTGAACTGCCCTACCACTGCCGTCACTCTGTGTGTTATAAGTTTGATATCCAGTCAGCGCAGTCCTTTTTCCATTTACTGATACTTCCACTACGACGCTCTGCATCCATGAGCCAGTCCTCAGATGAACCGGGCCGCAGTCGATCATCTCTGAACAGTGTTTATGTTATTTTACAGTCTGACGGCGTTCGGCACAGTCAGCAGCGGTGATGTGAAGGGCTGGAGCTCGTCCAAGAACAGCAGTGCTGGAGTGAGGTCACATGACTCACTCGTGCCCTCCCAGAGAGCGGTTGAGACGAAGTTCTTCTCGGACACGTTATGCAACACAAACTAGTGTTTGTAAACACTGAAGTGATGTTAGTGTTACGTGGGAGACAGATACTGGCAGGAGGTGAATAAATAACGATTTTGACGGGGAATTACAAAACGCATTATTCTCTGAATGATTTGGTTGGCTGCTATCTGCCACCGGCAGGAAGAGACAAGTGTTTTGTCTCGCTCTCTAATCCACGAGTCAAAGCCAGCTGCACACACAGTGAATTGTTAATGAAGGAAAAGGTGACTGACTGAAGCACGATCGTTTTCTTGGCATCTTTTTACATTCTGGCACCAAAATAATAAAAAACTAAGACAGATGAAAAGTCACGAATATTTTACAATGTCTAATCTTTCTCTCCTGTTCGGAAAACATATTTCTAATCACACAAAGATGGGTGAACAACACTTACCCGCAGGTCTCCGTTAGCCAGGTGTGGGTTGTGGTGTCCGGGGTAGGTGCCGTAGATGGGCTCTTTGCAGTAAATCTTAATCACGCAGCGGTCCTGAACGTCCCGCGGATCCTCCAGCTCGTAGAAGACGTTACGGGTCTCATCTTTGATCAGCAGAGCCGTGCTGGGAGACCTGAACATCAATAGTCATAACACTGATAAACAGTCCATGCAAAGACAATTTCAGCAGCTATTACTGGCTAATAATCAGCGCTGTACGTTCATTTACAGACTTACAGGGGAATTGGAAGACCTTTAACTGCAAGAGCCGCCCGTAATGAGAGAATCAGCTGGGTGCAGTCTCATATTGAACTCATCACAAGTGTAATATTCAGCCAGTTTGGAGTTAACGGAGTCCTGCTGACAATACTAATGCGTATCACCGAGCAGAGTCAGAGCAGATTGTACAGATAATCTATAACGGACAGCTTGATGAAGGTTTTTGTCTCGTATAGAAACTTGTTGAGGAACAGTGCAGCTTCATAAAGTCAAACTGAAACTCATCCTCAGTGAGAAGATGAAGTTTGTTTTGACTTGGTCAACGTGGTTACGACCAAAAAGAAGACATTTAAAGTTTATTTTTTGTAGTGATAAAACCTCCTGCATCAGATTATTTGTGACTTAAGCGCACCGTACATTACTGCATGTCATGATGGGGTAACGTACAAGAGCTGAGGTCATACGACTACCACTGCCGTGACATTGGCGGACAGATAAAACGGGAAAAACACTGCGTTTTTGAGCTGCACGAGTCGGACCGAATCTGTGCCGAGCGAGGACTACCAAACTGCCGTTAGACGTGCAGATGAATTTCTGTCAGAAATTTTGGTCACTTGATGTCAGGTTGCGCCTTTCTTTTCACTGTGCTGGGTCGAAGTGACAAACAGAGCGTCTGAAAGTGTCACAGCGACACAGAGATGGAAAATATTGAGGCTGGTCGAGCTGTGTGTGCTTCCTCTCCTGGAATCAAACACCATCATTTGTAAACCCGTACAGCGTGAGCTCATCTTACTACCACCTCCTGTTTAACATGTAACTAACACTACGAGTGTGCAGGTAGCTGCATGAAGACTCAACAACAAATAGTAACATCTGGGGGGGGATCAGTGCTGACTACTCTCCACTCCCTGAGTGGAATATAAATCTAACTTTAAACAGGCTGGTTGAAAAAAGAAAAAAGTATCTAGTATCGACATTTGTGGGCTGTGATAAGTTCCAGTTAGTAACACACCGTGGTCGCCCACTTGGAGGCTCGGAGCTGTTCCTCTGTAAACAGATGCAGCGTTATTAAAGTTAATATTTCCTCAACAAACAATAAGAAGAATTTAGATCTCAGTTTGTCTTTTCATGATCTGTTTGAGTGTTAATGATGAGACTGTATGCGTGTTCACTCGTGGCCTGTTTCACACCTTCTCTGGCTTTATTGATTTTCATCTGTTTGTTTCGTTCTCATCCTCCACCTGTTCAAAAACTCATTATTTTTACGTCTGTGTCTGTCGATGAAATTGCATTTTTCCAGTTTTTTTCACACTGCTTGTGATTGACTGATAAAACTTGCAGTGTCGCCCTGCATGTGGAGAGTTCAATATCTTGTGTACATACATGTATTTACACACACGTGATGTGATGCAGGCGTACCTGAGCATGGCCATGGTGAGCCTCTGGGGGAACATGTGCACGATGAGGGCCCTCAGGGTGTCCAGGCTGGTCAGCTCGTGGGTCAGGTGCACCCTGCGGGTCTCCTCCCCAAGCTGGAGGAACAAGATCCCTGCATTTATGGATGGGGAGGAGCAATGAGGGAGATCCGTGACAGGTGGAGGTGGGGGTGATGAACAGAACAGAAGGTGGAGGGACAATTTTCACCTCAAAGTATGAGTGTGTTTCATCGCACGCTGAGAGTGTAGAACAGTGTATTCAAACACACACAGACACACACACAAGAAGTAACTACCTTACATCTCGGCTGTTTAATGCTACAATACATCATGTTTTAATGTCTGATGGTTGTTCTGTGTGGACGACATCGTGGTTGAGGCTGTAAATATTTCTCATAGTTTCCACTGACACGATTCCTACGGTATCTCAGAGCATTTATTCTCGTCTGTTCATGAGACGTATGATACCCGAACAAATAAAGACCCATGAACAACACATCAGTGTTAGAGTCAGTGTAGAAAGGGAAGTTTAAACACTCTCCAGCTCTCTGTGTGGTTTCATGAAGCCTCTATCCGTAAGCTGCCGTGAACAGGTTTTCAGTTTTGTACATGAATATGTCAAAGCTGCAGCTTCCTGCTCACACTGTGCGAGTTGTTTCAGAAAAATTCTTAACAGATGCTCCGTCAAGGACTACAATCAATCATTGGTTGCATTTTGTCCCACATTTTTCCAGCTCCTATGAATGCATCACCCTCCTCCTTCTCGCAGAAGATTTTGCTTCCTGCCAGAGTCATTAATCACAGACGATTCATTTGGAGGCGTCAGGCAGCTCTGTTTATATTCAGCGTTTCTTTGCACAGTGGACTGAAGTCTGACTTCGACTCACAGACTTAGATCAGGTTTAAAAACACTTGATGCCGTCAGTCAACTCCAATACATGATTCTGTGTAAGAGCGCGCTGCTTTAAAGACGGCGTGTGATTGGCTCTCCGCCTGCCAATTGAAGCGATGTCGTCAATAGACTGGACATCATCGAGGCCGACACGGGGCAGTGAAAATGACGGTGCATCAATGTGAGCTGCCCGCTGAATGAGGCTGAATTGAATCATCAGTTGAGGAGTGACCAATTCGAAACGCTGAATGTTATCTGGCCCTTTGTTTCCGGGAGCAACGCGGGGAAACAACGTGGCTCGGCCTCGTCTCACAAAGATCCGACTGTGATGGAAACAGAGACGAGTGATGGAGGAGGAGGACAGATCAGCGTGTCGGACCTCTTCCTGCTCGAGACGACTGTGAACGTGTAAAACAACATGACATGTGGGAGTTTAGTGCAGAGCTGCTCTGCAGGTGAGTTAGACAGAGCTGCAGCAGATCGACTGAGGACAGAGACAGAATAATATAGTTTAGTTGTATCGATTAACAAACCTGCAGCGAGAGCAGAGCTAACATCAGCATGAAAACACACTAACACTGACTTGATTTAGCATGTTTGTATGCTGATATTTGATAATTAGCACTAAACTAACTGAAGGATCAGCACGATTCATCCTCTGGGGAGCAGGACAGTTGATGAGATGTTTCAGTCTGGACCAAATTGATGGAGCGACCAACACATCTAAAGAGCCACACAGAAAAACATGAATCAGCAACAATTCTGACCAAATCTCCAACTCCATTTGCAGAAATGCAGCCTGAACCTTGAAGGAACCTCCACCCTGCTTCACTGTAGGCCTGCAGACACTCATTATCGTGCCGCTCTCTCCAGCCCCTCGAACAAACTGTCTTCTGCTACAGCCAAATATTCGAAATGTTGACTCATCAGTCCAGAGCACCTGCTGCATATTTTGTCCATGTTTTCATGCATAGTCAAGTCTCTTGGCTTCGTCCACGTTGGAGGTTTGGCTTTTTCTTCCATGAAGACCACAGGAGATGGGTGTACCTGGTTTCACTGGTTTCTGCCAGTTCTGAGCTGATGGCGCTGTTGGACATCTGAAGGGAAATGAGCTTGATGTGTTTTTCATCTGCTGCACAAAGTTTCCTCGGCTGACCACTGCGTCTACGATCACTGCCCGTTTCTTTGTACTTCTTCAAAAGAACTTCTTGACATCTTGAACCCCCTGTGTGGTTTGAAATCTTTGTGTGGGAGAGACCTTGCTGATGCAGGATAACTTCTTTGTGTCTTGTTGCTGTGCTCAGTCTTGCCATGGAGCATGATGGTAGCAGAGTTCGGCCGTTCCTCACTCAGTTTTAAGCTGTTTCTGTTTCAGTTAATAACTGTGTTTCAACCTACATGTGGATTTGATGATCATTAGCACCTGTATGGTAGAGCTGGTTGATCATACATCTGACTGACTATAATCCTACAAATCTCTGACTGTGTGTGAATATACCTCAAAGAACTGATGCTGGTTTGAAGACAAACGGTCGAAACAAAAAGTATTAATTTAGATTTTTTTTTTATTCGCTCAGAGACCAAACAAACAGTGCTAGCTAACTTTACTCATGTGTTTCACATTATATATATTATATATATATTATATTGATGTAGCAGATAAGCCCGTACAGTATCTCAGTGAAGGCCACGTGTCACAGTGTAGATATTTTAAGTTGGTGGTCTGACCTGGCGCTCGTAGCTTGGCCTGGCTGGACGAGCGGGCCAGCGGCAGGCTCTGGCGGAGCCGGTTCATCCGGTTAAAGCCGATGGGGATATCAGGCTCTGACATGGTCTCCAGATTTTCAGCTGACGCGAAGGATACCCTGCTGGCCTGGTCGGCGAGAGCCGGCTGTGTTGGGCTCAGTCGGGTCACACGAGGCGTGCGAGTCTGCAAGACACGAGATAAGAAGTTAGGACGGAGAGGACGAGATAAAGATAGAACAGATGATGCTGAGGCGGTAACACAGAAATCAATGAGCTGACAGCAAAAAAAAAAAGTGGAACACACAAACAAAAGAAAAACAAAACGGCTTTGTGAATCAATGCAGAGACACAAAACAGTGACTGGAAAAAAAAAGCTGTTAGCAGACAGACAAATAAAGAGTTTACCTCAGACAAAGCAGCCTTACATCCTCCTCTACCGACAGAGGCTGAAGCCTGAAGATAAAATTAGAGCGGCGCAGCCAGCCGGGTTAAACAAACCAAACTCACCAACGTTAGAGTGTAAATACGCCTCAGAAGAGTCCAGCTGCATTAATAATGACGCACAATCACCACGCACAATGCTTCAATTAAATTTTCACGAGAGCAGAGTGGAGTGTGTCAAGACGCTGATAAAAACTGAGTGAAAAGATAAAATAAATGGATGATGCAGCTACAAGAGCGAGCTGTGGCCCCCCGAGCCGTCGACAGTTAGCTGAACATGAGCATTGTAGTGCTAATGACCACCACAAAGCCGGCGCTCTCTCCGAGATGCAGATCACCATGGATATTTCACCTGTCCAATTCTGAAGCAGCGGGGAGCCCCAAATTTGTGAAGGACCTCTCATTACAGCACAACGAGGAGCTGCTGCAGCAGGTTGGCTTTTAATGAATCCTCACTGACAGACATTTTCCGGCCCAAAGAATACAGTAATGAGCTCCCACAGTGCTACATGAAGCCGGCTCCGATTGCCTTCTGCATCTGTGGTCCCTGCTCAGTCCTCGCGGGCGCTCTATGGGCGCCGTTTGATTTCTTGAGGCTATGGCGACCGTGCAGGCGTGACACTCAGCCATGCATGTGTACGCAAACATGGAGGAAACGCTAACAACACTGTGAAAAGACACACGCCACGCAGATACACACGCATGCACATTTACAATCTGTTGCACAGAGTCGTCTCCTGGGCTTCGCCTTCTCTACATTAATAATGTTTGAGAGTCTTTAAAATGCTAAAGCCATAAACGAGCGTCTGCAAACAGCCTGACAGATTATGTGTGCTGCCTCTCATATGTTTGGAGATTTATGGTGTCGGCATGTGCTTGTCTGCCAGACGCAGCACACCTTCCGCCTTCAACCACGCAAGGTTCGAGCTACTGAAAAGAAAAGAACCCCGCAACAGGGAATTATAAAGTTTGTGTGTAGTGAACCGTGCAGGAAAAAAGAAGGAGAGAGAAGATAGAGGTTAGAAAAAGAGCGCGCCAGAGCTGATATGCACCGGAGGAAAGAAACATGGAGAAGAGAATAACAAAACAGGGCCGAGCCGAGCAGTGAAACTCAAAGATGGATGAACTTTTTCTAACTAGTTTCCATTTTCTCTGACATTTCCTGCAGGGGATCTTTTTTTTTTCAGGTGGGACCACAGAAAGCAAACTTGGCGAACGCTGGTGTTTTTTTTTTTCCAAAGAAATAGTCGATAAACCTTCCCACAGGATCTCTGCGGACGGCCGCCCTCTCTTCTGCCCGTCATTTGTAAAAGACGCTCGCTGCAGTTACAGCGATAAGTAACAGTTTAATTCAAACATTGACTGAAGTGTGAAAGAAATCGATTTTCACGGCGACTCGAGAGAGATTCAGAAAAATGAGGAAATGTCAGAGAGGTTTGAAAACGCTGAATCAAATATGGTAATAAAATAAAGATTCATACATCATTCATCAAGTACTTACAGGAGATTAAATATGTTTACATTAACAGATTAAAAGCAGTTTATTTGTTTTATCTGATGAAAGATGAAAAATATGTTAACTACGAGTTTATTTATTGTTACGATGATGAAGGTCACCCATCGTCTCTTCAAACTCCAGGGAAAGCGTCTTTTTGGAGCAGTGGGCTTTTGTTTTCAGGATAACAGGCTAGAGGAACAATGGGCAGTCCCCATTGTTGTTGCTGTCTTGGCTAACGCAAAATGGAGAACAGTAGTGAGCCAATAAATAAATAACTAACGAAACGAGGGGAAGCAGTTTGGATTCGGAAAACATCATGGCTAACTGTAAAGCTGTTTGCTGAGTTTGTAAAATGAACGTTAAACGTTAGCTTCAAGTTAATCCTACACAGTAGTTTTAGGTTACGTGAGTTGAGAACAAGCGGCAACCTCTGTGTCTGTGAAGTGAAGTTCCACAAACTGCAGTTCCTCTTGTCGTCCACTTGAGGCTGGCTCCAGAAGTGAGTCAGTCTCCATAAGTCCCCATGTTAAAATGTCCAACTTCACAGCAGAAATAAACATGTTTACAGCCTGGTACAAAAACAGTTTTGGTCTCTATAGCTAATTTCCCCGTTCATGACAACTGTACTGAGGGTGAATTTTTATACGACTCACCTGTTCAGATTATATTAAGGCTTAAAGTTATGCAGGATTAAGAGCGTGGACGCTTTGATTGACAGGTGGGTGTCATCACGGATGGCTTGTTTGAGCAGCCAGGCTTCATTCAGCCCACTTCAGGTCCACCGATGATCCGCGACGATTTTTAGATTATCTTGGATGCGGCAGAGACATTTTTAGATTAGCGGTGCAAGAGGCGGTACAGCAAACATGGCGGCATCCAGAGTCACCACATTGAGCTTCACAACATAAAGAAACCTGTGAGTGACGTCACGCATACGCTGTCCATTCTCCAAACAGGTAGGAGTCCAAGTGTACTGACTTTACTATCTCCAGTGCGTATTTACAGTATAAAGTCCGCTCATACAGTCATCACAAAGGTCTCTGAAGTTCAACCGGCTGGGACAAAATGTACATCAGTAAACTCAGTCAGGAAAATGTCTCCATGAATTCAGTCATGGATGGTTTCTGATGGCCGTCACATGGTTTTCTCCAGCTTGAAATAGAAGTGTTATCAGTGAAGGAAGACGATGAGAGCAGGTGTATAATTTCACTTGTTCTGCCGACCTGTCTGCCTGTGAACCGTTCAAGAGTAAAACTGTCAAGTTTCCATTAATGAGTTTTCATGTAGAAAGCCTCTTCAGTTCATTTGTCACTGCCAAAAACCTGTCTGCACGTCACAGCACAGCTCGACGCCGGTTTGTTCGAGGCACCTACAGCGTGACACCAACACAGATGGTGTGTTCACTGCAATATTATTATTTCACCATGATTTAAAGGAGACTTCTGCCTGTGTGACGTGAGGCACGTATCCACATCTCGGCTGTCGGCACATCCAAAGTTTGGAGACGCAGACTGGTGGACCAGCACGGATGCTAAGCAACATACCGATGGAGAGCAAGAGGTGTTCAATGAGTGCTGACGCCACCGAGACTTTCAACTACGTGCATCACTTTACAGCCACCGTCAGTTATCAACACACAACCATTAATCAAACCAATAACTAACACTCAGACAACCTTATCATACTTTACCAGTTACGTACTGTTTCTGTAGCGCTGACAAAACGTTTAAAAATAAACATATTGGCAGTGACTGTCAGTTCAGCATCAACATAACGTGATGGCGGTGGTCATACTCGCATGTATGACAGTGGTTGCACTCAGTGGTACCCTGAAATAAGTACGTTTTTTTTTTTTAAATCACCGCAAACTCAAATTCAAGCCAACACGTTTTGTGCGAGTAATTTGATATATTAATGTCACAATGGTTTTAGTTAACTAGTCTTCTATGTTTCTTCCATTAGAATGAACAAACAGCTGGCTGCACATCAGCTCGCTCCCACCACAAACACAGTGAGCAGTGCTGTAACACCGTATGATCCGGTCTGATCCATCCGAGCTGCTGCAGGACTGTTAATGATCACGACCTTGAGCCAACAATCAGTTTTAATGAGGCTGTGAAACACGATTTTTACTTCACTGTATCAGGTTAACTTCAGAGTTTCATGACTTCTGCAGTCTGGACACATTAAGCTGCTGAGTCAGAAAAGAGGAGCCGAGGTTATAAAATCTGAATGTAACCACAATTATAGTCAGAAATGAATTGTGGACTCATTAGTCCATTAATAAAAAATGTAACCGCAACAGCTGTGATCATCGAGCAATCGTTTGAGTCATTCATCAAACATCTGTGTTGGCTTCTCTCTGTTTTACATCATCGTGAACTCAATATTTTTGGGTTTTGGACAGTTGGTGGAATAAAAATAGAGCTCTGAAAGATTGAGACGGACGTTTGTCCTGATTTTCTGACACTTAACTGATTAAAATGAACTGATTGATCATAACGTTCAAGACCTCTTTCACAGCTCAGGAACAAATTTCATGAGAACAGATGATGTTTTCAGACGTTTACTGCAGAAGATGACGCATTACTTGTGGAAAATACAACAAATTCTGTAAATGAAGTGACTTTTTATGCAGCACTTCTCTCCCAAATCCCAAATAAGTCTTTTTATTGGAGCTTTATACTGTAATAGTTCGTTCATACGAGGTTTATCAGGGAGTTAGACTTCTCTGGGGTCTAACTGAGCCCAAATATGAGCAACATTACAACGCGTTAATGACTTTTTGGCAGACGGTCATTCATGGAGAGTCCATATAACATAAAATATTCAATATTTCATAACTTGGTGTGATAACGCTGCTTTTTGGTGATTTTCAGTATCTAAGTGTAGTTTGAGGTGAAGGATTACGACCACTTCAACACTTTTCTGCATATTAAGTCAGAAGAAGGAAGTTGAGACGATATCACCAAACCAGGAGAGTTCATTTGAAAAGTGAATACTGAATTAATTAATAATAACACCACCTAGTTGCAGCTTTAACCACATGCAACGCCACGTGCTGCTACTAAAGGAAGCCAACCAGGGTGATTACACAGTCTTACCTCTATTTCAATCATCTTGTTGGGCATGAAATGACCTTTCTCCTCTCCGCGACGCTGTGACAGAAGAGCACGCCTCGTATATTTTATATTAATCCACGTTCTTTCTATTCAAACCTCTGTAACAGCAGACGTGTCCTCTGCTGAGCGTTATAACTCCACCTTTCAAGCACCGATTGGCTGGTCAGACTCAGATTTCCCACCAGCTCACACACTCAGGGTCTTGATTGATGAGGCAGCTGTGCACAGCTGTAACATGGGCCCCCCTAAAAAACAGCTGCCATGCCTCCAAACTCTGAGATTTCACGGGCATTACCGCTTCGTACCGTGGCATTCCTTTTCCTGAGAGAGCATCAGCTGATAAAAAAACATGAATCTGTGTTTATGAAGCGGCTGACGCAGAGCGAGGTGAGTCGTCAGGCTGCACACCTTTAAAAACAGCCTGCGGGAGGCGAGGCAGGTGAAGGAGGCGAGGAGCTGTCCGATATGCTCCGCGGTCTTGTTCCATTTCCCGCAGAGCGGCTCCACGGGAGCAGCTGGGGGTTAATTGCCTTGCTCAAGGGCACTTGTTTTTAAGTGAGAGGAGGGAACCTCTCGCTCACTTCCCTGCCCAGATATTCCCTGCTGAACCCCGAGAGTCAGGGCTGATCAGAGGCTTCACACACTTTGTGTAGCGGTTAGAGTCTGACCTTGACATCTCCAGACGAACCACATGACTGATTTTTACTGTATTTATGAAACAAACAATAAAAATAACAGTGAACTGCACGGTGATCCAACTCTACAGTGTAAATACTGCATCCACTCCTGTCGTCTCTATATTACTTCAGATATATAGCCTACAGTAATAGATAATTGTCTGCTCACATAAAATCTAGTGGGAACTTCTCATCCTGTTATTGCTTTCCACCAAGTTCAGCCTTATTAATGTGCAGCCTGCTAAGCAAACCTTGCAGGCTTGGCAGATGGCAGTGAAGTGTCAATAAGTGATTCTGGCCACGTGCCGCAGCACAGTGCCAGTCGACAAGCCGGTCAGGGAACACTGCAGCAGTCGGACTGCTAAGCCTTTTAGCGGTGAAAAAAACCCCCAGCTCCCGCTATTCACTGAGTCCGATTGGGGAGCAGCGATTCTCCACCGAGCGTCGTATCAACAGCCAAACAGCACGAGGACAACAAAAGCGTTTGTCTGAATGGGTTAGAGTTGAGCTAGCTCGCTGGGACAAAGATGGCAGGCGTAGTCCGGGGATGCCTCCGTGCAGGAAACGTCCTGGTTAGAGTCTGAGACACGGAGTCGCTCTGCAAAACTTCAAGACTCCCTGAAGTGACACGAACATCACTGTAAATTAAGTTTTTTATGGATGTTTGCAGATGACTCGCTTCTTTATAGCAACATTTTGTTAAAGGTTAAATATATTTTTTACAGTGCGTTTGAAAGTCCGGGCTCAGCCTTAAAGGTTGCGTCTAGAGCTCGGACATCTGGAGGGAGCTTGGAGTAGAGTCGCCGCTCCTTCACGACCAAAAGAGCCACTGAGGTGGATCTTATTAGGGTCCTCGTGGGCGCCTTCCTTTGGACAGGTACATCCAACTGGCCGGAGACCCCGGGGCAGACCCAGAACCCGCTGTAGGGACTTTGTGGTCTACCTGGCCTGGGGATGTCTCCAGGAGAAGCTGGAATCAATCAATAAATCAATAAAATGTTCTTGTAATTCTTATTCTAGCTCTTCCAATCATGTATTAGCTCACTCTCTGAGCTCTTTTGTTTGTTTCTATCTGCGGACCTCTCTCGTTTTTCTATGACTCACTCTGTTTTCACTCCGTTCACTCTAACTGTGCGCTCATGTTGAGCTGTTTCCTTCCCTTCTATGCTGGACTGTTAAAGTGAGTAACCATCGTCTCTGTTTCTCACAGCAGCAGCAGCAGCGGCTGAATTTCACCTTTTGCATTCGCTTTGAAAGGTGCACGGTTTATTTTCGTCTTATTTGTGCAGCTGGAAAAGCCAAAAGTCAATCCTGTGGTGAATTCGCAGAGTACACGAGCTAAAGTTAGCACGATGGGCTAACGTTCCTTGATAGCAAGTTGAAAAAGAATAACAAACACCATTCGTAAGATATGGGATCAGTCGGGCACGATAGTGGATGACAACAGGTCTCCTAGCAACGCCGTCTCTAAGTTGTCATGGGAAACGCCTCTAGGGGCAAAGACAAAACTTTAAGAAGTTAATAAAATATCCAAAATAATAGTAGTACCATAATTATTAATACCCTCACACACACACACACACACACACACACACACACACAGAGCGAGGCTCTGTTCTTATATTTTCCCATTTTCCAAACTGTCCTCACAGGCCGAGCAGTACAAACTGTTCTGGATACATTACAGTACTATGAATGTTGTTATGAAACATTCAGAGGATGCAGCTATGCTATTTCTTCTTAATGAACTATCTCCTCTGCTTTTGTCTCTATGGTTACTTTAACAAGCAGGAGAAAAATCCCGCGAGCAGCTGAGTCCGTGATAATTCCCTCGGAAATGAAGATGGCAGATGAGTAATTGGAGTACTGGCGACAGATTCAATAGGATCCCCTTTCACTGTCTGCTACATTCTTCCAAACTCAACGCCGAGCAGAAGAGGGAAGACAATGGGCTGTGATTACTTTGGCCACTCCAGACAAAAAGACGAGCACACAAGAGGCTCAAAATGGAGCGCTAATATCTGAATAAGTGAAGCTGTGAGCAGTGAGAGGGAAAGAATCATGCAGCTCGCCGCTCCACTGTGTTTTTGACAGCAGCAGCCGTCACAGGCTGGAGTCTGAATCCACGTTCACCCCTACAGACGAGCTGATGACCGCCTGTGTTAAATGTGTGTTTAATACATGCACACTTCATAATTACAGCTCCGACGAACGCGGCAGGTCCGTGTGTTTGCAGCCAACATAATCGTTTGCTAATCTATGCTGTGTTTTTGCAGTGGGAGTATCACCCATGCTTTGCTTGTGTGTGTGCATTTAGTGAGCTGGCAAACCAATGAAACATCAAAGCGGAGCAGTGGGGGACTATTAAACACACACACACACACACACACACACACACACACACACACACACACACACACACACACACACACACACACACACACACACACACACACACACACACACACACACACGAGCACAGCAGTGCACTGCTGCAGGGGTTTCTATTGCATCAGAAGAGGAGACGCGACTCCCCCGACTCCCCGAGAGGAAGGGGAGTGATAACCAATCGTGAAGGAGCTGCAGAGCAGCGACAAATGAGAGCAGACTGAAGGAAAAGAAGGCAGCGTGTGTGTGTGTGTGCGTGTGTGTGTCAGATAAATGTAACGTAATCTGCTGAACACACGACACAAACTTTAACATGGAAAGATTACACGTATGACGATATAACGGAGAATGTTGGATCACGTTGTTATTAAAACAATACTGCTGGTGCTGTCAACACTTAGACGCTCTGATACAATAAGAATTAAACTGTTAATGTGTAATCTGTGTTAATCGATACTCGTCTTAATCAAAATCTGAGCCACAAACTCATTTATTTAAAAAAAACATGTAATTCTTTAAAACAAGTCAAATAAACTGCTTCAGTTTTTAAAAACAGGCTCATTAAATTCACAGATCAGTCGGTCGCTGCAGCTTATAGCAAACAGGAGGAAGCTGTGCTTTGTTGGGGACTATTTTCAGCAGTGGATTAATACACATGCTGCACGCTGTGACTGTTAAACACTTCATAATTAAAGGTCTCATATTATAGATGGTCCATTTATTATAAAGCAGGTCTGGGTGTGCTGTGGTAAAATACTGTGAAAGTTTCAAAACTCTCGATCCACAGCCGATGTTCAGTCTTTAAACGAGCCGTCAGGACTGAACTGTAAGGTTGTGATGTCACAACTATACAGTCAACGCCCACCAGAGCCACTGTGCATGTATTACATGACAGACCTTTAAATCTCAGTTATGTTGTCATTAATTTGTTGGTGTTATCTGATGACATGCTACACTTTTGTGTTGTCAGCAAAGATTATTAAATGAGTCAAAACAACGATCCATCTCATTAGGATCAATGACGAGATAAAGGAAACACAGCATATCATCCTGCAGCATTATAACAGTACATAATGTAAATTATCTATAATACTTTGCTATTGTCTGAATCCTTCAGCAGAGTTTATTTTGCTGGATCAGCAGCAGGTATGCAAAGATCCTTTCAGAGTACCTGCACGCTGCAGTAAGTGCTGAGGTCAGCATATGTGAGAGAGGTCAAAAGGGTTTGTTCAATGAGCATAATGTATTCAAGTCTGAGGTGGAACTGATAATTCATTATCGCCTTTTGTTGCTCTTTGCACAGCTAGTCGAGCTGAGACAGGACGGAAACACTGACGTTTGAATTTTAGCTCAGAATCTCACAAATGTTTCATTTTCTTTTGACTGAATCAGTTAAAATGTTGATTTTTGTGTTTGGAATTTAAAACGTTTGACACGTTTTCTCACTTACCTCGTGTGTTATCTCATTTTCAGATATTAAACTCAGATTTCAACCACTGCCTCAACACAATGGAGGTGAATAATGTGATAAATATATAAATAACAACCAGAATCAGTGTCTTAGTCCAAATAAACGACAAGACCAACTGTGACATGAAGTCAGACACTCGTTATACTCAACAACAATCGTGCAGCAGACATTAGATCTTAATGAACTGTCCTGCAGCTGCAGTTGTTCCAGTAGTTTTGGCTGGTTTCTGCTCACTCTGAATGAATCTGATCCAGCTTCGCCCGGTGTGAACTGTGTTTACATTATCATTATATTTTGACATAACGGGAGTCGAGTTCCCAAGTTTGGACACCAGTTAGCAGAGCTACAGTCGCAGAGCGAAAGCATGAAGCTGGCAGCGACAGATGACCACTAATGGCTCCATTTCCAGATTAACTTGTGCATTTCACACTATTTACATCCCAAACTTGCCAGCGCTCAGTAAAAAGTTCAGACTCGGCTGAAAAATGAGGTTTCATTTTGATGGTGGAACATTTTCAGAGGTGACCGAGTGCTGCAGAAATCCTGGAGGCAGCATGTGTTTGTAACAGCGTGGGCTTAAATTTGGCTCCTGATTTTTACTTCATGCCAACTAATCCCATCGCTCATATTTTCTGTCACTTGGTAAACTGTAATACAGTACAGATTACATTAATATTACCTGAAGAAATAAGAGGCCGTGGATAATCTTTCACCACTTCCACAGCTGCCTCCATTGCCACACTCGGGGCTGCTCTCGTGAAGCTCTCCTTCAGATAATCAAATAATAACCCAGGTGGAACCGGCCCGAGGCCTAAAAGCAGTCAAACTTGCAAGAGAGACACATTAAGTGCAACATTACACTGACGCTGTGCGAGCTGCACAGAGAGCACACGCAGCATTCGATGGTACGAATTGACGACGACGAGATGAAGCATGATGACAGTTCATCCTGAAGGCGACACGAACACGCGGAGCAGATTTCACGGCAATCCATCCAACAGTTACTGAGACGCTTCACTCAAAAACATGAACAGAGACTTCATAGTGGCACTAAAGGAAACGTCAGAGGATCAGGTTTGTTATCAGGGTTCACCAACACACCAAAAACCAGCCGAATTATAATTCACTCTTCAGTCTGACATCATGTTCATGTTCGCCAGTCTCAGTTTGGGAGTGACGTTATTATCTTATATATTTTGAGACATCTGTCCACTGGTGCCATGTTGAGCTAAGCTGTGTTGGTGATTGGTAGGAGCAGTTTGGTTATACTGAAGTGTGGTTGTATGAGGTATTTATCTGCAGTCAGTGTGTTCACATGCCTCGCACCACAGATCAGCTGTTTGAGTCAGAAAGTTGCGGGGTCGAACTGAAATCAAACTTTCTAAAGATTTGCGCTCGTGTTATTCCGGCTGTGTGACTCTGATCTGACACAACCACACTTCAAAATACCCGAACTATCCCTTTAATATTTTTACATACAGAAATATTTGACTGGATTACAGACTTTCTGTGAATCGGCTGCTGTACCTGTACAGCTGTGTCATTTTTGTGGCACTTGTCTCTGTTGTTATTGTCTCGTCCTGGCACAGGAAGATGACATTCCCTTTATAAATCCCACCTACAACGCTCTGGTTGGCTCAGTGTGTTCTCACAAACGAGGAAACGGCAGTCAATGAGCATAACGCCAGAACATTTGACTCACTGCAAACATTGCAGGTGTGAGCAGCCAACCACAGGTCTGTAAAAGAAGCTACGACGCTTTTATAGACAGAAATGTTGGAAGCAGCAGCAGAAATTTAAACCACACTTTACTTCACACAGCAGCTGAACAGTTTTGCCTCCTCTTGAAGGACCTAATTTGATAATTACAATCACCACACCATGATTAGCTACAATCATTAGGAAGTTAAAAGTAACATGCATAGCTAAATGAAAAAACAGCACTTATGAGACTCGAGGAGGGATTTTGTCCGGCCTGCCACCAACCGAACTCAACAGAAACATCACATCACGCAGTACGAGAGTTAAGACAACACAAACGTGTGCGCCGACATGTGACGAACACGAAATGCAATGGAGAAAAACGTCAAGCAGGCATGCAAAGACACAATGGAAAGTTATCCTATTAGAGACAAATCCACACTGAGGGACAGATTTACGCTCAGACACAAACACAATGTTGGCACTGACCTTGAAGCTCCAGTAGTTTGGTTGTTGCTAAGAGGGGAGGAGGAAAGAAAAACAAAGAGCAGAGGAGGCAGAAAAGGAGACAGAAAAGGAGACAGGGAGGGTGAAAGAAAAGAAAAAGGATCGAGTGTCAGACATTTTTTTCTCTTCGTGTGTTCAGCTGTAAAACACGACGCTACAAAAAAATCTGAAAGTTTAAAGAAACATTTTTCTGTTTAGACTGACCACAAACTGAAGCGTCAGCAAAGAACCAATAAATGATTTCTGTACGTTAGGCTGGGTGAGAAAATGATGGCCTAATTATTGTGATGATAGCAAGATTAACTTATGTTGTCCTTCGCTGCCATCATAATAGGACTTTAATTGCTTGTAATTGCTTCTCAGCTATTAATCAAATGTTTACAGTGACTTCACACACACTATTGATGTCGGCTCCTAAATTCTACCATCGCTCTCTCTCTGAGGACGTGGAGTTGGCTGGACCCGGAGCAGGATTAAAGCGACGCACCAACACTGGATTAAGAGGCTGACATCTTCACTTCACCTGGGAGGGAGCCAACAGTCGGGTCAACGTCCGTCTGATTCTTTTAGATACAACAGCCGGAGCGTGTGTGTGATCGTGTGTGATGTTCAGCTGATGCCTAATAACTGATATGTTCATCCACCTATGTACTTTAAACACTTATACAGGACTTTATGGCCACACATTTGTCGTGTTTTTCATGGTTTGGTTGGTTTCAATCGACTCAGCAACTCAACTTTTTATCAACTCAATCATTCAGCTCGAATTTCCTCAGTTTCCAAGTGCCAACATTCAAAGATTACAACAATATTATTTATGATTTTTATTCTGAAATCCCACAAAAAGACCAAAACCAACAACTTTGGTAACTAGTAACATAATCCAGTTATATCCCGACACGTTTGTACTCTTTGTGACAATGTAACTGTAATATAATTCCATGTTCTCTCAAATGTAATCTGATTAACGGTGGAGTCAGACAGGATCAGGCACTGTGGCGATTCGCCGGGTTCTGCTGGTGGTGTGTCTATTTGTGTTCAACGTCACCGCTGTGAAACCGGCTTTATCAAGGCCGGCACTCGCTCACTCTCATCCACTGTCTATGTCACTCAACCACTGCTCGTTCTCTCTCAAACCATCGGAGACAAACCAAATTAAACTTCTTTGTGTCACTATTTTGCAGCCAGACTCAGATTTAGAAGCTGGGATTCGAGCGTCTGACTGGCTGTAGTGTAACGTCGGTCTGCGCTTTATCAAAAGTTGGATCAATTTTGGTTTTTTTGGTTTCTCCACTAAAATGAATAGAAAAACCTGCGTTTACACTGCAGCGCCTGATTCTTAGTCATCCTGATTGTTACCAAACGCCTGTGTCAGTCTTAGTCTTTGTTCCAGCTGAAGACAAAAACTGGTCACAAATATAAAGTTTCATTTTCCAAAAAAGTCTAAATAATTTCCTAAAAACAGGTGAACACTGAACGTCACTCAAACAGGAGAAAATAGTGCATTTGCTGGGGACTATTTTCAGCGGTGGATTAATCCATGTTTGTTCCTCTAGTGAGTATTTGTGGCAGCTGGACGGTGTGTGTGTGTGTGTGTGTGTGTGTGTGTGTGTGTGTGTGTGTGTGTGTGTGACTGAGTCAAAATAAACTACAGTGTGTTCATGGTGATGAAGGTGTAACAGTGCGGCTCACTGATCTGTTTTTAGATGATGTATCAGACTTCTCAGTCGAATACATTCATTGGTGGTTTTTTGGTCTTTTCAAGAATAAAATTCATGATATATCAAACATACAAACAGGCTCAGTGTTGCTGAGTTTAAAGCTGATTAGCCTCCTCTGAGACGACGGGGCGTCTCCTGTTCAGACTGTGTTGAATAATTCTGCATATTTTGTCTTAGTTATGTCGTTATCTGCATCAATTATCTGCTTGTGGTTTAAATACACCCGTCAGCGGCAGCCTATAGCCACTTTGACACGTCCATGAATTATGGACTGCAGGATCAGTCAACGAAGCACACAGTACAGTCATACTGGACAGATCTCCTGTTAAACAAACGAGTGCTTCCCAGTTTGGTGTAGAAGAACCTGACTGGTCTGCACGGAGCCCTGAACTCGACCACATCCATCAAACAACCAGGCCGACCTGATCACCCGACATCTGACGGTAAGTCTACACACAACAGTGGAGCTGTTTCCGGATCACATTTGGTCGTGATGGTTATAAAAGCCAGTCAAGAGTCTCATTTGCTGCTGAATGAACAGGATCTCGTGTGAGGCCTCGCACACTTGAACTATTTTTCTGAACAATTTCCACTCGGCTGAAAACAGATCTGAACCCAAGGTCTCTGCGTTCAGAGTTCTGACACCGATGAGAGAAACAAAGGTGTGAAAGAGGCAGAATGGACAGATGTCCTTCAGGAGAAGTGATGTGTGGACAAAACAAGGTTGTTTGACGCTGCACAGTAACTCTGATATTATCAGACATTTAGTGTAGTTTAGTTTGCTCTGCCTGTTTTTAGTGTGGAAACCTGCGAACGCTTTCATCATTACTACAACATATTTCCACTGTTCTCTGGACGACTGAACACTCCACTGCTATTTAACCATTTATGTGTCTGGAAGGCACTTTACCACGTTCTGTCCACTCTAAGGACGTCCTAGAGGACACTTTGCCATGTTTCGTGTCCCACAGGGGGCGCACAAGAGGGCGAGCAGCTCAGTAAAGCTGTACGGCACAGACTGCCTCAAGCGAGCTGAGCTGTTCAGTCATGAGCATGTTGGACAAATGCACATTTCAACCTGGTGGTGGCGATAGATCACCAAAGCTATAACAATTTGTCCTGAAGGGGGCAGTAATGACAGGGCAGGAAACAAGGACTGATAAAGAGAGAGCGGTGTGACACACAACAAAGGTCCCCGACTGGAATCGAACCCGCAACTGTCGCGGCTACCAAGGAGCTCCACCTTTTTTGTGGTAATCTATAAAGAAGTTGTTGAGATATTTCACCAAAGTATGGCTGACATTTTCATCTGTAGAGCCACACTGATAGCAGCTAACTGCTAGCACGGCTAAAACAAGATTTCTGTTTCAGACTTGTGACCTCTTATTATTTTGATTATTTTCTAAAAAATAGATCTGTCTGTGTCGTATGTTCATCGTGGTCTCTGAGCAGTGAGAAGAGGCTGAATTAACATACAAACTCTGTGGTTCAATAGCTGTAAATACTCATTACTGCAGGCTCAATAATAATCTCATTATGTTGTTCAAGAGGTGCTGAGCTAAAATACAAACCAGCTTCATGCTGACCAATGAAAACAGTCCTCTGACTCTGAAGACAGCGATCTAAACCGACTTGACGGGCTGCTCTGACAGTATTCGTGCCAAGATGTCTGCTTCCATATCATCGATCAGATGTTTCAGACGCGTCGTGGTTAATCGGGACTTTGTAGGTGTGAACTGAACTTGCAGATGTCACTACAGTATTTGAAGAATGACTCAACAGCAATTTAATGATGCATCGACCTCATCACAGCCAATTAGACTTCAAGTGGAGAGTCTGATGTCACGTCTGTCACATAATGAAGCACCGTCATGGGCGGGAGTCAGAGGATGCTGCAGCAGAGATGTGAGGAGCGTCATTCCTTTGTGTTTTGACAGACGAGTTTAAGTTCTCCAACTAGTTTGATTGTGAGGGACGACGACGAGGGGTAACTTCATTATTATAAAGAAACGTCTGAGCCTGACTCGTCACGTTCACAGCGATTCATTCAGTCCTCGGCTTAATCGTCTGTCTCACTTTCACACAGGGTTGTGTTTAATATTTGAAAGCTACCGTTTCTCTCTCGGCGCCCCCGTCGAGAACACAAATCCACAAATAACTGTCACAACAAACCATTTGCAGCAATTCAAAGGAAAGTGAGTGTGCAGATTTGATACTGCGGCGTCGCTGCATTAATTCAAACACTGACTTGCACTTTTTTTTTTTTGAGGAGCTGGCTTCACTTTCAGAGCTCAGGTGTTAATATCGTCTGTGGGTCTAAATATTATCACATATGCTGTGAGAGCGTCTGAGAAATCTAACTCCCTTAATAATTAAACTGAGGTGTAGGTGGAAGTTAATTCATGTTTGAGCAGCTGTTCTGGGAGCTGCCTCCATTCCAAATATTTTCCTTCAAATCTCAGCTGAAACTTTTGAAATCCAGCTCACTTTTTTTTTCCTTTCTTGAGTGAATGAAGAAGGGGAAGGGGAAGAAGCAGCAGGCTTTGGTAAAGAGATAAAGAATGAGCAGCAGGCCTGTGGGCTGCTGTGACCCAGATTTCAGAGCTCTGTGTGGTTTGTCGGCCTCCGTCCAAGACCGGTGACCAAAACGGTGCAACCTGATCTGATGCCACCCGGCCTCCGTCAGCTGCAGGTGCACTGCAACCAAACAACAATTAGGCTCCACAACACGGCCAGACTGCTAAAGAGTTTTTTAGCCCTCCTGTGCTTCAGATTTTTCAGATTTTGTAGGTTAGTGTGGTTACACCAGGAAATAATGTTTAGTATTTTAGTATATATGTGTGTGTCAGATATTTAAGTCTTTATTTCAGCTCTCTGAGAAGAGGTCAACATTTTCAGGTGTTTCATGTTTTTCATGTTCTCATGTGGATACACTTTAATATGTATACAGAATATAAAGATGTTTTTTGTTTCTCTTTAAGCATTTCATAAATCCACTTTTTTTATATAAAATAAAGAAGATTTTGGAGCTTTCAGCCTCACAAAGGTTCAGTCTTCATCATTATTTCCCAAAATAAATCTTCCAAATTAAATTTTGGCTTTTATTTCTGAATTGAAAAAATAATTTTTCTACCATCCTAACCTTTACAGTCTATCAGACCATCAGACCACATTAATAATAATAATATTCAGCTTCTGTTGTTCTGTTGTTGTTTGACAGTTTTTCTTCTGACTGAGATAATCAAGGAAATTCTGACAATCTTTCATAGAAAAGAAGAAATGATTCAAATTATTTTACAATATGAAAAATATTTCTTCATCGAGTTCTTTGTTGCTAAAACCAGACGAGGAATGTGCCACCATTTGTTGCTTTTCTCTTTTTTAAATATTCTGTCTTATTATTATTTCGATAGTAAATCTGATGACAGACAGGAGGGGAGCACATGCAGCTAATGGCTGTGGACTTGAATCAAACCCGGGACATCACGGTAAGGATCCAGCCTCGGTACACGTGATGATGGAAATGTTATGGTTTATGTGCACGTTCGGGATCGGTGTCAAAACAAAGTGAACCTGAGCTCAATGCTGATCTGCACACAGACTTTAAAACCCAGCAGTCATCATCAATGATCAGACGGTGGAAACCAGAGTTGTAGTACTCGAAATCAGTCTTGAGACCAGTCTCAAGAACACTTTTTAAAGTCTTCGTCTCAGATAAATAGGACTCTGGATTTAAGGAATACCACTTAACTGCCTGATTTATTTGTGATCTGACATCGTCAGAGAAAATACACAGCGGTTCATAAATAGCTTGAGGCGACGTTTAACGAGGTGACTCAATGTAGCAACCTTCACCCAAAGAGTTTTCATGATAGCTACCCAAATGTGCTGGATACTGTCTGATCTTGGTCTTCACTCGGCCCCGTGTATCGGGGCCGAGTGAAGACCTGGTTTAGTTGGTCTTCTGGTTTAGTTGGTCTTGAAGGACTTGAAATTGAATGAATTAAGGATTAGGGTCATCAGTGTGTCCACTGAACTCCTGAGAAGAACCTTCACACTTTTTCCAGGAGCTAAACTCAGTTTGTTCAGGTCGCCTCTGGCAGAGAACACAAGGCACATAAAAGTCATTTATCCCACGGGGAGAGCGGCTCGCTCATTTGTCAGGATGTTGTTTCTTTGGGTTATTTTTGGATAAACTGGTGGTGGTGTTGTTGTACATGTGCAGCATGTTTTAAACCTCCAGCTCGGCACCTTGATTCTATGAAACGGTGACATTGTAAAGCTCTTCTGTCTTAGCATGGACTCTGTATGTCTGCATTAACATCGTGACGTCCGACCTCAACGTGCCGCCAGAATATTTGGACCTTCGTGTGATCAATAAACGCTCCTTCTCACCAGTTTACTTTCTACCTCATCTTTGCAACAGAGTAACAGCGCTGTCAGGGCTCATTCTCAACATATATAGAAATCCTACGACCTCCATAACCTCCTGCTGACTTCACATTTTCAGACACTTCCATGTGGCGGCTTCATGATTACGAGGTGACGGCTGGGAAACAGGCGTTAATATTATCACCCCTCTGTCAGGTGTTCGTCACAAACATAATCCCAAACATATCTTCACGTCCACCCGCTCCGTTTGTTCACCTGAAAATCTACCGCAAATAATTTAACGCACCAACAAGCGGACATTTTTTGGAACATAAAACCTGTCTCATCGAACACAAACAGGCCCCCTATGCACCGTGACTCAGTGATTACTGCCTGCAATATTTCTCAATCACTTGAGCTGAAATCCCAAGGCGCTCATATGCACAGAGACAGACATGGCTTAGAGAGATGAGGGGAGGAAAACGGGGGAGGAGGAGGAGGAGGGGGAGGAGGAGAGGGGGAGAAAAGAAAAGAAAGAGGAGAAACAGCGAGAGAGGGATGAGCAGAGAGACATGCGAGCCTGACCTGCATGCCAAGTAGCCATTTTTGTACCCACCCTCTTCACTGACAGCCCGCCTTGATTCCCCTCCAGCCCCAAACACACACACACACACACACTAACACACACACACACCCACACACTTGTGTTTGTGCTCACACACACACACACACACACACACACACTTGTGTTTCGCACACTTGCATGAGCGCACAGCACTGCGGCAGCACAGACACACCTGGTCAACACCTGCCTGCATGGGAGCAAATGGACCCTCCCCTAAAAACACACACACACACACACAACCACACACACACTTACGAGTTGTGTGTCATGAGGACTACCTGTCTTTACACTTACACTAAACACACACACACACACATTAAGAAGATGCTGACACATGCACACACACACACTCCTGTATTTACATCACTCACGCAGCAGCACAAGCGTCACCACAGAGGAGACGTCTCAGCTGACGATGGAAGGACGGCGTTAGAGTTACCGTTGCTACTTAATGAGCATGTCGGCCGCCTGGTGCATCCTCCCGCTCCGCACGCCTCCCTCTTCCTCCTCCCCCCTCTCCATCTTTTTTTTTTTCACTGCAGCTCCGTGTCTTTCCCGCGCCCTGAGGATCCGCCACAGTCCCCCTCGCTGGTACCCGTAGTAGCGCCTAAGAGGCAGTTAGCATCTATTCCTGCCCCTCCTCCTCCCGTCCTCTCTCTCTCTCTCTCTCTCTCTCTCTCTCTCTCTCTCTCTGTCTGTCTGTCAGTCAGTGTCTCTCTCTCTCTCCTCGTCCCTGCTGACATAAACGATAAAACAACCCTCCCTCCTTTCCTCTCGTCGCCTCCCGTTCCCTCTCTCTCCTCCTCGGTACGGTGTGTGCGTCCTTCCAAAGCCCAGGCAGTGCCAACCATATGATATCACTCAGTTGCCTTATATGGGAAACGGTGGGTTGCCATGACGACAGCAGACTCCACCTGTTTCTCCATCTCTGCCTCACGCTCTCTCTCAGTCTTGGTCCACCTTTTCTTTTTTTTTAACCAAGAGATGGGTGGTGTGGTTTGTTTCACACATCACATGAAGGAGCAAAGAGGTGGGTGGAGGAGAAGGAGGAGGAGGTGAGACAAGAGGAGACGGAGCAGACATGATGGACGGGAGCTGACGGTGGTTCAGAGGGAGAGCACGCTTAAAGGAATAGTTCTTATTTGCTTTCTTACTGAGACGTTTGACGTCAGCCTCACGTCTGTGTGTGAAGCACAGACCTGGAGTCAGGATGTGATTGGCCTAGCTTAGCATAAAGACTGGAGGTGGAGGGAAAAACTAGCCTGGAGCTAAAATGAGCTAAAATGTGACAGCAAGCAGAGTTACAACCAACGCTTCACAAACACTGACACCAAATTAGCTCTGATTCTTGAAGCGGTTCAGGATTCAGCGACAGTCAACAATAAATAATAAACCTGCCTGTGTGAACCGTCTGCAGCTGAACAGGGTCGACCTAACGTCTGTCGTGATGGTGGTAGTTGGAGGGCGTGATATTTTCTGAGGTGTAAAAAGCTTGAGAGACGCTGGGCTCGTCGACCCGTTGTGCACCTCCTGAGGCTCAGCACATACAGTATATGTTTATGGGTGTCGTTGAACTACTACTACTTATTTTTAAGGGTGAACTACACGACTGCCAGCTGCAGAAGCAGCGTCCTAACCCTAACACACTGTGTACCATGATGATGGGCACTGACAGTTCAGGCAACCGTCAATTACATGTTTAAAATCATAAAATATAATCATGTCATAATCACAGACAAGAGGAACAACCTTCCAATGAACCTCCAAATAACAACTAGTCTGTGTCATGATTAGAGTTTAAACTTTAAACGACCCAACTGTTGTAAATCCTGAATGTGCAGTTTGTGCAGTTTGTTCAGTTTGTGCAGTTTGTGCAGTTTGTGCAGTTTGTGCAGTTGTGCAGAGGAGGTCTGAGGAAGCTGCACAGAGAAAAGCTGTCGAGTGTTGACCGTCTGTCACAGGCATCACGTCAGAGCATGTGGTGATTGATGGCACAATGAAAGGCAGAAAACAGCGAGCAGAGAGGTAAAGGATATGATGGAGCGCCCGCTTTAATACTTCACATTCTGACACTTCTTCGCTGCCTCACTTAAATTCCTTTTCTGGCGACTCTTTCACATGATAATCACTTAAAAAGTGGCCATTACTGACCCGGTCATAAAAATGCCTCCGCTGTGTGTATGTGTGTGTGTGTGTGTGTGTGTGTGTCTAAAGGCCCGAGGCATCTCACCACATAATGCACTCGTGTGGGTTTCCGAGCCCACCGACATGCCGTTATTATCTCCCGGGAAGAAAATGTTCACATGTGGAAACAGAAAGCACTCAGAGAGCTCAAACCTCCCCCAGGCTGCACTCTCCAACTCCACATTTATTATTGGACACAAATCTGCATTCAAATCCATACAGTGAGAGAGAGAAGCTTATATTCTATGGAAAATACACAATTTAACAACAAATACTAAAAACTAGTGAACTAACCTCACACTAAAAACCTGATGAGGGCTGGATATATCCTCCTAACAAAAGTTATATTTACATTAGATGTTAAATTTCATCAACTACCTTTATGTAAATACATTCGAGGGGACACGAGAAGATTAAATTACATGCAGCACAAACGTCGTTTTCTGGCTCACAGATCATGAACGCAATCAAGCAAAAGACGGGTACGCGACTCGTCTTGTGCTTGAGCCTTCCTCTTCTTTTAACGCCTTTCTTCATCATCTGTGACATGAAATCATCAGATTTCCACACAGAAAGTAAAAAGTCCTGCTCATAATTCAGATACAAAATTGTGGCACACCGCTCAGCGTTTCTCCTGTCGGGCTGCTGACAGCTGAAGAGTCAATCACAGTGGATGGCAGCAGAGGAGGTTGTACCACACTGTCTGGTTCAAAACCTTTGAGCTGACTGTCATGCTGGAGACGCCGGCGCTCTCTGTGTCCATCGCGGTTAGCTTTGTGGTTATTTTGAGACTTTGTTTGTAAAGTTTATGTCGCGCCTGCTGCTCCTGTATCACTCTTTGTACAACGACACAGCTAAAAAACAAAAGTTCAGAGGTTCCACTGATAAAAAAAGAGTCGGCTCGGCACTATCACACATGTTGAGAAATGAGTC
This sequence comes from Sciaenops ocellatus, assembly GCA_033000465.1. Taxonomy (NCBI): domain Eukaryota; kingdom Metazoa; phylum Chordata; class Actinopteri; family Sciaenidae; genus Sciaenops; species Sciaenops ocellatus. Next base: position 3,659,425 of record CP136879.1, on the reverse strand, counting down.
CTACGTGTCGACTGGCCCTCAGGGCTGTCTTTGTTATCAGCTGTGAGCTAATTAATAGTACGACGTGTTGTGTAATGATACCTGTCGTCCAGCAGCGGTGGAGCCCTGCAACATGCTGCCCGGGCTGTTGGAGTATTTGTTTTTCTGGAGATCCATGAGGGCGTCTCGCTGCCGTTCGATGTCCGCCTTGTGGATGCTGTTCAGGGCCTCCAGGCTCTTGGCGGCCACAGAGTTGTGCCGGCGGTCCAGCGAGGACGACGTGAACCCGCCGTTGGTGTTGTCGGGGAACCGCCGTGCCCCACGGCCGCCGCCGCCGGCAGCCAGGGTGTGGTAATCCCGCGGGAATTCGGCATCACCGGCAGAGATCATGGGACCCTTTCTCTTCTCTCGACCTGCAGGGAAAGTGAAGGACGAGCAGTGAGACAAGTATACATGTTTTTGGTGACGCCATTATGAAATAAAAACTGACATGTTTCCAAAAACACTAACATTTGTGGACTAATTTGGAGCCGATCCCAGCAGACATTGGGCGTGAGGTGGGTACAGCCTGGACAAGTCACCATCTCATCACAGGGCATACTAAACAATGTTCCAATTGTTTAGTATTCAATTACGGGAGAACTTTCAAGAATAGCTCAATTGAAATCCTCCTTTAGACCTTTTATATATAATCATATATAATGCAGGTCGATGGTAAACTCTCAGATTTTGGAGCATCCTTGAACGCACCTCCAAGGAGTTTAATTTCTACTGACAGCTGCTCCAACAGTTCAACATAATTTTAATAAAAAGTCAATAAATTGTTGACTGTGTTTAGTTACTCATCAGGAGGTTTCACGTTGATTTTTACAGTGACATAAATAAACAGCTGGCTAAAAGGTGGAAGATCAATCTAATAAGCAGAAATAATGTGATGTATAGATGGTTTGTAGGCAAACACACGGATAACCAGATGTGCTGTGGTTACACTGTAAGTAAAAGAGATGTTGGCTGTGTTGTGTAAACACACAGTAGTTAATAGGTTAGACCTTGAGGCATGTCAAGAGAGCGTTAACACGACGACTAACAACGCATCCATGCACTGATTTTGTCCTTGAGCAACCTGCGCAGTATATTAACGTCTGGAAGGAACACAGTTTTCTCTGTTTGTCTCTTGTTCCTCCCTAAACATGAACACACAGTCCTATTGTTCAGTACACAAACACAAACACACACACACACACACACACACACACACACACACACACACACACACACACACACACACGAGAACAACACAAACACACCTCTAGCACTATAGAGCCTTTGTGAAAACAGCTGCAGCATCTGTCTATTCCAACAACTGCAACTGTCCTGGGAACCCCGAGGCAAGAAAAAAAAAATGGTCGCACAGCAACGTCTCCTACTATTATATGACACAAGTGTCACACATTTGTGTCAGAATCAGTGAAGAAGAAATGACATACATGGAAATGATGTCTTCTTCTGTGGGGACAGATTTACTGCCCTCTGGTGACCAAAGCTGCACAAAGCACCGCTGACCTGGTGATCAGGAGATCAATTACAGACTGTAGTTCGATTAATTAAAGATAAAAATGAAATGTGCAGAGAAATGATACAACACGATAAAAAGAGACTGTTACTGCTACTGTAAATAATATGAAACCGTACTCACTATGTCAAAGACACTGTAGTGTAAATATGTTGAGGTTATATGAAACAACATAAACAGTGAGTAGGTTTATGTTTGTTTGTGTAGTCTTAGTTGGTTCTGTGTAGTCTTTTATGTAGCTATATGTAGCAGCATGGTTCTACAGTGAACTAGCTATATATGCTTGAATGTCAAAGACAGTCTACAGTCTGATGTATTTACTATATCCAGCAACAACAACCGGAAATTAACCACAAATGAAGCTGGACGACTCGATGTTTGTTCAGTCAGCTTCAGTCCGATCGGACGTGAACTTTTCACTCACATCAGCGAAACTTTCCTTTGACTGTAACCAGAGAGGACATGATGCATCTGAACACACAGTACAAACTGTGTACACACACACACACACAGAGGCTGTGTACAACAAACTTCTACTCTGTTCCTCTAAGTTTTTTTCTTCTGTAAACTATAAATTACACGACTCGTACAGTTTTGGCAGACAGAGTCTCTATACATTATTGATCGGTGCTATAAGATCCTCTTATTTGGCTGCTGGGGAACTAAAGTGCACTGAAGCAACTTTTTAAACTTCATTAGCTTGCAGTGAAGAAATGATGTGACGCAGCTTGAAATTCAGCTATAGACGACAGTAACCAAAGGGCAGAAGTTTATATATTTACTGGAAGGAAAAGTTAAGAGCACACTGGGTAAACAGTATCTGTGTCAGTAATATGCTGACACAGAATGGTTATTTATTTATTTACGATTGGTTCCAGACGTGATGGGGAAGCGATGAAATCAGAGGATAACATTGGAAAGTAGCCTCTGAAAATGTGGCTTGAAATAACAAACATGCATATATGATATCAAAGTAAGGCATCTCATTAAGCAGTCATAAAAATATGTGAAAATAAACACTCATAACTATTAAAAAAAGAGCTGTTCACACCATTTCTCAAGACTTTGCAGGCGTGGCAGATCACGTTTTGATTGACATCTCGCTCGTGAAAAGTAAACGATGACATGCTGTGGACGGAGGAGCAGAAAAACAGATTTGAGCCAGATTTGTTAACGAGGTTCAGAAGGTGTACGGTCGTATTTTCATGTTTAATAATGAAAACAGGTTTAAGAATATTTCCTCTGACTGTCAGAGAGTTTGTTCATCCCACTGAACGTAGTGACGTCGGTTTCTTTGGGCTCTGGTCAGCTTTGAGGCAGATTGAACGTGAAAGCAGACGTTTTGTTTTGTGGGAGGACTAACAAGGATTTATTTGATTGGCTCGCTGAATTAATCACATGATAAATGTCCACACGTGACCACGTCCAATTCAAGCAGATATCATTTCAAATACGGATAAATTCCTAATGCTGTTAAATGCTTACTATTATGCAGAGAAATGATATAGTTAGCTGTGGATTGGGGTTTCCAGTGGCTTTAATTCAGAGAATTTCATGACGTTTAGCTTCTTGAAATTTCCATGAATAACAATTTTTGTGTCATTTTCATTCATTCCTGAGAAGCAGATGTGTATCCCCTCCTGGGATTCAGCCTAACAACAGCAATATTTGTATCTGTAAAGTGTCTGGAGGAAACATTTGAGCTGGTCCCACATGTAAATCTTCCAATAGGAGCACAGAGGCATGCCGGTGTGTTTCCATGGTAGGGAGGAAGAAAGGAGCGTTATAAAACAGGAGGGGAGACGGAGGGAACATCGAGACAAGAGCTTGTCACTTTAATTTATGTGAAGCCTTGAGCAAACCCCTACATGAGGGGAGAGGGGGAGTATGTATGTGGGACAAAGAGAGGCTATATTTTACCATGAAGCTCTGCTGGTCATCTGCTGCACAAATTCACTGCAAACAACTGTGTTACAGTGAAGATGCACAACATCGGTCCTACTGTTTTACTTCTTCCATCCAGAGCACCATCGTTTGTTTGAAACGTATCATTTATATTCATGCAATCACAACTGGCAGCTGCCCAACAACCAGCGCTCGCTCACTGACCGATGAGATCGTGCTCACTGTGATTTTATGTAATATATAAAATACATTTTTGAAGAAACTACATTTATATATCATTTTATCTTCAAAGCACTACAGAGTGATGCACAGCAGCCATTTTAAAGCCACCAGCTCTCCATACATAGGGTTGCAAAATTAGTTGAAACTTTCCATGGGAATTAATGGGAATTTATGGGAATAAACCGTGAATAAACCGTGAATTTACTAAATTGAACGTTGGCCCTTTAACAGGAAACTTCAATATAGTTGGGGAAAATATATTTCAGCATAATCTTGACTAAAACAACCAGATTTCATGCAGGTTCACTTGAATATCTGCTATTCCTCAATCACATGCACATAGCACACTGCTTACTGCAGGGCTATTGAGGCCACGCCCCCTACCTACACAGGTGATTTCTGTACCTGGACCACACTTTAGAGCCCAGAGCACACAGAGACTATTGAAGCCACACGTGAGCTCGTGGACGACATAATATTGTTCAATAAAATATTTCAAACTTGATAAAGTTCTACTTACAAATAAATCTGTTGAAATGTTTTTTTAAATGTTTTATTTTGCATGTCTGCTTATGACAAAACTAAATGTTCATATTTATTTATATATGTTTATATATTTTATGTTTGGATATGATAGAGTTTGTTTAAATTACCCACAATTTACAGTTAATTTCCATTAATTCACATATATTTCCATAACTTTCATGGAGTTTCCGATTTTCCACTTAACTTCCCATGGAAAGTTTCCGGAAATTTACCACTCCTTTGCAACCCTATCCACACATCAGCTTGAGGTGAACAGGGAGGGAAACATTGGGTCAGAACACCCGGGAACCCCTGACTCTTTGCTCGAAATGTTTAGCATCACTGCACTTTAATGTGACCAGACGGAGGACTGGCCCATACTGGTCCAACACCACTCCCAGCAGCAGGTTTTCCCAGTAGCTCTTGCATCCAGGTACCATCCGAGCTCACACCTGCTCAGCGTCGGTCATTCAGCAGATGCCGGGTACGTGTTGGTCCGGCTGCTGGATTCAGGCTCAGAGTTTTGAACTGTTGAATCTGAAGAAGCTGATGATGAATAATTCTTTCTAGTGTCTCTCTGTCGCTCTCTCATGAATATCACAGCTTGTCCATGTTTGTCTAGTCTTATGCATTTCTTTTATCTATTATTGATGCTGCATTTGCTTTATTTAATGGGTCTATTATTTCCTAATAATAATAAGAATTATCTCCGCCAGGCGTGTGTGTGTTCAGAGATAAACTCACACACTGCTGGACCCATCAGCCTCATTTCTTTTGTACACTTTAATGACTATACGCTCAAAGATCTTTTGTGGTTGCAGTGATTCACCATTTCTTTGGTTGTTCTGTTTTCCCGCCATTCACTGCACACTGCTCTCTCTTCCTAATCAGCCAGTGGGGGGCAGTATTCGCCATTCTACGATATGCGTTAAAGCAAAAGACAATCAGCTGAGCCTTGCCAGGGCTGCTGTAGGCCACATTTTGGCCTCTATTATGGCATTCATACAAAAGTTTGCATCTTGAAACGTAGCATCTGCAGATTAATTTCATAGCCGACATGTTGTGATCCACTATGGTTAGACACAATACGAGATGAAAAAAATCAAAACAAAGACCGCCAACAGACTGAGTTTGTTAGCCAGATAGCTGTTGTGCAATGGGACACACTAACCGACGAGTACACGAGTCTGGATTAACCAGGTTTACCTTGAACAAACTGCATTGTGTCTTAAAGAGCCGTTAATCTTCTACAGAATCTGAATCCACGTCTGAAAAAGGAAGCTCAGAGAGGAGGAGGTTGTGGATTTGTGCTATTAGACGGAAGAATTTCTTGTTCTTAGCATCCCAAACAGACTGACGCATCCAGATCAAAAATACACAAATAAAATACACAGAATAAATACTGTTTACACAACTCTCTGTGCCTCATCCTGGTGGCAGAGTAAGGGGAGCCATTTTCCACAAGATACATGTAGACATCGCCAAAGTGGAGCTACCAACATGGCGGCCAGCCAGCGCCACATTATTTGATATTTTAAGCTTCAGAGCGGCTCTTTGTAAACCTGTGGGTGACACTGTCCATTCTTTATACAGTCATTGGCCGGGATGCATTATTTTTTTGCCCCATTGGCTTGGGTTTTTTGCCTTCGTTGGCCAATCGGAGGCAGAATAGGGGCAGAGGTCTGCACTCTACTTAGATTATGCTGCTGGTTTGTAATCTGGTATTTCTAACTGAGACAAAGTTCAGGGACGATTGTTTGAGTAAAGGTGAGTAACAGTTGTCAGAATCCATCAGGTGAAATTTAAGCTAATATTTTAGTCGTTCTTATTGTAAACTTTATATGAGTTATATTTTTATCTTTATAACAGACGTGTCAAACAAAGTGTCACCTGTCTCAGGTGTTTTCACGATGGGACTCTTAGTTTGAGTATAAAGATGTTGTTTCCTCTGTTCTATGAATAAAACATTATTTATTGTAATCACATGTAAACAAACAAAAATTCAAGATAACAGCAACATGTTGACATTTTCTATTTCACTGTTTCTTGCATATTCTGTTCGATTCAGGCCTGTCATGTAAAGTCTAATCTTTTTTGTGTATTTTGTGTATATGCACACAGAGCACACACACACACACACACACACACACACACACACACACACACACACACACACAGCCCAGACCAGCACATATAAGTTAAATCATGACATTACTCATCCATGTGTAAAAGCAGCTACAGCTCTGCGGTCTATTTTTTCTCAACTGCACCATGTCATTACTGCTCCTGGTGGTATTTAATGGACTGCCACCTCCTCCCAGCTTGCTCCTGGCACCTCCTCTGTTATTATGGCTCTGCTAACAGCTAACAGCTCTACCGGGCCAGCTGATGAATTCCACTTTAATTGTCTTTACTTTGCTCTCATTGTTGAATCTTTAAGTGTGATGTTGTCGCCATCGGGGAGATGTCGTATTTCAGCTTCAGTCACGTGCATGTAGCCACTTTAATGTATTCATACGGCGCTGCAAACGTGTGTGTGATCACACAAAGCACAATATCACAGATTCATTTGTACTTGGACACAGTTAGTTTGACCTCATCAGAGCAAAAGCTTAATTTAAAAGGTGAAAATAAACCGAGTGTGTGTGTGTGTGTGCAGAGTGTAAAAGGTGCCATGCCGGCCTGTTCACATGATTCATTATTCTGTGTTCATTATAGTTGAGGGGGGACTAAAAACCGAGTGAGTGATTGTCATTGCGCCACTGATACCATATTTCAGCTGTCCGGGACACATTCCAAAATGCTGCTCAAGGCCACGTCCAAACATTTCTCATTACAAGGCTGTAAGTGTGTGAGTGTGTGTTGGTTGTACAACCTTGGCCGCTGATGGCGAGTGTGACTGAGGCCATTTGTTAGTTTTATGGTTTCAAAGAGCCGAGCTCTGATCATTTGTACTCGTCTGTGCTTTGCTCAAATTTACTTCAAATTATTCTCATGTTTGATTTGGACGCCGCGGTCTGTTGATCGGTTGATCTGTTGGACTGTTGAACGGTTGGTCTGTTGAACTGTTGGTCTGTTGGTCTGTTGATCTGTTGGTCTGTTGAACTGTTGGTCTGTTGGTCTGTTGATCTGTTGGTCTGTTGAACTGTTGGTCTGTTGAACTGTTGGTCTGTTGGTCTGTTGATCTGTTGGTCTGTTGAACTGTTGGTCTGTTGATCGGTTGATCTGTTGGACTGTTGAACTGTTGGTCTGTTGAACTGTTGGTCTGTTGAACTGTTGGTCTGTTGAACTGTTGGTCTGTTGGTCTGTTGAACTGTTGGTCTGTTGGTCTGTTGATCTGTTGGTCTGTTGAACTGTTGGTCTGTTGGTCTGTTGGTCTGTTGAACTGTTGGTCTGTTGATCTGTTGGTCTGTTGGTCTGTTGGTCTGTTGGTCTGTTGAACTGTTGAACTGTTGAACTGTTGGTCTGTTGGTCTGTTGAACTGTTGAACTGTTGAACTGTTGGTCTGTTGAACTGTTGGTCTGTTGGTCTGTTGAACTGTTGAACTGTTGGTCTGTTGGTCTGTTGGTCTGTTGAACTGTTGAACTGTTGGTCTGTTGGTCTGTTGAACTGTTGGTCTGTTGAACTGTTGGTCTGTTGGTCTGTTGAACTGTTGGTCTGTTGGTCTGTTGAACTGTTGGTCTGTTGAACTGTTGGTCTGTTGAACTGTTGGTCTGTTGGTCTGTTGAACTGTTGGTCTGTTGAACTGTTGGTCTGTTGGTCTGTTGAACTGTTGGTGAGAGTGCAGGCCGGTGATGGCTGTATGTACGGTACATGTGAGGTGCTGCACACTGTCTATACTGTCCAGTCTATAGTGGTGATTGGATTAACCACGAGAGACTGAAGCTGAATCTGCTGCAGGGCTCAGATAAATTTACGAGGTGCTGAATTTACGGCTTGTTGATTAATTCATCAATCAATGGAAACATGATCTTTAAACTATTCTGTCATGTACAGGGCTCCAGGCTAACTTTTTGCATTGGTTGCACTGGTGCACCAGCACAAAATTTAGGTGCACCCAAATTTTTCATTGCGTCGCCTTTAACGCCATAAGGTCACCTTTTTATCGCTCTCCATAACTTGCTAACTTGAAATGCAGCTGGGAGAGGGGCCACTTTCTCTACACACTTGTCACGGCATATAGTGTGTTTTTTGATAAGTTTTGATACGAAACGTTGTGGACCCGCTTACGAACACACTATTACCGGCCATATTCTGACCACACTCCTGACAGTAAACGCAGTGCATTGCGTTACGTCTTTTGTCGTACCTCAGCCAGGGAAACTGTTTTATCCAGTCCTGTCTGAAAGAATACATTTCGGGCTTTTTAATCTGATTCTCGGGGCCGGGCTCTATCTCAGACTCGGTTGTCTCCTCTGGTTCCGAGTCTGATACTATCGCTGAAGGACCGGGGCTTGGCATCTTACCAGGGACCGAGGGCTCCGTGTCTTGGCTGGATGGACTCTCAGTAGTGGGGATGGATGGAATGACAGCAGTAGGGCTGGTTGTAGGCTTAGTTTTCTTAATAAAAAAACTTTAAATGTTTCTACCTCTCTTCATTTTCTCTCGTTTTGTCGCGTTTATTTTCTTTTTCCGTTTCAGTTAGGCTACTCTGGCGCTCAGGTCGCTCGCAATTTTTAACCACACACAACTTAGAGCAGTGAACAGGACCACAGCCAATCAGAGGCAAGGACCCACCCGAGCTCTGTCTCTTATTGGTTTAGACCACGATATGATCCGACCATGAGTGTGAGTTCGGTCACAGGAGAACACAGAGAGATGATGCGCTTGTGAAATAAATTTATGTTTTCACCCGGGCAGTGTCAGGTGCACCAGGGCGACCTAGAAAAATTATTAGTCACACTCTTAAAAATTTTGGTTGCATGTATGACCAAATTGGTCGCACTCTGGAGCCCTGATTTATGAGAAAATGCAAAACATCTGCCGGATTTGCTAGTTTTTATATTTTATATAATTTTGTGAATCATATTGTGAGCTGAATATCTTCAGGTTAAAGACTAAATGATTCATCAACTAGATGAAAGCATTAAAGATAAGATGTTAAATCTGCATTTAAATGTAGAAAAACATTACGGTAGACATTTTGTTGAGCTGTGTGTTTCTAACAGTTCAAACCCAGAGAAACGCGAAAATTTAGTTTAAGTTGCGATAACTTCGGGCTCAACGCGGGATACGTCAGAGTGTGAGGAAGAACTTCAACGAACGTGACGGAACATAACGTGAATAAAATGTTAACATACAACTTCATCTGTGAACAATTTCAGCCTGAGTCATGTCAAAAAGATAGACTTTAATGATCCCACATTGAGGATCATTGTTTGATGTGAGAACTGATGAATGGATGAAACACTGCGGCCTAACTGTGTCACAGCTGATGCCCCTCTTAAAGATCGGACCAGCCGAGCTTAAAAACAGTGAAAGCTTGAAGTTCATGCCGACGGCATCGCCCTGTTTGTGGATTATCTTGAGCAGGTGAAGTAAATCTGTGTGGTGTTCTCACAGTAAACCACTTCGACAGGACTGACCTTTGCTGGAGCACAGAGAGTTTAACATGGAGGAAGCTAATGTAGCTCGTTAGCTGTGTTTGACCATCCACTTTAATTTAAACTCCTCCGTCAGAGTATAAACTGCTAAAGAAACTGACTGAGACTGTGATTGACGTTATGTGTCAGAAGTATGACTCCAACTATTATTGAAATTTTTGATATCATTCAGCCCGACCGCTCAGTAAATGTTTTGGTCCTCGGCTCAGGAGGTAAAGCGGGTCGTCCACTAATCAGATCGGTGGTTTGATCCCCAGCTCGAAGATACTGAACCCGAGATTGCTCCCAAAGGCTGAACCATCGGCAACAGGGACTTTTGTGAATTTCACCTCCGTAGTTTCTCTTAGACGCCTTGAAGTTTAGCAGTATTCAGTCGGTTGCAATCTGCAACTTCACCACTAGATGCCACTAAATCCAACACACTGGTCATCCTATTTTTTTCATATATTGATACTGATATCTGTCTCAGTATTGATCACACACAGCTGTCGTCTTCAGTCTTTGTGTATTAATACTCTTTATTTATTTCTGTCTTGAACAGTGAAAAGTATTTTTCCGATGACGTCGTCTTTGGACCACCTGTCCCTCGTTTCTATGCCCTCCTCAACTTTGACTCATTCATTTATTCATGTATTCATTTTTTCATAATCTCCATCATATTCCAAAATCCAGCCTGTGGCATCGTTTCAGCGCCTGAGTTCACTTCCAGCTCAGAAACTCTGCGTTCATCACAGATCATTAATTACAAAAGGGAGGCACTGTGGCAGCAATGAGGGGGAAAAAATGGTGCTCCTCCATCCACAGATTATAATATCCATCTCTCCGGGGCACTCGAAAATTAAAATAAAACCCAAACAAGATCTGAACGCAAAGCGGGCTATTTTTGGAACGAGGTCTGCCTTTTTCTGAATATAAAATCTCTGCAAACTGTTGCCGGCAGGGAGGCGTTCAGGATCACCGTGTTAAGAAGAGGTGGTGATTGCCTCACGTGTCTAACCTACAATCACCCACATTAAGAACAGACTGTGCCGTGCCTGCAGGTCACATAAACGTTAGCCTCTTCCACATTTCTCAGATGTTCACCACTTCATGTCTCTGAGCACTGATTCATAATTACAGTGATTATTAGTAATAAAACATGGAGTTCCTGCTGTGAGAGTACAAAGTATGCTGCATGAGGTTTAACAGTTTTAGGATGTAGAAGCCTCCGCCGCCTTCTTCGACCTCCGCTTCGATTTCAGAGTGCTTTATGATTCATTTACAGCCAGAAGATTGATAAAAAAGTTATGGGGTGTCTTAAAATACCAGAGAGACTTTCTAAAATATCTCCACATATGAGAGTCAGTTCAGAGCAGACGGATCACATTGCGTGGCCGTGTCCGGCTCCGGAGCTCGAGCCCTCGTCAATCTGCAGCCTGCAGCCGCAGTGTAAACAGGCCTGAAGGACACTTGACCCTGGACATGTTGCCTTAGTCAACATCAGCTCTGACGGATCGAGTGATGAACAAAGATCAGGGGAGGAAGAGAGCGAGGCTGAATCACATGACTAATATGTTTGGAGCGAACACACAGGACAAGCGCGGTTTGACAGAGCGGCTAAACCGACAGCCATGGCGTCCATCATGTGACGTACACCGGCCTGGAATACATTTTCAGGTAAGCGGTTGTGAAATGACTCGTTTCACCATTCGGTCCAATATTTATACATCCATACTCTTCGGAAACCTGTGGGTGACGTCACGGACACGCTGTCCACTCTTCACACTGTCAGTGGTGTTTACATTTACAGAAGGCTTCATGTATATCATCATGTAGAGCTAACAGCTGTTTTCACTGTAGATTAATCGACAGATTATTTTCTCAGTTTGCTGATCGATCACTGGATCTAAAGTGTCAGGAAATGCTGAAAAGTGTTGGTCACAGTTTCCTGAAGCTCAAAGTGATCAAATAAACAGCAGAGCGTCGATTCACTGGTGAAACGAAAAATTCAGGAGTCTCATTTAAACTTTCAGGCATGAAATAACTTAATATTTTACAGTGATAACTCTGAGTCAGCAGCTCAGGTAGAGCTGTGTGTGTGTGTGTGTGTGTGTGTGTGTGTGTGTGTGTGTGTGTCCCAGACAAACTGGTTAACTCCAGATAAACATCACTGCACTGTGGACACTTAATGTGTTCTGCTGGGAAAGCACGCCCAGTTTGTCTCTGCGTCGTCAGGTCTACATCAGCGTCTCTTCTTCTTCGTCTCTACGCACAAACTGCATCACATCCACTACGCCTTACTGTGACACACCAAATGAATTTCAGTAGAGCGCCAATCATGGAATAAATATTCAACTTGCCCGTGGTTATAACCTGCGCCTGGAGCCGACACATACAGAATTAGCTTTAATCACAGGGGAGGGACTGAGGTGACAGAGAGATGTGGAAGCTTGAAGAAAATCACGTTCCTGTGGGAGTGAATGAGTGAACGAACGTTAATCACAACACTGAGGTTGTTTCCACCTCGCCTGTCACAACCACAGGGCCTGAATATTTCCACTTTTTACGCTTTCTAATCTTTAAAAGCGACTAACAAAAACAAATCGAGCTGAAAAGTAAAAAAGGACGGAGAACAAAAAAAGCTGTTTAACTCTGGAGATTCAATTTAAACGCCGACAACAGTCCGGTCACCTCAGACCTCGTTACAGCTGAATTAAAGACGAAACATCCAGACGTCCGTGAGATAGACCCGCTGATCCTGTGGAGGGTCGATCTCAGCTGACACTGGGTGAGAGGCACTCTGGACGGGTCGCCGCTCAATAACAGGGCTGACACAACCGATCACAACCACACCTGAAGGCACCACGTTTGGAGCTGCACTCCTCAGGCGTTAACTGCTGATGCCACTAAATGAAAAATAATTAAAGGAAACAGCATTAATTACTAAAACTGTCGGCTTCAACTCACAGATGAACTCAGCTGATTAAATAATGATGAGTGTTTGATTAAAATCACCAATTAACCAAACCTGCGTGTCTTTACAGCCCACGAAGATCTAAAACAACAAACAGACCAAATCAATCCTCTGTCTAAAAATCTGAACACCGTCCGTCATGTTGACACTGATTGCGATCGACAGTAACGTTCAGTAATTCATCTCCTGTAGTACACCCACCTGTCCAGTTGGTGGCGCATGTCCATGTTAATTAGCTCTAGGTCTTTCATCTCACACGATGACGTCACCGTTTAGCTGGCTTTAGCATCACATTGGTCGTTTTTTTGACCATCATGTGACGGACGTGGTCGCTGTGATCAGATTCGGGCTCTAATGAAGGAACATTTATAGCACAATAATCCCACGTGATTCGTCCGTGTGACATTTCTCCGTCGCTGATGCTGTCACACGGTCAGTAAACATTGACATTTATCACTGTATCAACATTAGCCTCGCGCGTATCACAACACTTTCTTTTGGGTGTCATCTCTGAGAGATTCACGGCAGCCTGGTCGAGAACAAACCACTCTGCAGATGTCTGAACTTAAATTTGATGATCCATCTTCAAGGAGAATAATCATTTAGGACAGCTTGGAAGTGGGGACAGCTGAGACTCAATCTTCTTTGACTTCACCCTCCGGTCTGATCCTCTAACTGTACTCCATCTATACTGCATGCTCAGTGAATTCAGCCCGGCCTGATACTTCTTTTAAAAAACTTCACACTCACATCAGCTCATCCTCTCCCCAGTATCAAGCTCTGGGACTCTCAGTGCATCAATTTACCAACACTCAGGATGTGGACCTTCCCTGGTGCCATTAAACCGGGATGAGAGGCTGCATGATGAGGATGTTAGATGAAAGAGGGGTGGTGGGTGAGTGCAGGTATGCGGCCGCGTTCCATCACAGACGTATGATTGAATTCAGCCCCTGAAGACCAGACGGCTAATACATATGCCTCTTTTCCTGGTTACACGGCTAAATTGCAGCACTCGGGCTCGCCCTCTCCACACCTCGCGGGCCAATGACGGGACAAAAAGCTGGTCTGATGCCAGACATCAACTCCAACTCAGATAGGAAGTTCTGGTAATTAGAAAGTGATATTTTTGGCTCGTCTGCGCCCAGGACGCATCCTGAAGGTGAGTAATTGGTATCATTGAGTGAACAGTGGGACAGGATGAGTCAGGGATCGAGATCTATTAGTGGTCACTAATCAGTGTCTCATACTGGGCTTCTGGAAGGCCGCCAGCTGGATGACTGCTGGCCCTTTTTGTGCTGTGTCACAAAACAGAGCAAACAAACACGAGTGCTAAATGTACTCGACTGCAAATACGCGCAATCAGTCAAAACACAGACAGCCAGGAAACAGTTCAATCCTGTCATTGTGGCTTCATTTTATCTGTATCTCATTTTAAAAAGAAACTGTTGGATTTTTAATATATGCGACATTAAAACTGCACTGAGCTGCAACTGGGACAACTCTCTGAAATATGACGAGCATGATTCATTCATCATATAAATACTGAGACAGAGCATCAGCGTCTTTGTGTGGAGATATAAATGGCGGGGCCGACACAAAGATGAAATATAACAGGCGTTTTAAATTTTTAGGTAGAGAGGAGAGAAAATATTCTGTTAGACTCAACATGACGCGTCTGAATCTTCTGATTTGATCCAGAGAGCGTTGAGAACGTTTACAGGAGTTAAAATTACATAATTTACTCGTGCAATCTCAACATTTAAGATTTAACGTAGGTTTAATTTAATTAAAGAAGTATAAACTCGGCATAGCATCAGTGTGGACTACAGATCGTGTTGGTTGCAGACCAACAAGGAGGACGACAGACAGAATTATCGAAATACAGAAAAATATTTAAGTGTCATATTGGTGCTGCTGACTGTGAAAGTTATAGATTATAGTCAGTAGATCGACATTTAGTTGAGGTAATTTTAGATTCCAAAAGTGAATTTCAGACTTTCAGACCGCCACAGGTCTTTGTCGATTTTTAGATTAGCCGGGAGGCGGAAGAGGCAGCACAGCTAACATGGCGGCTCCCAGCGCTGCGTATTTTCAGCTTCAAAACAGTGCCTGTGGATGACGTCACTCCCGCTCTGTCCAGTCTTTATACTGTCATTGGTTTTGAGTCTTTGAAATGGTCTTGTCTTACAGTCCTGACACAAACATTTCTCAGATTATGAGCGATGGTGGAGCTGCTGGGATATTCCCCCTCAAACATAATATTACTAATATTTATCTTTTCATTCACCCTAAATCCAGCAGCTGGTGGTAAAAATGTGTAGTTTGTAAGCAGATGGTGTTTTTTTATCTAAATAATTGATTCAAACTGGTCCTTTCCCAGCATAACATCTAAAAATATGCTCCGCCTGCAGATGGTGTGCTAGCATGATTTGCAGATTAGCCTCCTCCTAACTAGCAGCATGTTACATCAACGGTCATAAGTCAACTGGTACGGGGAAAAATGGAGTGGGCCAGGCAATTAACAAGACTGATGTGCTGTGAGGAAAATTGAAGCAGGAGGGAAATCCAGCGAGCTGAGGAGGCAGTTTAAAGGACTGTGTGTCTGTCTGCCTGTACATGAGCATATTTTTGAATTTCAAAGCTTCGGGTTGCTGATAATGAAATCCCACCGCCATAACTGCAGACTGCTTATACAAATAATGCACAAATCCATAAATAACCATGAGCGCTGATATCCAAAAACTCATTCCGGGAACGTTCTTCTACCTGCCGGTTTAGAAACTCTTTCATCTGTCAGCACGTAAAGGACGGGAGTCGATTTAACCGAGAACTGTGACCTGACGGATGTGTGATGGCACAACAACTTCTGTAAATCTGCCCACGCTGTCGGGACACGAGGAGAAAAGCTTCCAGTTTCATGTATGAACCATAAAGTCTCTCCAAGTGATTCAGTTCAGCTCCCTGCAGCATCACTAATAGAGGCAGACAGACAGACTGCAGTCCACCTCCGTCTCTGCTTGTTATCCCTGATCTCCGTACTGTTCGTGTCCCCCGTCTCCTCTTTAGCCCTCGGCATGTGAGGCTGACAGCTCAGTGGGCTCCGAGCCAGAGCTGATACTACTGCTTGTTGTAGGTCGGCCTCCCTGCGGGGGGGGGCAAACACACAATCACAATACGGTTAACAGGAGGCCGTGCCCCGGTGACTCGGCGGGTCATGTTCCTGCAGCACTGCGGGTGTCACAAGTCTTCTTCTTCCTCCCCACCTCGCCGTGATGTGCTCGGTGTAATAAAACAAACGCAGCAGAAGCACCGCCCGGCGTAGATCTACTGATGCCTCATGTTTACAGTGTACCAGGGGAGAGGCTTTAATATGCACAGGCTCCGCTTTACGTGGGTGCTTGGGTAATCATGAGCACCCACCCAGGGAAATCACACTGTGGGGTGACGGAGCAGAGCGAGTCTGAACTGAGGCATTTTCACTCCTGCAGTTCGAAGCATAACGCTGTTCTTATTCTATACAGGCCAGCGTGAATCTGAGCGTCCAGCTATCACGACGCATCGGACGCTCTCTGTCCACAAGGAATAAATATGCACTTCTGTCGTCATGCTGTCACCCAGAGATGGGTGAGCGTTTCCTACGTTTGCACTTCAAAACTAAGCAGCAACCTCCGTGGCTGTGAAGTGAAGCCAACGGCAAAAACTGTTGATCAATGACAGATTATTATAGCCAACAGCAAGTATATGTCATTAGTGATGTTTCTTCAGCTCACTGGCGATCTCCCTCCAGACAGTGTTTGTAGTTAAATGTATCTTTCAGGTAAAACCTCATTTCAACTTCATTAGTCAGTCGTCCATCTGCAGTCATGTCAAAGTGAACAACAGGAGGAAACAAACAGGCCATGTGACAGAAGTTCAGCTCAAAACAGCACAACATTACAATGTAAAACAATTAAACTGATATCACACGTAGTTAGGACACGGCGTCAGAAGAGATCCCACAGCAGCAGCATAAACAATGTCCACGATCACGCCGTCTTACACTGAATTAAACGGCGACCACCCCAGTGTGTAATTTTAGTTAGCATGCCGGCATCCACAAAGCTAAACAGGCTCAACGTTAGCAGAGCTGATCGTCACAGCGCCGTTACTCCTGCAGTAACACGAGAGAAGAAGCTTTATCCTGACAAACTGCAACATACGCTCAACATTTAGTGCTAAACTGACAACTCTACTGATCACCTTTTGACCTCTTCTGGAGTCTGATGAGGAAATATGATTATATACGGTACATCACGTCTGTGTATGCGTGAGACAAATGTAAATTTATGTAGCGACCAACGCAGTTTTTAAATGACTTAGCTAACGTTAGCAAAAGTTACGCCAAAGTTTTGTTATGTTTTTAACGTGAATACTTTGTATATATTGTATAAACTAAGTGAGGAATTTTAGCATCAAAATGATAAAATAAAATGCAGAATTTTTTCACCCATTCAGCTGATCATCATGTGTTCATCACCTGTGAATGCATGACTGTGTGCAGATCTAGCCGGCTGATTACATCTGGTAGTTATACCGCTTTAAACAGGCACCGATTCAGCTCCGTCACTACTTACTACATACTGTTGTATTGTACAATTCTACATTTTATACATAACAGCGAGGCGGAATAACCCCGCCCTGAACAGGGTTTATAAAAGACGGCTGGTGATACTAACACGTGACCCGGACTGGTGCACAAATAGAAGAACTGGAGCTGCTGCAAACAGTCAGTCGACAGTACGATGACTGTAACTGTATCACAGCGCGCTGATCAAATCGACTTCATGATCGACTGCATCACTTTGTTGTTTTTTAAACAGCCTCTAATATAGCGATCCGTCTTACGTCGTGTGCGGTCTGATTTTCTGATTCTACATGGTGAGTTTGGTGATCCGTCCTCGTCAGTATGAGGCGGCTGTTGTGACCTAAAAATCACATGGTAATGTGACGATCTGTGCACAGTTTGTAAGCTTTATATAGATTCATATTTCAGGCAGCCCCGAGGGAATAAATCAATTCAGCGCTCCTTGACAGGATGTGAGGTGGGTGTGCAGTGTTTGTGCCTGGCTGGTTATGAGTCTGCACACTGATCAAGTTCCATTAAAGTGACAGATACATTAAGAAACAATATGTGCAGTTAACATTTAGCTTAATGTAAAAGTAATGACGCTGTGTGGGTGGTTTCTTAGCAACTGGAGGAGTTTGCTGCAGGTAGACGCTTCGTCCCGATGATGGATTCGATCTGGACTCATAACTTTTTATGATGTCCTGCCAATCCGAATGTGGAGTATACAACAGAGAGTAACACTGCAGCAGCTTTACGAGGCTCCATCCGGTCACTTGTGTTTGTTGTGTTGAAGTCAGAGCGCCGTGAGTCTTTGCTAAACGCTACATCAAAGAAACGAGAAGTTCGAACGTCATCAGTGACTCAGATTCTTCACACAGAGCTCGCTTTACTGTTTCTCTTCAGGCCGGCGTAACTTCATTTCAACATATTCCAGAAAGAGGAAGGCCCCTGCAGCCTCGACATGAACAAACTGATATCAAACCGGCATCAAAGTGAATCCTGAAGCCTCCGAATGTGAGTCACCAGAAAGAAAACGAAAAACACAGAGAGGTACATCCACTTCAAAAAGCTTGAAATTGATTGGGAGTCGGTGGTGTTGCTCTCACGGGGTTTCGGTGTACAAACTTGACACGTACTCAAAATAAAAGCAACACTATTCTCTCAGATGAAGCCTGACAGAGCTCTGAGAGCACCGACACAGGACGGCCGCACTGATTCACCCCCAACACAAACTCATTTCACAGGAAGGCAGTAAAATGCAGCAAGCCCCACGAGCATGTTCGGCACATGTGACGATGATGAGAGAGAGGGATGATGTAAAGAGTTAGAGGAGAGCTAAATGTGTCTTTAAGCTCGGGTTCTGATAACTATTGTGGACAGTGTCCCACATACTGTTGCTCCAAGCCGGAGCTTTGCACATGAAGGTCAGCCCAGGTAAGCCGGCCGCTCACGCTCACCACTCGCCACACACTTTTCCTGCTTTACATGACAAAACGCTGCTCAGTTTGGCTGCTTCCTCTCTCCCTCCTCTGCTATCTCTCTTTTTTGGTTCTCTCGAGGCGACGCAAAGAAGCCGGATAATCCTGGTGCATGCAGCCTGCAAGAGTCTTCTGCAGAGAGTGAGTGGATGGATCACTACAGCGACAAAAAAAAAGAAATCTGCTGGTGCATAATGTGGCAGAGGGAGCAGGGTGGATGGATGGATGGATGGATGGATGGATGGATGATGGAGCGTACCTGGCTCGTGGTCCTGTGCAGGTTGGTGTCCCCCTCTGGCTGACACTCTACATGGCAGTGGTGTGTTTGTGTCTGCACATGTGTGTGTGTATGTGTGTGTGTGATGGAGGAAGGAGAGAGGAGTGAGTGCTGTTGAGGAGACAGGGAGTGCACAGTGCAGTGGAGGAGATTGGAGGCAGAGTACTCAGTGTGTGCTAAGACAGAGCCTGTGCATCTCCCTCCTCCCTCCCTCCCTCCCTCTCTGTGTGAGTATAATCCTTTCCACAGTCTACGGGGACGAGCTACAAATGAACCAGCTCCATCTCTCCCTCTCTCCTCCACTTCCCTCTTGTTCTGTATCTCGGCTTTGCACATGAGCCCCGAGCAGCATCACCCTCCCCGTGCCTCCACCTTGCAGTAGATAAGCCAGAATTGCAGAGAGCACTCTTGCCCTTAATGACTGCTACAACTCTATCATGCTCTTTCCCCCTCCTCGCTGAGGTCCTTACAACGCCAAGGCGTCCACGCTTGTTTGTGTCGCAGTGACTCCTCTGTGCGATTAGCCCGACACTCCAGCTGTGCAGTTTATTGTTTATACAAGTGCTAAGGACGCGATAATACCTCTGTGTGTTTTGTTTGTGCAGAGGATTCAGCCGCGTTTCAAGTTTGGTGTACTCGTTTCTGGCGACACTTTTAGCTGCACTATGCAAATGTTGTTAGTGACTCAGACTATCCTTTATCCCATCTGGAAATGTCTGGCGACACATTAAAAACAGGCTGCGTGTTGGAGGGGAAACAACTCCACCGGCTCCAGCTGCCTGCATTATGTAACGGACCCTATACAGCTTCCATGATGTGCTTGTTACCTTGTAATGTATTCAAACTGCTGCTGTTCAGCCTGCTGATGGTACAGAGGTTAGTTCATCACAAACACAACGTTCCACTAACTTGAGCGGGAGTTTTACCTGCAAAGGTTCAGACAGACACAGCACGGCCACTCCATGTGTTCATGCACTTCACTGGTTATTTAACTAATTAGCGGCTCTACAGAAAATCAATCAGCACCAATCAGTAAATCATTGAAGTAATTTTCTAAATATTAATGTGTTCCAGCTTCTCACGTTTAAATTTTCTAGAGAACAGTTTCACATTGTTGCACATTTCACTGTCGCAGTTTGTGAATCACACTTCACCTGCTGGACCACCAAGATTTTATGACCTAGCGGCCACCTCAAAACTCCACTGCACGTCTGCTCACCCACACCCGCAACCACATCACCCCGGTCCTCCAGAACCTCCACTGGCTCCCGGTTTCACAGCACAGCCAGTTCAAAATCCTCCTCCTCACTGCACATCTGATGTGAACCTCCTGACTCCACCACCCAGGACCAAGCACCGAACCTGGGAGCGACAGAGCCTTCTCTGTAGCTGCCCCCTCCCTCTGGAACTCTCTCACCAAACACATCCGCGACTGTACCGACCTTCCAACATTCAAATCTCTGACAAACCATCACATATAGAACACATATAGATCATATCATGATGTGGTGTGGGGCTGCAGAGATGCCCGTCTGTAAGAAAACATGTTTGTTTGGTCCAAACCTAAACACACGTCACATCATGAGTTCAATTGTTTTAATTCAGTGATGCATAAATGATCATTCACACTAATCGTGCATCATATCACAATCCTATACATGCTAATTATTGTGCAGCTCTGGCCTGTGGGTCACATTTTAGTGTTTAATTAATGGTGTTAACCCTAACTGTCACCTGTTAATTGTACTGCAGAGTTTGAAGATGTTTAATGTCGTTTAGTTTTCTTATAAATAAAGCAGGATGTTACCAAATACGGACGTCATGCCAGGTGGAATTACTACAGTACACAGTCTATTCATGTCATTCACTCTCACTGCTACGAGAGCAATCAGCAGCATACAGAACAAATTGGATGTGATGTTAAGACGAGTTTATTTCCTCCAGCTGGGTTTACATATCCACGCTGTGACAGCTTCATCCATCTGTGTGTGTCTGTTTCTATAAGTCCGCATGTTCAGTTTCCTCTTCCTCTTCTTTCCTCCGTGCCCACTCAAACGCTCACGGTTCCTAATTTAGACCGAGTGTTTCTCCCCACCCACCCACGCGCTCGTTCGGCCTACTGTGTGTACCCATGATGCTACGGTGCTCCGACACGTCAAACCTCTCGCCTCCCCGTGATGGCTGCGGGGTGGAGGCGCGAGCCATCACGGATTATGAGCGTGTCAAATTGGCAGAATGTATTAGCGTCACACCGATCACTGTCACATTTACCCCCACTAGTCAATTATCAAGATAGATAGCTCATGCAGATAATAGCCGAGACGGAGACTGGACCCATTTTCTGCTTAGTGGACGAAGGGGAATGAAGAGGGATGGAGAGGGAAGGAAAGAGGGGAAGGAAAGGAAGCATCAGAGATGTTGTGATAGGGAGAAAATGTTACTTTCAGCACAGCTGAAATCAGATTGGGCAGATGTGGATGGAGGAGGGTGGAGGCAGAATAAAAAAAATGATGGGAGAGGACGAGGGGGGCTTTGTTATTGCAGACTGCTTTTGGATCCAGGCTAAGGGCCCGGGTGGCAGAAATATGGAGGAAGAGGCACACTGTCATCCCAATGAAATCATTTCCAAGGCTGCTGAGGAAGGCGAGGGCTGCACAGAGACGAGGGGTGTGTGTGTGTGCGTGTATGTGAGACATGAAGCAAGGCGAGTGAAAGAGGCAGAAAAGTACGACCAAAAACCGCCTGCTGATTAGATCGCTCTCTTATCTGCATCTTTTCCTCTCACGCTCTGCAGATTCGTCTTCCTCTTAAATCTGCTTCCTCTCTCTGAACGCCAGAAAACAACAACACAAGATTCACGTCGTCAATGTTCACTCTGCTCGTCCATAAATTAAAAATCTGCATTCAGTCGGGTTTTTTTGGACACTTGTGCCTCGTTTTATTTGAGTGTTTAATTTAGCCGCCTCTAAAATTCAAACAGTATAAAAGTAGCTCCAACGATGAGTATTAATCAATTATTTAATAAACAGGAAATTAACCGCCGATATTTTGATCATTTTGAGTCACTTTTCAAGTAAAAATTGAAAAAACTTCACAGATTCAGCTTCTCTAATTTAAGGATTTGCTTCTTTTCTTCGTCATGTGACAGTAAAATTAACGCCTCTGGGTTTTAGATGCTGGTCGGACAAAATAATTTGAATTTGACATTTAAGTACTGAAAGCTGTGTGTTTTTTTTAATTTCTCAACATTTTCTGGCATTTTATCATCCAAACAATGAATCAAGAAAATAATCAGGAGATTAATAATAAAAAAAAATAATTGTTGCAGCTCTAATCCACAGCATGCACTCAGCTGTGATAACACACAACAATGATAATCTCAGTTTACTGCTCACTGCTGAGCACAATATTTGACCCTGCAGGTCCTCTGAGGTCCACAGAGTCCGCCTTGTTTCTACAGTAGCCCAACATGGACAAACTAAAGACACAGGTGCTGCAGCATAAACACACGTTTATTTGAGTGGGGATCATCCGTTTTGGCTGCAGTGCGGTTCCCGAAAGAAAACAAAATGGCCTGAGAAGTTTGTCCAACTTTTGGGGGGGGGGGGGACGCAGTCTGATGTCAAGCTGCAGCCAATCAGACGCTCAGAGCGGTCAAACCTCCACAGTCAGCCTGAAATGTCTCTGAATCTAAACTCTAATACTCTTCCTGTTGTGAGTCGGACTGGAATTTACGCTGCAAAATAGAGACACTATGACGTTTAATTTGGTTTGTGTCCGATGGTTTGAGAAATAAACCGAGCAGTGGTAGAGAGACATAAACAGTGAATGAGAGTAAGCAAGCGCAGACATCACTAAAGTCATTATTCAGAGAAATAAAAAATGATTTCCTATTTGACAGCAGTTATGTTCAACACAGACAAACACCCATAACCCAAACCTGCAGCGATTCACTGCAACGCCTGACTTGGTCTGAATGCAGCTGAAGGCCTTTGAGGGGTTTTTCACACGTTTCACAGCCACTGTAGTTTCTCCTTCACACTAGGAAGGAGAGGGTGAGGCGAGGAGGTTACAGTGAGTAACTACATCACAGGATACTACATGCAGTACTTGAGTAAGCAGAAACTCCAGAATGTCTGTGGTGTAGGTGGTGCAGTTCAAAGATCAGTGATGTTTACTGTTAGCTGTGCCAAGAACATCGAGAAACGCTGCAGACTTGGTTTATTACCTGAAGCATCTCCATGTAATAAAGCATGGAGAGTGTGAGCGCTGACAGTGAAACCATGTGTGGAAGCAGCAGAGAGACGCTCAGAGAGACAACAGCAGTAAAGTGCAGCGTTACAGTCGGCTGCCTCCACAGCTACAACCTCACACACTCAAATTATTGTCAGAGTCACCAAAGCAGAAGAAACTCAGATGAAGGTTGTTGTAGTGACTCTGCACTGAATTCAATCCTTCACGTTAAGATCATCGATTATCACCTCGTTACATCTGCTTTTGCCAGAGTTACTTCAAATATTAAAGAATTATCTTGCTCTGTATCGACCGCTCTGATATTTCATCTTTTATACTGCCCAGCCTGACAACGACAACAACAACAACAACACAATAACTTCCTGGTCCTCATCTCTCCTCATTACTCCTTCAGACAGAAGCTTTTCTCTCAAGTGTGTGATCGGGGTTTCAGCACCGTTCTGTGTAATCAGCAAACAAGTAGCTTGTTAAACGTCGTTCACTGTAATTTAGTCATCACCGCGGTCGAGCTGCGTTTGTTTGCTTTCAGAGGACACGTGTCAGAGCTGTCACGCCACATCAGGGCGATAACAAAGAGCGGGGCGAGATCAGAACTGTCACACAGCACATGTAGAAAACACGACCGGCTAACACACGTATTGAACATACAAACACACGTGATGCGTGCAGGCAGGACGGTCATATGTACGCAGCTTTAACTGCTGACAACGAGCGGTGCAGCAGAGCAGCAGGTCGACAGTTTGGTGTGTAACGTTATTGTGTTTGTTCACTTTTCTACACTGATGAAGATGAAGGTATTTGAAGGGTTAACATGGTTAAATCATCCTCTTGTATGTATTTCATGCCAATCCATCCAGTACAGACAGTGTCGATATCGAGGCTAAAAACCAACTTCCTGATGGACTTCAACCTCGCTGCAGTGATGTAGAAGAACACGAGCCAACATTTAGAAATGGAGTCTGCTAATGTCAACAAATGACCGACACCCACTACAACACGGAGTCCAGCATTAGTCAGAGCTAATGATATGATATGTTGTGATATTCTGGTTTTAGCTGGCTAAAGTTAGCCACAGACAAACTGACTCTGTGGACTGATCTGGTTGTTACATTGCCTGACTTGCTGTTTGCAGGTTAACCAGTTGGCCGGATAGATGAATTACAGCTGGCTGGTTACGTTTAGCTTATTTGCTCACTAACGGTGTTGATTTTAGCCAACAGTAAACGATGTAACGGTACAAAGCCAAAGGTGTAAATAAAGATTTCTTTCTACCAGCCAAAAGTGGTGCAAGCCAACTGTAACCGATGCTAAGCCCAGATTGGCGCACAGTGATGGTGTGGCGCTGGTTGCTGCATGGCGTTGGTTGATGGGTGAGTTCTAAACGCTAAGCTGGTTAGCATCATGAAGCGAATGGCCCAAACAAAATAAAGGAACATTATTCTTGATATGACTGTTGGTTATTTTCCTGCATTCAGTCTCATGTATGACACTTTGGGTCGATACCACAGATGATGCAAGCAACAAGATGCTAACTGCAGTTCACTTAACGACCAGCGGTGTCGCTATTAACAAGCGTTCTCTGAACGTTACATAGAGAACCTTTAAGTTATTAAATTATTGACAGTACTCCGTCACGTCTGTCGGGCTCTGCGCTCGGACCGATCCCGAGTCATTTCATTCAGCTCCATCGAGGTGTTTATTGGTCCTGGGTCATAAATCTATACTCACTCTGTCACGTCTAAAGTCAATTTGTATGTGATTCGAGTTACAAAGTGAAGTCCCCGTCGATATAATATAATCCTGTAATTTGAGCAAATAAGACTTGATATCCCCTGTGATGTCTGCCTACGCATCCAGCATGCACAATTCATAGTAAATGAATAATGTGTGAAACAAAGTGTGGCACTCTGCCTGCAGCAGACGCAGATGAATTTCATAAAAACGCAAATAAAACAGAGACGGAGGCTCGTTCTTCGTCATGCAGCCTCTCTCTCTCCTGTCACTTTTTTACCTGCGACAGGGCGAGCACTGGAAGCAGACTCCTCGGTGCTCTTATGTGTGACAGTAATGCAATCTGATAGGCTGTTCCCGACCAAGAGATGTCACTGAAATAGAAATCTCTTATCAAGGACAAAACATTACAGCTGTAAGAAGAAGAAGAAGAACCTGAGATGAAGATCTGTGATTCAGTCTTTCAGGGAAAGTTGTCAAATTAGACTCTGGATGTATTTCCCACCGCTCTAGAAATGCCAAAATGTGTGACGGCAGCAGGAAGACCTTGAAGTAACCTCCTCTCTCTCTCTCTCTCACACACACACACACACACACTCACTTCTTAATGCTTTCCTGTGGTAAAAGCTACAACAAGAATTCATCCAGAGACTTCTCTGAGCTCAGGAAACTGACAGAGAGACACGAGAGGACGAGTGCAGAACACATTTATGTGTTTAATGCTGAAATCAAACCTCTGCTGAGGGAAACATGAAGGCTGCAGCCTGAGAAGCTGATTGGCTGAGCTGGGAATCAAACTCACACACACACTCACTCACTCACACACACACACATGCTGGGACACCGTGGACCTGCTTCAGGGGAATCTTTAAAGTATAAACGGTGGATTATTGCAGAAACAGAATTTGTTTACGAGCTTTAGTACAAAACAAAATAATGGAGCTCTTCATTTGGATCCAATAACCCGAGAGGAGACTGTTCAGCGCCGTTAATAAACCAGCAGACATTTTGACCTTATAAAGCAGCAGACGCAGAGCTGTAACTAATAAAATTAACAATGGCTCTATTACATTTTGTGAGCTGCGAGCCGTGAGCCAAGTATGTATATGCCAAAAGCGGGACTCTGGACTGACACAGCTAAATAGTTATTAATATCATTAGTTACACCTGTGGTAGATAATAAAAATGTCTGCCATGAGACGGGTCTGTACTAATGTAACAAGTCTCTGGTGGGATTTAAAAAGGCACTTCACCAATTTTACATGTCAAAGTCAATTTAGTAGTCACGGTGAGCGCCGCTCAGCCTGTGAAAACAGTCGTATAACATCTTCAGCAGCTCTGGAGGAGCAGAGAACCTGACACAGGGTTTAACCAAGAGATACTGTGTTTGTGGAGCTTTGAACTGCATTATGGGAAGTGTAGGACAGGCAGTGTTTTGCAGCTTGAGTCAAGTCAAAGGACAAAAAGTCACTAAATGCTCTGGAGGATCAATAGAGCATCCGGGTGACAGCCTGCGGTGAAGCTCTGATGTCCTGCCTGAGGTTAGGTTTACCCTGACACCTTTGTCACGCCTCACCCCTCTCGGGTGTAGCAGAGAGACTTGAGCGCCTCTCATTCATCTGAAGAGCACCACGCAGACGATACAGCAAGGGCAAAAGCCTCAATCGATGCCCGCTGATCGCCATCACTGATCAGGACATTAGGATTAAGGCTTTGTAGTGGCCGATTGTGAAAAAGAAATGGATGACGCGCAAAATTTTGCCAATTCTTAGCTGAGGTGGTGTTACTGTCACACAGACATAAAGGACCGACACAACTCACACAGTCTTATCTGAGTCTTATTAACTTGCCGTACGCTGACAGAAACTACGACACAGCTGTGGTTAAACACTTGTGCATGCAGCTGAAAGCAACAACCATCCGTGTCCCACCTCGTTCACTGAACAGCCCACGACAGTAAACGCTGTCGTGGACTGCCAAGCTGGACATGGTCAGCTTGGCATAAGCTGAGAGAACGTCTCCTGAAGCGACAACAACAGGCACAAGAAGAAACCTCTGTGTGACCAGTGAGCAGTGCTCAAAGATGTCTTATAAAAGATTAAGTGAACTTCATGGATTGTATCACTGGTACATGAAGAAGAAGGACCTCACTAACACCCTCTGCATCTTTAATGTTTTCAGTCCAAACACGCCTTAAGGAACACGACCAACATGAATCCAGCTTTAAACATGAATGGACTGAAGATACACCAGCTGCATCTTTATTGATGTTTGTCAACCCATCGAGATAAACCACTGTCCTATTCCCGGCATCAACTCCACCACTCTTCACTCCGCGGATCTAAACTGAACCTCCACTCCCTCTCCTGATGTGTCTGTTGTGGACTACAGATATTAACGTCAGCACTGCGTGATGCAGACGGTGTCTGCTGCGTTTTATCCTGATAATTGTACCTGTGATCTCAACCACGCTTTTGTTTAATAAAGTCACGATGCAATAAAAAAACATTTACAGCCACAGCGGCGCTCAAAGACGTCTCCTTTAATGCAGCGAACACGATTAGCAATAAAACACTCGCGTACAAACACACACTGATGTGGAGAACCGTCACGACGACCACTCTCAGGATCAGGCGGCGCTGCAGGAATCTACTATAGAGCTGCTGGTCGATGATGAAGACTCTGAGTCTGCATGTGTGTGATCATTTATAGAATAATGTACAGCTGCCGTGAAGACTGAGTCTAGTGTCGAGCCCTTTCCTGCTGCAGAGAGTTTAAATGGCTGCTGTCCACATTAGCAGGCCTCAGGTCATTATCGGCACTTTATGTCCAGCGGCTGTGAGCTGCAGAGGAAAATGGGAGCATCTGCTACTGAGAAAAGTGTGATGCAGTAGTTTGCAATTAATCTGATTTATAAGAGAAACCTCGGTCGCTTCAGGAGACGTTCTCTCAGCTTATTCCCTCCATTTTTCTCCCACTTGTACTCGGCTTCTGGAGGCTGGAATACAGAAATACTGATGACAAAAGCATAAAAGGCTGCGTCACTTTTTTTTTTAATCCTTCTTTTCATTGCCAGACAATTTTCTAAAGCACTAAAGTATTTTCCCTCCAAGCCTGGCGCGTATCATCGGTCTTCATACAGAGGGATTTGTCTTTAAAGACACCTGGTTATTTAAATCTCCCTGTGCATACAGCACCGTATGACAGTCATCAGCATCTGTCCTCCAACAACAACGGGCACATTCTCCTCTGAAAATCAGCCTCGATTTTCTCCTCAGAGTCCTCACACTCCTCTGTGCTGCCAGCTTTGTCTGATGCAGAGGAAATAAAGAGTTTAAAGACCCCATGAAAGAGGAAGCAGAGCATTGTTTGCTTCCTCATTTTCTCCAGCAAATATGGAGCGATGTGTCACAGATATTGATCGGTATTTACAGCAGCCAATAAGAGTGTGTGTTAAATGTCCACTACTATGCTAATGTCAGCATCAGACCAGGGACCAAACTCAACCCACAAAACCTTGCCCGGTTTGGCTCCTGGCATCCTGAGTCACTTCAATTAGCTAGCAGCACCTAAACCTCAATTTTGACTTCATGGGGACTTGGAGGTAAAAGATGGCGGTACGTTACGGGAAAAAGAAACTGTGGCAACGTGAGTTAAAAGACTTGGATGTCATACTGTATGTCAGCAGTCTGAGGACAGCTAGTGAGGAACAAGTTAGAAGCACCGGGGGCCAATACAGGTCAAGT
Source organism: Sciaenops ocellatus (assembly GCA_033000465.1). Classification (NCBI taxonomy): domain Eukaryota; kingdom Metazoa; phylum Chordata; class Actinopteri; family Sciaenidae; genus Sciaenops; species Sciaenops ocellatus. The sequence goes on along the minus strand of CP136879.1, from coordinate 3,630,573 downwards.
TTTAAGTTTTAAGTGGATGAAAAGATGTTCTCAGAGTGTCCTAGAAAAACTGTGGATATCCTACATGCTTTTTACCAGACAACTTTTATTATGAATGACTGCCAGTGTGAGTGACACCCCGCAGATCATGACATCCATCTTAAAGGCACCTTGCGGTGGAGTTTTTCATCCACTTTGAATAAATTAAACAACATCTGCAGACAGACTGCCAGGATTATCCCAGGCCAGCATTACGTAGCCGAATTAACTGAGATTTATCCTTAATAAGTCTCTGCTGTGATGCGTCGTCAATGTTTCATTGCTCTCTGTGAAGGAGAAGACCGTGGTTGTTTAATTATACACTAAAAATCTTGTTTCCTGTTACATCTATCCTCAGATCGCACCTCAGGCTGCAGCGACAGAGTGACAACGTCGTCAATAAACAATAAAATAACTACACCTACTTCATTTCAGATCGATCACCCCGTTTACTGCTGGAGTTAAAATGCAATCTGTATCCGGACACGTTATCCGCACAATAACGCAAGCTCGTATCACCTTTACGTTCACACCTGGTATTTTTAAAGCTTTCTCATTACCCTGGAGGCAAAACTCCAGACTGTCCCTTCTTATAAAACATTAAGTGATTCTGTCTTTGTTTGTCCCGGTGTGCAGCAGTACTGATGTGTAGTCTACTCCATCTACGTCCATCTTATCTTATCGTTCAGCTCAGTTGTATTTACACTTGTGTTTGATGTCACGTTGTGTCCCTGACCTCTGTAGGTGATTTGGCTAATAATCCGCCCTCATTACATTCAGCACCTCTATTTTCATGTGGTCAAACACGGTCGGAAGGTAATTCACCCAAAATGAATTTTAATCTAAAGTTTGCCGTCATCCCTTTTGATCTGTGTTTGCCAAACAGTCTGCAGGGACGAACAGTGAGCAGAGTTACCGCTGCTCGACTGAAGAAAGTGCCCTTGAACAGGAACCTGAGTCTCTGCCAGCTCCACAGGTTCTGCTCTCAACCTGAACTCTGCTCAAAAGGCGATCGCCACAGGAGTCATTACACCGCCTTCAAACACGAGGATCTATCACGTCAAGACGTCGAGAGGACTGACACCACAGCGGGAAACAGAGACACGAGTCAACAGCAGCAAACATGCAGAGATCATAGGGTTAACAGTGTTACATGTTAACATGAGAAACATTATGAGCTTCAATAAGTCAGCACAGATTTTGAATGCAGTATATAATAATAGTAACGTACTACAGTATTTCTATTTTTACTTTATTGGTGATTATAGCAGCCAAATGACTATTGATGATGAATTTATCAAAACAATTGGACTATTTTAATCAACAGTAACTAATTATTTGGACATTTTAAAGATGAAATAAATCAATCATTCTAAAATAATAAATAATGATGAGAATGTACAGGAGGAATCAGGTTTAGGTGTAAGCTGTCAGCTCGATAAAGAGATTAAACTGTTAAAGCTTCACGTTCTTACACGTTTTGATGAAGCCTCTGGTGTCAGAAGCAGCATCTGCAGTCTCCGAACGCTGAACCAAATTTCTTGAAAATGATGTTTTGACTCATAAAAGGAGTCAAAGGAAGCGGCAGACGATCAAACGGCTGCTCGGTCTCTCAATGTCAGAGAGTGAAGCAGCTCTGGGGAGGAAAAAAGACGTCCCTGAGTCAATATTAGAGTCGGCTCGCCCTCACCTGGTGGCTCCACATCAATCAGTGCTGTGATGTCGGCACCCTCTGCTCCTCAGCTTCCTGCCTCTGCCCTTCATCTCCTCCCTCTGCCCAGCTCTCCTCCGTCTCCTTCCACATGTCAACAAGTTTGATCAGACTGACGTGGGAAAACTGCTGTTTGGCTGCCGCTCCTCGGCTCTCTGACAGATCCTCTTGCTTGTCTCTTCTCCTTCTCTTTTGCTCCCCAGTCACTTGTGATTGCAGCACGCTTGATCTGCTACCCACCACCACCACTACTACCTCCACCCGCCCAACCCCGCCCTATCAAACCCTCCTGGGGAGATGAGGAGGGCTCTGGCATGTCACTGAGGTGACATGACTCACACAGTCGTGCAGCACAAAGAGATAAGTTGGAGATGTTCAAGGGCGACTCTGTAGTCTGTATTTCAGATTTAATCCTCTCAGCGATTCTGTGACAGGCCTCACGTCGAGCCGCGCTGAATTTTAACATCGCTGCTGTTTTTCTAATTCTTTCCCCCAAAATGTTCAAGAGACTCGAGTCTTTTCTCGCTCTGACACAGATTTGAGCAGCGTGCTGGAGGCTGAACAGAGGAGGTATCATGTAAATCAATACTGATTAAAGAAAGAGAACCTCCATTTTGCAGTGAAGTCTGCAGCAGCTGTTTGAGCCTCCCGTGTGTCAGACACAAGGATCAGCGTCATTTTCTACAAGATTAAAATACCTGGAGGTCTTTGAAAATTCATCTTAACATCTGGATAAAAAATATAACGTCCACTCCATGATAAATGATACGATAAGTCAGGGACACGGCTCGGCGATATATCATATGAACTAATAATTCTGGATTCTCACCGCCTTCTTAAACATCATATTCAAGGACTTTTCAAGGACTTTCCAGGTTGAATTCCCCCAAATTTAAAGTGGCCATTGAGCAGGATTTAGTTGCATCTAATAATGTAATTGCAATCTCCTCACCTCACCCTCGCTTTCCTACCATGAAGAAGAAACAACCATGTGGCAAAAACAGGAATCTAGAGTCAGTGTTAAACCATGTGACCACTACGAGCTTGTCTGCATGTTATAGTTACGTTCACACTGCGAGACTTAGCGCCTACTGGTGGATCTTCAAAATAAAACACCCCCGCAAACTGCTGATGGTTAAAACAGACGCTCCTGATGGGGTTCGAAGTCGCCTGGAGAACGGACCAAATCGTGATGGAGACGTGTCCGGTGGGGTTTTGGTGTTAGGCTGCTCGTACTGAGCAGATTGGAGTCACGTATGAGCAAAAAAAAAAAAAAAAAAAAAACAGACGTGGGCTGCGTGTGCCTGCAGTCTGAGCATAGCTCTTTAAATCTGGATACATAAACTGTCTGTGGAGTCACGACGGCCCTGTGATGTTACTGCGATGTGAACATTTAAACTATTCAGCGTTTCGTTTGAGGCGGTGCACCCCTCAAATTTTTCTGCATCTCAGTCATGATAAATTTAGTTAGCAGACGGCGGCTGTCAAAGTCAAACTCATCAAATATTTGGTGTTTACTGGGTGAAATTGTGCCTGTGATCCCTTTTTTCAAACGGGTGATGATTTATTTTAATAAACTGTATTTTTTTTATTATAATACATCAATGAAACAAGTAAAACCTGCTACATGCAGCCACCAGGGTTTACAGATAAATAGCCGAACATCTTGTAATTTACTGATCACATCTTGCCTTATCATGGACCTCTAGATTCACCTTAAAGAAAATCTGATGCTCTGTGACTCAAAGAGATTAAACGAGTTCAAATCCACCTCAACGTTTCATCCACTATAATATTAAACACAGATGACCCATTTTGAGTTTAACGCGATGTAAATGAGTTTTTGGCGTTACAGCTGCCTCTGTGTGTCTCCCAACCTTCATCAAGTGCAGATCTAGATGTTCAAACTGCCCAGCAAACAACCTACAAACTAGCATCATTGTCTGCATCACTCTTTCCATCTCTCTGACCAACGGCAGCTTCTGCACATCCATCAATAGCTCTCTTTCATGCTGCCACAGATGCCAACCACCAAGAGGCAGAACATCAACAGCCTCCCATCCGCACAGGCAGTAAACAAGTGCTGCTGCCAGACGCAACCGACACCAGCAGACACTCACACACTCCCCCGATCCTCTCAGACACTCAATATGTGAGCTGAAATGCATTTCAAAGACTTTCAAATGGGCTGTAGCACTTTAAACTCGTTACAGTAACTGTATCAATCAGAGGCTTCATCTCAAATCAAACCAGACAGAAGAAACTTAGAAGAGGCATCAGCTGCGTCCCAGATTTCAGATCACATTCACACACTGAAGTCAAAGAAAGTCGACGTGTTTTAACTCAGAGACATGCATGCACACACAGACAGCAGCACACTGAGGAGGAGAGCGGAGGTAAACAGCGGTAGTTTCCCAGCACCCCCAGCGCGTCAGAGAAGGGCACTCAAGTTAGAAATACCTGCAACTACAGAATGGACGGAGAGAGAGGGGACATGCCTGGGAAGGAGGAATTGCCCATTCTCCGCCTCGATGCACCTGTTTACTGTCCTCTACCGCGCCGTCACTTTCCGATCTTCTTTAAGCCTTTTCTTTCTTGCCCATTCACTCTCTTCTTCTTCTTCTTCTTCTTCTACTGTTGTTTCCTCGTGCTTCCTGTCTTCCCTCGCTCCAGGTTTATCCCTTCCTTCCCCATGCGTCCATGTCTCGGCGTCTGGCTGGGCTGTGTCAGCATGTATTGGTCGGACGGGGGACGCTCTGCCTGTGATGGGGATGAGAGCACGCCGGAGTGCAGAGGCGCTCCTCACCATGTCTTAGCATGGCCACTGAATACACTCATGTTTTATGGATGCTCAGCCCTCCCCGTCCTGACGCTCTTAAAGAGCCGGTGCCTCTTTTCCAGCTGCCTTTGATGTGAGCGCCGTCATTATACGCATTGGATTTGAATCATGTGCTCGCACGTGTCAGTGGGAATACACAGCAGTAATTCGATATCACTGTGTGGACCTGAGCAGAGGAGGCGAATGATCGAAGGATGGCAAGAAAAAATAAAGTGAGTGAAGATGTTTGTGACAGTTTGAGACGACAAATTAAACGAAGACGATGAATCATGAACACAAGCAAGCAAAGAGTGAGAAGCAAACACTGATGGTATCATGAGAGGGCTGTTTGTACACGCGTGATGCAACACTGCAGACGTAGCTGATCTCTGAGTGTGTGCGTGTGTGTGTGTGTGTGTGTGTAGGGCGTGCCCAACAAAGGGTAATGTCAAAGTAAATTCTGCACTCGCTCCAGCTGTAATTTAATCCTGAGTTGAAGGCCATGAATTAATGAGACTGTGTGTGTGTGTGTGTGTGTGTGTGTGTTCAGGGTCAGAGGAGCTGTATGTCATACACACTATGACACCTGATCACAGCGTCTCCGTGGAGGGGAGTAAGGAAACGTTTGAGCCGTTAGTAGCGGTGGGCGATCTCTGAATTTGCACCACTGTTAAATGAATTAAAGATACCACTCAAGTGATTCGTCCAATCAGCACAGCCGTCTAGTCATCTGCATCACTCTATTGGTTTATTCACGTAGCGTGGATCCGCTATATTGAATCCAACATTAAACATTAAATACAGCGTATTACTGCTAATGTTAACTAGTTAATGTACCGTTATTGTGAAGTGCTACCCAGAGATCCCTGTAAGTCTCCTGAACAGTGGACTCTTGAATCATAATAAAAATGCACAGTGTCCGTGACGCAGTTCCTCTTCCATGAATTACAGCCATCTGTAACAGCACCCACCTGTCAATCAAAGCGTCCACGCTCTTAATCCTGCATAACTTTAAGCCTTAATATAATCTGAACAGGTGAGTTGTATAAAAATTCACCCTCAGTACAGTTGTCATGAACGGGGAAATTAGCTATAGAGACCAAAACTGTTTTTTGTACCAGGCTGTAAACATGTTTATTTCTGCTGTGAAGTTGGACATTTTAACATGGGGACTTATGGAGACTGACTCACTTCTGGAGCCAGCCTCAAGTGGACGACAAGAGGAACTGCAGTTTTTACTGACATGCTGGTTGCTACTTGGTTTTAAGCTATAAAACAGGGTTGAATAGAAGAAAGAAAAAAGCGTCCCGATGAAGTGAATGAAATATAAATGGAGGTGAGTGCAGCTCAGCGCTCACAGACAGGTGGAGTGGACGGAGACTCTTCACTCGTCGACACAAAGCCTCGTTTGTTTCTGGGTGGCCTGAATCGACTGGCTGGTAAATAAAACATGGCGATAAATTAAAGATAACGCTCGCTGGGCCTTGAGAGGGTGGATGCTCCTGAGCTCACCATAATGCTCAAGAGTGTTCACTTTGCCCTTGAGGGAGGCTTTGCCACACAACACACACACACACACACACACACACACACGCACGCACACACACACACACACACACACACACACACACACACACACACACACACGCACACGCACACACGCACCTCCCATCCCGTGCAACAGGTGGGTAATAGAAAAACATCTCAGGTTGATGTATGCTCAGCCTTGGCGTCTCTCTCCTGGAATCTCATCGAGCATCGTTTGTGTGGCGACATCGTCGGCACCTTTCTATAGGTGGTGAGGTAATTAACACACTAAGTCACAGCTCAGCGAGAGACAAATCACACCCTGAAGAGAGAGACAAGAGGGGACGTAATTATCCAGAGGAGTGAAGGGAAAACACGAGTGTGCGAGAGGAAAGTTTACAACAAATTTTCTGAATTAGCATCCATGTTTTCGATGTAAACACTCCTTTCAGACGTGCAACATAGAGAGCAGTGAAAGGATGAAGACAGGATGGCTGTGAAGAAATCCCCGTCCTATAAGAGGAGGAGAACTGAGAGGTGACAGGTGGACAGACAGTAGAAAGACAGATGAAGACAGATGGGATAAATACAGAGTCAGAGCAGAGAAGGTGGGATAAAAGCAGCAGACAGACAGAGATGACAGGATAATTACAGATTCATGGATTCCTGGTTGACCAGTGACAGCAGGAGCAGCTGCTCTCTTGCTCGGTCGGGCCGGGGAGCTGAATAATGAATCGGGATGCAGTCGATGCTGCAGATTCGTACAGTAACAGCACATACATCACACGCAGGAGCGGCAATTACGCGGAGACGGAAAGGAAAAGACTGATGTGGTGTTACTGAATGTGGCCGGATGTCAGGAAGAGCGACGCCGGTTCACGGAGACGTGCACAGACTGTGAGGGTCGAGGCTGGAAATGAAAAAAGGGGGCAGGGTTAACTTTTCCTGAATGAGATCATGCCGGGACGGTGGCGCCCAGGTTCACCTTTGGTGTCAGATTACAGACGAAACCTGATTAAAAACACGGCTCACCGTCCTGTTCGCTCACCTGTGAGATAAAAGTTTGGATGGTGACCCAAAAAAAATGAGATCAACAGGGGTGAAAAGTACAATATGAGATACTTCTCTGAAACTTTATGCACCTGATGAAGAGGATGATCATTTACCTGTTTCATCTTGAGCAACGATTAATTTTCAAATCAATCAAAGTGATGTCATACCTCCTGTCACCATGCAGTTATGACGGGTCCGATCCTACTAAGAGTGACGATGAAGATGTTTGAGATAATCTCTGTAAACATTTATCTACATATGAATGCAAGTTCATTAAAAGCCTGATTTCGATTGGATGATAGCCGATGTGTTCCTCCTGTTTTACCTGCATGCAACCAAAGCCCGCTCAAACGTGATCAATACTCAATACTCAGACGACAAACAGACATCAGAGCCCCTCAGATGACAAAATTTTGTCACTCACTTCCACTCTGGACTGTTTATTTAGTCTTTAATATTTTGTTCTCGAGATGTTAGAGTCTTAATGACATTTTTTTACACTTTACAAATCATGTAAATTTAGTGTTGTAATATATAAAAGTATATATATTTATCAGTGTTCATCTCGTTTTGTTCCTGATGTAACTCTTCAGACTTCCTTCCACACTTTCTTGTACAAAGTTCCTTCTGGGGATGAAGAAAGTAGGCCGCCCAAACATCAATGAGTCGAACCTCATTTTGTCAAATCAACGCACTGGGGGTGTTTTTTTGTTTTTTTGCTGTGTCATTGTGCTCACAGGATAACGGCACAGCAGCTTATTAACTTTAACAAACTGAGCCTCATTATAAACAGACTGTGGACGGTCAGCAGGCGTGAATAATGCATGTCTCATAATCGTATGTGAGGTGAATACGACCCATCGATCATCATCAGCATGCATCGCTGCATTGTTTTTAATTTTTCTATCATTTATTTATGACCCACAGCCGGTGTCGCCCCCTGACCTGCGTCTATACAGCCTACATCAGCAGGCAGCTCTACGTGATTACAAATGACAGGTCGGCAAGTACGAGTTAGCAAAACTAGACCCACACAGGACCGAAAGGAAACTGCAGAGCGAGGATACGCTGAAGGAGACACGGATATGACGGATAGAAGAAGAAATAAAGGATAAAAAATAAAGGAGCTCTAACAGGTTTGTAAACGGACACAAAGCATCTCACAGACAGTGTAGATGGAGTGCAGGGAGACTCTTCAAAGTCAATCAAATTAAAGCAGCTTCATAGTAATTGCATTCACACGTTGATGGGTTTAATTATTTGATCTCCTGCTGACTATCATATAAAAACCATAAAAACCACACAGAGTTACAAAGACTCGTCGTTAAAACATTCGGACTCGTATCATCACATCAGTCTGTGTTCATACAGGATCACACTCAGCTGCTGTTAACCTGCTGTTGAAGCACCGTGTGTTTGTCAATGGCTTGGTTTTAATTGAGCGAGTGTATTTTTAGATTTCAGAACAATCACACACACACACACACACACACACACACACACACACACACACACACACACACACACACACACACACACTTGTCTGCCTCCATAAAGTGGGTCAGATAAACTCGCTCCAGACGTGACCGGACATCATTTCACAAAATGATTTACAGACAGAAAATAAACGAGCTCTAAAACACAAACATTTTATACGTTTTATAACGTTTATGATGAAAACACACACACACACACACACACGATTTACAAAGTAATCATTCCTCTGTGAGCCGTCTGTGCTGCTTTCCTCCCATCATGGCACAACTCCTATTAAAGTTGGCAGTGACACACTGACGGTAATCGCTCGCCTTTGTTGATGTTTCATTTCTGGTCCAAAGAAAACTTCAGCGCAACAATTCTGACATGAAATCAACAGATGCTCCAGTTCAGTTGGATAAAAGTGGCCACGAGCCGCAAAACAACAACAACAACAACAACAACAACAACTGGCAACGCTGCACATACAGTGAGTAAACTGTGATCTGCAGTCACAGTAAACAGACAGTGAACAGAACAATGGGCAGGTGGCATCCGTTACATTAAAAGATAAACTTTACAGCCTTTAAAGGAACAATCTGTGAGATAATTACTGTATTCAATCATAAATTGACCATGCAGTTCAGGAGCAATTTGGGGTTCACTATCTTGCCCAAGGACACTTCAACATGCAGAGTGGAGGAGCTGGGGATCAAACCACCGATCATCTGATTAGTGGACAAACCCACTCTACCGCCGAGCCACAGCCGCCCAAAGACTGTTTCCAAAGACTCGACCTACAACACCGCTGTATGTATGTATAGAAAATCATGTCACATGATCATCATCAGTAAACAGACGCGACTCTTACTGCCAGAGACAGAGGCTAATTTCCCGGGGAAGGTAGCCGCAGAGTCCGTACGGAGGACTGACCGGGTCGAAATGAACCAAACACACGACGACCACATCACTGTCGATGTTTCTTCTGCTGACGTCTACAGATGAGTTCTTTACTGCTCATTATTCCAACATGGAGACGACCAGAGCGTCATGTGAGAGGTGTCAGGAAGGTGGGTGAAGTCCTTTCATCCATCCTCTACACCTCATAATTCAAGGTCACAAGAGCCCTCGAATATATCCCAGCATGCACTGGGTGAAAGGTAAGGAAACTCTCCACACTTCAGCGGGCTGATAGGGGGCTAAAACGAGCATTTTCTCATCTCTGGACTATTCAGAGGCTCCACTTCACCTCTGTGTGTCTTTTTAGTGTGAAATGAAAGTGGAGAGTCTGAAGGAGACGACGGCAGCTCGGAGAGAATAAAACAGCTGCTAACTCAGAGAGCCAAGGTCATGATTGACACCTGCACAGGAAGAAGTCTATTCATCACATAAAAAGATACTTTAACTGAGTTTAAGGAGCTCAACCTGCTGCCTTTCTGTGCCAGTGCTCCGTACACAAAGCTGAACAATCACAGAAACTCAAACTAAACTAAGACGGAGGCAGAGGACGAACAGCAGCTAACAACCTGAGCTAACGACAGTTACATGTTACATAAAGGACCTGAATACTTCACTCAGCACTGCGTTTTATAGACTCAACAGCTGATCAATTAATCAAAAGTATTGACAAATTACTGATTAAATACATTAAACCATTAGAAAACAACACAAAACTCAATTTCAAACTATTAACTGACCAATATTAGCTTTTTATTAGCTGAATTAATTAATTATAATAGCTTAAACACACAGTCAGCCACACTATGGGTGCGGTCGAATAGTCAACTTCGCCTCACTGAGAGAAATGACCCTGAAGTATTAACGTAGCCGTCATGATAAGAGCTGTTCGAATTCTCTCACTGTTAAGGAAAGGAGCCTCAATGCTTCCTTTATTATCTCCTTTAGCATAGGATACACCGGAGCATCCTTTACGAAAGGAAAGGAGGTAATGCCCTCCCACAATTTCAAAATTTCAGTCATTCACAACCAGACATAAAAAAGAAAACACTCATTTGTTTAAGCAGTGTGATGCAGCCTGCAGCAGAGAGAGCGTGTGAATATGAACATACGTGTTTGATCATTAATGTGTTCTGTTGTTGACTGTGGAGCTGCGTTCACACACAGAGTAAAAACTGTTTGTAACTGTGACATCCAGCGTCCTGCAGATCATCATGAAGTTACCGTTCTGATTAATCATATATCTTTGTCTTTATATGTTTCTATATGAGTGGACAGGAGGGTGAGCGACCATACCAGCGTAACAAACACTTCATGTGACTTCTGTGACAGGTGGACAATATTCATTTATTATTTGAATTCTGACGTTGATGATGACGTCACATTTTTCACCGGGTTGTCCACGTTTATATTTCCTGCATGAAACAACACGGTCAGAGCGCGCGGGGAGAAGAGGAAGCGTTTTGTAGTCCATGCTCTGAACTTTGTAGTTTTTAACCACAGATCACGTCAATGACGTTCGCCGTCGCGTCATGACGCATTTAGTATAAATGCAGTCGTCTTCTAACTCCTTACGACCTCCCCTTCACATCTAGGAAAGTGGAGAAGTGGTTAGGAAAGGAGTTAGGAAAGGAGTTAGGAGCTAATTTTTTTGACTATTCGACCGTACCCTATCACTCCTACTGTTAGCTACACTGTTAGCTAAGCTCGGCACACAGCATCAAACAGACAGCAGGTGTGAACTTACCGTTAGCCGTTACGCCGTTAGCCGTTGGACACAGTTAGCTCGCTCGCTCATTTTCCCGCTCAGTCCTGACAATGAAGAAACGATAAAAAATCTTATTTCTTCAGTTTGGAAACTTTTCCCTCCATTTCTCTTCTTTTCCTTCTTTTCTTCTCCTCTTTCAGCCTCCATTTTACAGTTAATAAACGCGGTGTTTTGTGTATTTTAAACGGGGATAACCGTTAATAACATCCACCGAACAGTCCGACCTCTGCAGCACCTGTCGGGTTAACGAGGGGGGTGTTTGATTTGTGTCACTTGGCGGGCTCGACGGGCGGTGTTTTCGTTCCCTCTTCAGATTACAGACAAAAAAATATATTTAAGTTTAAATTAAAAAAAACTTAACTCGTATGATGAGACATATTTGCATAATTTAGAAACTATTTTTACAAAATAATATTAAATAATAAGTTAAAATTTAACTTTTATTAAAATAATAAAACAAGACTAAAATACAAAATATAACACAGGTTACTTTTTGTGTTTTAATGTTTTTGTTTTTTTCTATTAAATCCGGATGTTTGTATGTTTTCCTAACCTAGTCTAACAGATGATTCTAACCAATATTCAGATAAATATAATAAATATATTTTTTTATATATTTATATATTTTTTTTGTTTGTTTTATTGTTACAGATTTAACAGGTCCAAGATCTTCTAAAGACTGACATTTTGAGACATCTGAGCTTATAAAAGAAGAATTTATTAAAAATTCTGTTAAATCTTTTAATAAGCTGAAGTTTGGAGCAGTACAGTAAGATATTGACCTGTAATATTTCTTTTTAGTTTAAAGTTTCTTTGTCTGTACCTGACAGATGTGTAATTCTTTTCTTTACCCTTTACTTAATTTATTATTTATATATTATTTTACATTATTTAAAGCTGTTGTAGTGAAGTTAAAAAAAGTAAAATATGGCACAAGAAGCAAAATGACAACCTCAAATTCATATTTAAAGTAAGTATAATCTACAAATTGACAGACCCACACTGCTTTAAATCTGCAATATTTGACACCTATATATAGATATAAATAATTATTCCTTTCAAAGAATTGTTGGATTTCTCTGTCTCTCTCTCTCTCTCTCTCTGATTGTGCTGCACACTACCCACCTCGCTCTCTCTCTCCTTATATTCTTAATTCACTCCACCTGACCATCTAGGCCAAAAATTTGTTGCCATGGTAACCCCTCTTCCACCGGAGAGAAAGGGGTAGCCAGCGAGGAGGAAGGGTTACCCGAGCACACTGGTATTTAACCACACACACACACACACACACACACACACACACACACAGTAACATGGAGAGTAGGTCAGTGGAGAAATCAGCTCTTTAGCCTCTGAAGCCTCGGTGCAGAGCTCGGAGGCATCCAGCAGAGGATCTGTGATCCGTGCAGACTGTCAGGCTGCCTTTTATGTTGATCCACCAATGTCAGGACTCAGTCCAGGCTTTTTTTTTTTTTTTTTGGTGGTTTTATAATCATCTCATTTAAATCAGGAGGAGCAGCTCCTTCTCTCCTGAGGAAGTATTCAGATCCTTTAACTGAAGGAGGTGTACCAGCTGCAAAACGTACCAACATGCATTCTTGCACTTAATTTTTAACCATTCTGGGCATACGAAGATGAGGTTAAGGTCATAGTTTGTCCTTTTTGGGCTACTGTAGAAACAACATGTAGACATGGAGAGTTATGAGAGTTAATTACACAGACAGCATTTTAAATTTAAGAAAAGTTTAATATGAAATTATTTATTCAAAATATAATAACAATAAAACAGGTCTATATAAAACAAACAAACCCTGTTAGATTAAAACAAAATGTGGGGCGACGGTAAACTCTGGACTGAATGAATGACGACAATATTTTGACATTTTCGCTCTCTGGGATCTTCATGATCAAAATGCAAACAGGAAGTGCAAATATTCAAAAAGAAAACGTGTTTTCACAACCAGCAATAACAAAGGTCAGAGACACTTTCCCAATAACTTCTGAGAAAGATGAGCTGGTAATAAGTGACGTTTGGTGTTAATTATGCGAAAAATAGGAATATTCAGCTCCATCTAAACACAAGTAAACATGTATTTATTGTTAATTTATAATTTCAGACTCCTGCAGACTTCAAAAAGACTTTGAACAGCAGTAAATCAGCAGGAAACTTTCAGGGAAATTATTAGGAACATTACAGACCTGTAAAATAAAGTTTAAGTCTGCTTACAACCTTTTTTTTCCAGAGCTTTAACCAGATTTTACTCAGCTAATGTCTTTTTTTTAGGGGGTCTCACACTCAAGTTTTAATGCACCCTCATAAAACGCATGTTTGTGTTCAGATATTTGGTTGTTTAATGCAGTGCCCCTTCACCATCACTTCACTGTGCAAATATAGCGATTAAATAGTCGTTAATATACTTAAACTTTGTTCTAATTAACACGTATGATTGTCTTTAAAAGGCACAAATAAGAAGTTAAATGTACAGTCAAACAGTCAGAAGAGTGAGTGAGAGAGAGTTTTACATGCTACATGGTTGCAACCTGGGATGTTTTCATCATTAAAATATCACAATTATTTTCAGTGTTAATATCAAAACACACGTGTTCATGTCCTGTGAACTCCACTGCTGAGCTTTGACTCAGAACGCCATCTGGTGGCCACAGTCCATCAGTTCTTCAGCCACAGTCAAACATTTCCTCCTCGTCCCTCCACCTCTCACCGTGGATCTGAATCAAAGTGCACGTCATGACGCAGAAAGAGCTAAAAGTCTGTCCAACGCGGCTACTGAAGCCGTCATCACGGGGACGGCAGCTCGTTAATTTGAGTTAAAAAAACGCTCTCTGGATGTCTGGAGCTGCACGTGGAGTCAAAATAATAAAAAATACTAAAGACAGGAGGAGGAGGAGGAGGAGGAGAGCATGCTTCATGTCACTTCCCAGAAGTCCACGTCTTTATCTTATCACATGATCACACACCTTTGCACCGCTCCATCGTCTTATTGCTCTTTATCGCCTGTGCTTGACAGATACAGATAGTTCACACTTTAGACTTTAGACGAGGCGATGATCGAGGACTGTAAAGGATTCACAGTGCTACACAGACGCAGGGGTGTTTGAGGCAGACGGGCAGGATGCCCTTGTTGATTTGGTGAAACTCCACCAGCTGAAGGAGGTCGATGAAGAGCGTCAGGCCGTCGTCCATGGTGAAGTACTTCCTGCCGCCGTCTTCACACTGTGGAGACGAGACGAGAGTCACAGTCAGGACGAAGAACAGTGAATCTTTATTTTACTGACAGAGTGAGTTTGTTTGAGAGGATGAGGAGGACTCACAGGGATGACCAGGTAATGTTTGGTCTTCAGCTTGTAGCACAGCGAGAGGACGAAGCACTGCGCGTGCTGCTGGCTCTCACGGATGAGGAACATCCTACAACAGACACAGACAAACATTAGAACATTTATATCGTTTAATAATCAACTCAACCTGAGGATCCATTAATGAACTCAGGAGCCACAGATGAATCCTTCACGTGTGTGTCAAACTCTTCAATATCAGGTTTGAAGCATCACACTGATGAAACACAAAATGCCATCAGAGACACGTCATGTTGTGTTTTACTCTAAATAGCACTTGCGATATCACATCAGCTCGTGCATTCAGTGTCATTTCATCCAGTCTTTCCATTGGTTGGTTTGTAGACTGTCTTAGTAGACTCTGAAGTGGAACACACTCGAGCTGGGCGATAAAACAATGTCGATACTGGATCATGACACAATTTACTTCGATAACGATGACAAACTTTGGACAGCCCAGCAGAAAACAGCAGAAAACATCCACTCAGGCTCACCTCAAAATCATACGCACAGACACCCTACACTTAATTTTTAACTGCTCTGAGCATTCAAAGATGGGGTTAAGATTAGGGAAACATGTTGTCTTTCCTGGGGCCTACATCACTTGACTCCTGACAGTTTGGTCGAAGATTGATGTGCGTTATACTAGTAACTTCAAACCAAGCATGGCTGTGAAGTGAAGCCATAAACTGCATTCCTCAGCCCGTCTTTGCTGATTTTTGGATTAGCTGGGAGCCGGTAGCGGCACGACTGACAAGATGGACTCTGCAGAAACCTGTGGGTGACGTCATGGAGACTACGTCCATCTTTTATACAGTCTGTGGTTCATCTGGCAAAGATGAGGAGCAAACTCATCGGACATAAATCCCGAGGAGAAGAATCTTCCGTCCTCCACTCACCCGTCCACCAGGCCCTGCTTCTCTATCAGCCTCTGCGCTTCCTTTCTGGACACTCCGCCATGAAACCACGGCTGGGACTTGTGGATGGCTGCAGACAAAAACAAGAAGAAGAAGGAGTGAGCGAGCACACGGTGTGATTTGTTCAGAACTGAACGAGTCCTGGATCAGGACCCGGTCTCCTCTCATGTGGACTTACAGGAAGGTCTCGCTCCAGAGTTCAGGTTGGGCAGACTGCACCTCAGGGCCTCCCTCCTCTGTCAGTGAGCAGAAAGGTCAAAATATCAGAGATCTGTGGAGACGCTTCACTTCAGATTCTCCTCAAAGAATCATCCTGGTTTCTTAGCATGGACTTTATTAGCAGCAGTCGTGTCGGTAATAACAACACTGTATTAAACTGTGATTAAATCTGGACGATGATGCAGATAAAACATTAATATTTAAGAATTATTAAAGTTTAACGGTCGAATATTCAGAAGTAAAAACTATCCCCTCTGCAGCTCTCAGGTTAAAACTGAAGTTCATCAAACTGTGTTCAAATATTTACAATATCTATATAAATATAATATTTTAAAAAACTTTTCCAGGAAACCTGTAATAAATCCTTTAACCTCCCGTCTCCTCCACTCTTCTTCCTCAGAAATCAACTTACACACCTCATTATATTCATATGCTCTATGCTGGTGGTGTTATATTGTCACATATCAGTTTGTATGTGAAAAAACACGTACCACAGCATGTAACTTGTGAACGATAAATGAGCCAAATTAACTGAGCGGTTTTCTCTTCAGTTTTTCTACGGAGCCAACTCAGGTTTATCCCTCGAAAGAATAAACTCTGTTAATAACTCTTCGCTCTTCACCGTTCCTGCAGCTTCAGACTCTCATAGCTTCCATAGCTCTTCCTTCGCTGTAGTTACGTGTTGGAAAAGAGGTCCAGGACTTCTTATCTCCAACATGTGAGCTCAGAGGAGGCCCGGCCTCCCTCTTTATCGCTCATCCTCCCTCCCTCCCCTCGTTCCTCACCCTCCAGGCTTGTCCCTCCTCCCTCTCTGCGCTCTGGGCCTCCGTCGGGTTCTGGATCACACGTCCGCCGGCCTTCCCAGAGAAGTCCATGGCCACCAGGCTCGCCTCCGACTTTGACTGCATGCACACACAGTTAGACAAACAGCAGAAATGTGAGGTGACGGCACAAAATGATTTCCCAGAATCCTCTATGGTGCATCATGTCTGCAGATCTCACTTTGCCATCTGACAGTCGGGATCCTTCCAGGCTTCGAGGGGCTGACTTGGATAACTGGTAGTTACACTGAAGCTGCTTCCCGTACTGACCGCATATGAACACACACACAAGCACACAATCAATCATTGATTAAAGGCTGTCAGTTAATAACAGTAAACATGTTTGTTTTTCAGCTTTATTCACCTTGAACAATCTGAACGCCGAGGTCCAACATGTTCGTGTCTGCTCGTTCTCAGCGCACAAAATCTTCAGGTCCTGAGTGCGAACGGGATTCCTGGACGGCTGCACAAACACAAACACAAAAAACACAACGTGACGGGGTCACAGCAGCTCATCTTTGAGTCGTAGGTTTAACATCAGCTCCAGCACAACAGTCTGATGCTTTGTTAAATCTGCATCGACTCTACAGACCGTGCGCAGAGAAAAAAAGATGCTCACACTCATGAATAAATCCTGGGACGATGTATGGGTCCATGTTGAAAGCTACATTGTGTTGTTACATCGAGGCAGCCTGAGCGATATCTGGTTTACCGAGACAGAAATCACCAGCAAATGGTGCAAAGTGGACCCTCGTACTCTGAGACACTCTCAGGTATTTGATATGGAACAGTTCAATAATTTATGGGACAAATGGACGACAGCTTATGAGAGCCTCCACAGAGACACAGCTGGACGCCCTGAATGAAGACAAGGACCTCCTGTATCTTCCTCCTGGATTATTTCCAGGATATTTGGACATTTTAATCCATTTTCAGGTGATTCAATGACTGGAAAAGTCTGCTATAGTGACACGTAAACACTAGATTTATAGACTTTATGCTCAACAAAATTATAAATCAACTCTGATGCTGATCTTACTGACATTTTCAAACAAGATATGCACTAAAATACATTTTTTAAGGACAGTTTAGATTGTGTCCAGGATATTTGGATATTTTAAATCAATTTGCAGGTGTTTTAATGCCTGGAAAAGTCTCCAGGTTTTCCAGGACGCTTTGGAAATATATGATGACCTATAAAAACCAGCAAAAAGAAAAAGAAATAAATGACTTATTCTCCAGTTTTCATGCATCGTACTTCTTTTTTTCACGACATTACATCATTTTTTTTGACCTTTGCTCTCATGACTGTAAAACTTGATGTTTTCCAGACAGCGTAACAACATCCAGTGTGATTCATTGTTAGCACCACATCATACATGACATAAATCTGCTGTGGAAGCAAGTTAAAAGGTGTGTATGACGTTACTGTACGTCAGTCTCTGCAGGCGGTGCAGCTGATCGAGTATCTGCTGTTGAACAATATTGACTCAATAATCCACAAGAATGACATGAATGCTTGACGGTTGTTAGCGTGACCATGCGCACACACGCACACACACACACACACGCACACACACACACAGAGTACATACAACCCCTCAGGACAAACAGCTCGAAATGTTCCCGCTGCACGATGTTCTGTCTGGTTTGAGGACATATTTTTTCTGCTTACCTTGATACAGAAGGTGAAGTCTGCAGGCGCTCCGTACAGTTTACGGCTGTTCACCACAGTGTACACGTTCAAATCGTCCAGATGTGCCACGCACTGAAGGTGTCGAGGCTCCTGGTCCAACAAAAACACACACACAGTGTTCAAAGATTCATAAAGTCAACGTTTAAAGATGAAAATAAACTCATGTTCTTGTGTTCTTGTTACTTTCTGACCTTGGAGGAGCCTTTGGCGGAGTAGTAGAGTCCAGAGCGTCGCAGGAAGAAGTAGACCTTCTTCCAGGCCTTACGGCTCGGTTCTTTCACATGCAGGAAGCCCTGAATCTCCGGACACGTCCCAGACTTCAGCAGGTTCTGAAGAGCAGAGGGATTATTGTTTTTAAATAACTCTTCATCTTTCTTTCTGTCGTTTACATGATGTTACAGTGTCGGATGTTGATAATAAACAAGGGCTGAAGTGTCAAATAACGAGGTAAATGTGTGTTAAAGTAATCTGAGTAAAAAGTTCAGGTTATTTTAGACTTTACATCAGAGTTTCTCAAACTTTGCACACTGTGTACCACCTCCACGTATAACCATCACGACTCACGTTAGCGTAGGTCGGCCCTGTTCAGCTGCAGTTCACACAGGAGGAGGTTTATTTTTAATAAAAAGATTATTTAAGGTTGACTGTTGACATTTGCAGTTTTTGAACCACTTATTTTACCTCCGCTTACTGTCTCAGCTCATGTATGCGTCCAAATGTTATCAGACTGAATGGAGCTTGTTTCATGTTGTAAGCTGATGGGACGTTCTGGGCCAGTGTGTGTCACGTGATGGATGCCATTCCTGTCATTACATGGTTTGGCCTGGATGACTTGAGAGCTAGCTGAGCAGGGACGAGCCCATCGGGCTGCATTCAACCTCTTCATCAGGACTACACTTCAAGTTATTGTGCCAAATGTCTTTGGACTGTGGGAGGAAGCCGGAGTACACAAGGAGAACCTGCAAACTCCAAACAGAACCCCCAAGACGAGGTTCGAACCAGGAACGACAGTGCTCCCCCCGTGCCGCCCTAGTGATGCTCGTATATTCACAAATGATCAAACGAGGCTCCTGATTTCAGCCAGTTTACCTGGATGAGCTCTGACGACGTCATCCCCTTGCTGACATCAGCGCTGTCAGAGATCATGCACTCCGGGAAGAAGAGCTGCGAGAGGAGAGGAAGGAGAAGGTCGACGTTAGAGAACAGGAAACACTTCAACATTAACAAGACAAAGAAGCTGCTTCTGTTTGATATCCAGCCAATCAGGATTCAGCTCTGGACCACAATTATCTTAAGTATGCAGAAGAAACACACGACTCACGCTCCTTTATTCACATAATCTCTTAATTGCTCAGTCAGAGTAAATGATCAGTCATGCAAACTCGGCCATGTGTGCACGAAACCAACCAAGGAGGCCGATTTTAAAATGTTCTCAGAGGGAGGCGACGATGCTGCTGGTGTGTTTATTGGCATGAACACGTAAAAATGGGGTGTGACCGTACAAATAGCTGCAGGGCTGAAAGGAAACAGCAGCAATTTGGATAGCTGATCAACTTTTTCAGTCATTTTTCAAGAGAAAACAGTGAAAAAGTTTCGGATATTCCAGCCTAAAATTAAATGATTTGCTGCTTTTTACTGATGTATATTTTGATTTTTGATTGTTAGTCACACAAAACGAGACATTTTTATTATCACATTGACTTCTAGGAAGCTGCAACAAGCTTTTTAATATTAAAAATATAAATAATCGACTTTCTCTGCATGAGGTAATTGCATGCATCTCAAGTGTAATTCTTTGAGTGTAGCTCAAATTCACGTTTGTGCCTTCTGGAGGCAGTGTGGCCAAACATTACGGAGACAGCAGTGGGAGGTTCATCCAAACCAGTTTTCTACGTGAACTGTCACCTTTGTTTAGCAGCACAGGCGACAGACCAGATCTGGTGTAATGAAATACACCTGAGGCATTAAGTAAGCGTGTCTAATCCAGCACGCAACCTGCCAATCACTAACCAGCGTGACATCAGGCCTCGTCAACATCTCACATGATTAATAAAGAGCAGCAGAGTCCTCCTCCGTCCTGCTTTGACTGATCTCACATGTGTTTATTTGCATGTTAATGACGCCCCCACGGGCTGCGTACCATCGGCTTCCTGAAGAACTCGTACTTCGCGTAGTTTTTGCAGAAAACGAACCTGGTGTCACCTTTGAGAGACCAGGTCGCCTGAACCTCCAGCACGACCTCGTGGTCCTCCAGACATCTCTCTGAGGAGACAAGCGTGTGTGAGATTAAAACATTTCATATCCTCACATCCGTCCAGTTAAAGGTTACACTGTGAAGCAGAGTCTTACCGAAGCCCAGGGTGGGATGGAGCTCAAGCAGAGCCCAGTTCTCCTGATCGCTGCAGTGAGCCGTCTGGACCAACATGTGGCAAACCTCTCTGGCTGTAGCTGCTGGAGAAACCCACACCGACCTGCTGTGGCTGTCCTCTCCGTACACCTTTATCAGCTGATGGGAGCACGAAAGGAGTGAGAGACATATCCAGATCATTGAAGCTACAATGTTTCTACCATGAACTAACGTCTGTTACCTCCTGTTGATCTACACTGACCTGTGATCAGGTGAATGGTGTCTCTGTCATTTGTATGTCTGTTCTCACACTATGTAACTTTGGGCTCCGGGTCGGGAGAAGTACGTAACGCTTTACGGCACTAAGTCACACACCACCAACTATTAGCTGTTAGCTCAGTTTGTTAGCCGGGCTGTCCTGGACTGTGAGCTCAGAGCACCAGGGGAGTGTTAGTGTTTGTACCACAGGTGTAGGAAGAGGAGGAGGTTTACAGGGAATGCTGGCGGGGAGCGGAGCCAGGGTCGTGCCAGAACCGGAGCTGGACAAGTAGGCAATGTAAGAAGCAAGAAGCGGCCGGACAAGAGTAAATCTGGGACTGACTTTTAGTGGTTGGTGAGAGCTTGGTGAAATAAAAGGCTGAAAGACAGACGCCGAGCTGGGCTGACTGCTGTTGGACTAGTCAGTAATATTAGCTGGCTGCTATGTCTGCTGTTGTTGACCTTGCTTCGTGTGATCTGTGTCTAAAAGACAAAAGAGGTTCAATCTCAGGCCGAGTAAGTCAGTAAACAACATACTTACACAATTAGTTTTGGCATTACATCAACACGGGTACAACAACTCAGGACAAGAAGTCAAAACCTGTCAACTGTGTTGTAAAAGCAGACAGGCGTTCTGTATTTAATCGGCCCTTCCAATTTTAGACCGACGCCGGGGCAAGTCAGGTGAATTAAAATTACCGTGCTCACGACACAGGTTTCATATCTGCACGTCATGAGCTGTGGAGTAAAGAAAGAAATCTCCACAGAGCATCTCCTCCCATCCTCCTCCTCCTTCATGCTCCCTGTGTTTTCTGTATCTGATGAGGAACAGATCAGATTGGAGGAGCAGCCATGCATGTGGATTCTGATGTGTCCCCGACGCTGCCGAGGTGAACCTGGTTCAGGTTATTCAAGGGTCAGGAAGTTTCTGGCGGTGTGACACGGCGTCTGGATCCAGCAGCAGCTCGTCTCAAACCCAGAAGAAAACAAACCTGCCCGACCAGAAACCTGTGGCCGTCAATCAACAAGTCCTGACTGGTTGGGCGGGGTGCCGGCGTCAGTCAGGACAGATAATGGCTAAGTATCAACCGGGGAGGATTATGGGGGAGGCAGATTCCTTCAGTGGAAACTCGCAGTTCAATATCCGGTCGAGAGGAGGAGGAGGAAAATATGTTTCTCTTTACTCAGAACACATTTTTGTGCTTGGGATATAAAGATAACAACGTGTGACAACAGAGGAGATGAGATGAGATGAGATACTGAAAAACATTCAAAACACACTGCAGGAATATTTCATTTAGTGCATGAAGCTGAAGTGGAGAGGTGTTGCATCTAACAACAGCCGTGTTTCTCTCCACATGTGCGGCACATTTTTTCAAATCTGGCAGGAAAACCTGACTGAAAACTTGTTTCCATCTATTAGGTGAATATTAGGAATTGGTTTATGAGATAAGCAGTGGGTGGCGGAAAACCACAGACGTGGAGGTAGTCTCTGTGACGTCACCCACAGGTTTCTGAAGAGCTGTCTTGGCAGTCCTGCCTCCGTCAGCTCCAGAGGAGCGTGGGTGGACCCGAGGAAGGCTGAATGACGCCTGGTTGCTCAGACAAGCCATCTGTAACGGCACCCACCTGTCAATCAAAGCGTCCACGCTCTTAATCCTGCATAACTTTAAGCCTTAATATAATCTGAACAGGTGAGTTGTATAAAAATTCACCCTCAGTACAGATGTCATGAACGGGGAAATTAGCTATAGAGACCAAAACTGTTTTTTGTACCAGGCTGTAAACATGTTTATTTCTGCTGTTGGACATTTTAACATGGGGACTTATGGAGACTGACTCACTTCTGGAGTTATGAATATTATATTCTATAAATAGAGCCTCCTGAACCTGACACAACGGACCTTTAAGTTTTCATTTATACACACAAATACAGCCGGTAAAGATGTGACGTCGAGCTCTTGTTCTCTCTGCTGCAGTTTTTTTGTTTTCTGACAGATGAGTCGTGAGTCACGCTTTGACAAACACTGAAACCGCCGACACAAAAGCTGTCCAGACGAGGTCGAAATCAAACCAAAGCAAAACAAAAACAAATCGACACACAACGCCCTGTTTGCTTCCACCACAGCACACCGAACGCCCCGCGGCGAGCGCGACACGGCGACATGCTGCCGTAATTACAGACACGTTTATCCTGGCAGTGTTTGTGAGCCAAATTAAGGCAGCGCTGGCATGGCAACGCAGCTCTCCTGTCAATCATAAGCAACCTTCACCTTCACCTGATTAACAAACAAGTCGAGACACATTAAAGGATCCACGTGTTGATGCCACCTGTTGGACCGTTCGGATCAGGCAGGTGTGAGAAGATTAACACTGCAGATGCTTCTACTGTTAATAAATCCAATGAAAAGACCGAAACCAACAATACTAACAAACACTTTGTTGTATACAATACAACAAAGTGTTTGTGTGTCACAAAGCCCAGCGGTTCGTGCGAAAGGCTCGGCAGCTTCCTGAAACAGCGTCTCACTGCAGTTTTTGTCAAAAGTTATTTGATGGGGACTATTTTCAGTGGTGGATTGATACAGAAACTTTCCAGACTTATTCTAAAATCTAAAATGAGGCTTTAATCATGAGCTCTGTCCATTTTGTTACATGTATCACAGGTAAGTTGTAGGTAAACACTGATACCTGTTCAGTGCCTCTGATTCATAATCCGGTGAACGTAAAAATGAAACTAAGCTGAAGAAGTGAAAGGAAACTAACTGGTGTTGAACTTGTTGAACTTACATGTTTGTCGCTGGACTGTGGTGGAAGTGAACCGATAAGCACCGGAGACTTGGAGGGGCTGCACAGCTCTGGAAAGGGGTTTGGTATGGACGGGACGGATGAAGAGAAAGAATCTACGGCTTTTGACCTGCAGAAAGTCCAACAAAAAAACAAAACAACAAGGTCAGACGCAAATAATCTCAGCCTACATGCAATAAAGGATAAAGTCATATTCTAGATGTTTCCTTATTGTATGTACTGCTGAAAATAGTCCCCAACAAATTAACTATTTCCTCCAGTCTGAGTAACGTTCAATAAAAACTTCATCGTCCGATTTTTAAAGAAATTACTGAGCTTCTGTTAAATTAAACTTTATATCTGTGACTTTCACAACAATCTAAAAATCCTCCGTTTGACATATTATGTTTTCATAAAGTTATAATGACATATTAGCAAACTTTTGCCTATTTACACATTCAGCATTAATTTAGAGTTTCTGATGAACTCATTTTGAGCCTTCTCTCCTTTTAAACTCTGTTTTTGGTCTCCACCAACTCCTGAGAAAATGATCTGTCTCTTCAGCTGCTAAAGTCGCTAACTTTGTCTAAAAATGGCTGCCGGCTGTGAGAGTGAACCAAAACAGAATCAAAACAATGAGCTGAAAGGAGCTAAAAGGGGGGACTGCAGTCGGGCGATAATTCTCTGTGACTCCTGTGATGTTACACAGTCATCTGATACATTATTTATATAACAATATTGATTATTGCAGGTCAGAATCAGTTTAGCTCTGATGTTTTATATCGTAACGTCCTAATTACCTGAGAGTGACACAGCGGCGTTTTGAGTTTGACAGACTGTTTCTATTTATTCCTGTTGTTCACTTTGGACGTGCTGCAGATGGACGAGGAACGAACGCCTAATGAGGTCGATATGAGGAGTTATCTACAACCCAAATAAGATGGCAGCTGTCTGCAGGGCTACTAACCACCTTCTTACTGTTGTTGCTATATTTTATGTCATTTCCAGCAAAGAAACGTCGAAATATGTAAATTTATAAAGTACAAACGTGGGAAACACTCAGCCATCTTTTACTAAAAGATCTTGACACAACCTTCTGCATCTTTCCTAACGGCATTAAGCTGTGCTCGTAGTTTCTAGATAATAACGTGCAGTAAACATGTTATATTTTTATTTTACAGCATTAATATTGAAGTGCTGTTACACTGAGGAAACATTGTTTTATTTGCAGCAGCACGACATTCAAATAAAAACACAAGGAAGTGGAAACCACAAGTCTACCGTGCGCCGCTAACAGCAGAACACACACTCCCAGCCCACTCTGCAATCACAGTTTTATTACTTTAAGGCGGGGAGACTCAACAGAAACCAGTCACTTCTTTACACATCAGATGACTTACGTCCTGAGTCACTGAGTCAACATCCAGCAACCCCTCAGGAAGTCTATTGACTCACGTCCACTCTGAGTGAGTAATGCCGTCTGTGTTTATGTCACACGTGTTGCTGTTTGGTCATACCTGTTCGTGCAGATGAGGATGGGCTGGGAGCGGCGGATGGACGGAGAGTCATCCACCAGAGGAGCCAGAGTCAGAGTGGAGCTCCCCAACAACGTCTCAGCTGGTCCAGGCTGCTCCTTCATCTCCGAGCCCTCGAATACTTCTGTCCAGGGACCTGCCACCTCCATCATGTTACCTGAGGGGGAAGGAGGGACGTCGGGTTGTTAGCCTCTAACCAGCAGCTCTGTTTCCTCGTCTGTTGTTGTTGTAACGAGTAACCCGCCAGCTCTGGAGTGAAATCCACATGCAAACTATCGACCTTTCTTTATACAGAGACCTGAGTGTACTCTGCTGCAGGAGGAGTGTCCTGACTGCAGTACAAGTAGTACTTACATGATAAACACAAACATGTCGAGTGTTTAAGAAAGTGATGATGAAGAAAATTTAATTAAAAACAGTCACAGGCAGATTTATAAAAGAGTTAAGAGCCAATTAATCACACCACCGACAGTATAAAGAATGGACGACGTATGCGTGACGTCACCCACAGGTTCCCGTGAAGCTCAGTGTGGTTGCAGTTTTTTTTTAATCATTGGCTTCACTTCACAGCCACGAAGTTCGCCGCTCGCTCAACGCAAATCACACCTGAGGCTGATGGGAAATGTATTTTGTAGGTCATAAACCAAAGTCAGCAGAATTCATCCACCTGACGGAGACACTGACCTCCAGAGAGGCTGAAAATGTGCTTAAACATTTGTTTCATCTCTCAAATTGGAACTTTTTTTATTTAAATACATTGAAACTTTCTGGATTTTAGTCAAAATGAAGATCTGGGGAACTAAATATCACAATTTGAACCACATTAGAAACATTTTCAGATTTAAATTTATATGTAAAACTGATATTTTAGTCCAATAAAGTTGAGTTTATTTAAATTACATCAGACAAAACTTTTGAAACTGTGAAATAATAATATGATTTCACTGTAAGTCGATAAAAGATCATCGAATCACAGCATATTTCCTCTGAACGTCCAACACTTTGTTCTGCCACATGGTACAAAGACAGCAGGAACATGTTCAGTATACAGAGACAATAAACACTCTGTTCTGCCTTTATGTCTCAGTGCTTTTGAATCAGAGGAAATATGTTTTATATTTAGACCACATACTCAAACACACCTGAATTTCCAAACACACACACTCAGCAGGTGTTGTCTTGTAATGTGTGTGTGTGTGTGTGTGTGTGTGTGTGGAAATTCAGGTTTGCATTGTATTCTAGCTGCGAGCCACAGAAGTCTATTTGGAGTAATGCAAGTGATCCGTGCTGTTTGTCTCATAACATGTCATCATGAGTCGTGGTTGTAATTTAATCATGAAGCTAATTAAACTTATCACAAACAACCTGCTAGATATTCTGACTGAGGCGACTCAAACACCTGTTTCAGGTAATAAAGTGCAGATTTTAAAGCTTCACTACGATGACTAAAGAGATGACGTCGAACAAAAACTGGATTTTTAGGTCACAGTTACACAGAACTTTGTTAAACGTGGGCTGGTTTCCCAGACCAGTATTAAGTCTTGACCTAAATTAACTCTTAACTCCTCTAAACTAAAGATAAGTGATGATTTTAGACCAATTTTATCAGACTAACAGTCCAAAATCTACATTTACTGTTAAAAAATACATTAAAGGTCCAGTGTTTTAGATTCAGGAGGCTGTATTTACAGAATATAATGTTCATAACTCAGTGTTTAATTGCCTGTAGATAAGAATAATCATGTTTCTGTTACCTCAGAATGAGACTTTTATATCTACAGACACCAAGGATCATCTTTCTCAGAGTCTGTCATGTTTCTACAGTAGCCCAGAAAGGACAAACTCAACACTGTTTCTCCTGCAATTTAGAGACTCCAGAAGTGAGTCAGTCTCCATAAGTCCCCATGTTAAAATGTCCAACTTCACAGCAGAAATAAACATGTTTACAGCCTGGTACAAAAAACAGTTTTGGTCTCTACAGCTAATTTCCCCGTTCATGACAACTGTACTGAGGGTGAATTTTTATACAACTCACCTGTTCAGATTATATTAAGGCTTAAAGTTATGCAGAATTAAGAGTGAGGACGCTTTGATTGACAGGTGGGTGTCATTACCGATAGCTTGTTTGAGCAACCAGGCTACATTCAGCCCGCCTCAGGTTGTCCCATTTTTGGTTTAGTCAGGAGCCATTAGATGAAGATGGAGACGACCTGAGCCGCCCAGAGCTTCATAACGGCTCACGGTATCCTGACTGTTGAAGGTTTGGTGTGTCAGCTTCACATCTGATTTTCTGTATTATAATAAATTTTTGTTGATATTTTTCTTATTAATAAGATATTTATTTCCACTGTATGACCCAGCATTACTTCAGATGCTCTCTAACACTCGCTCCTAACACAGTTTCCAGGAGACAGGGTTTGTTGTCTTATTATTACCATGCAGATCATGCAGCATGTGAGGCGAGCTGGTGGCAGCCGGCAGGTTTACAAGCAGACAGAGCGCTTTGATCAGGCAGCGAGGCAGCGAGGCAGCGAGGCCTGTCTGCAATCTGAATATTTCCATTATTCTCCACACACAGCACAGCGGTGCATGGATATCATTACCTTTGTCAAAACACAAAACGCTCTGCATGCAGCAGTTAGTGGTTTCAAACTCTTTCCCCCCTTCAGCAGGTGTAGGGGTGTGTGTGTGTGTGTGTGTGTGTGTGTGTGTGTGTCCAATCTAAAGTGTGTGAACAGGTGTAGATGTGTTTAAAAGAGACATCAGTGCACCTGAGTACAAAAGCAGCCTAATCCAACCTGCAACCTGTTTTCTACAAGAGAAGAGCCGACGAGACGGCAACAAAAAGATGAATGTTAGACCGCAGCTAACGATTATTATCAATGATTCATCTGCTGATTGTGTTTTTGATTCATTATCTCATCAAAGACTCAAAAACATGTCAGAAAATGTCAGAAAAATGAGGCAAAAGTTTAAGTTTTGTTTGTGAAAAACACAAAAATATTCAGTTTACAGAGAAAAGCAGCCAAATGTGTCGTTATGGCCTTGTTTTCAGCACAAGTATGCACACATCTTAAAGTGCTTGTACAACATACAGCTATCAGCACTGACTGGAACAAAGAGCTACAGGAAAATAATGATTATTTTTATTTTTTATTCATCTGGCTAGTGTTAATTATATTTTTTTGATTTATTTAGTCAATAAAATGCAAGAAAATGGTGAAAAAAAACAGCCATCAAATGTTACAAAAAAAGTTTTTTTGTCAGTTTACAACGGCATAAAACATCATAGATGAGAAGCTGAAATCTGCCTGATGATAATTTAACTTAATTTAACTAATATAACTTCTTTTTAATCATATTGCAGACATATTATCTACCGGTATGACGTACAGTTTTTATTTGTTTGGTTTTATTGTACTCGTGTTGTAATTTTCCTTCTGTGTAAACGCTGCTGTATAAATAAAGTTTATTATTGTTCTTATCAGAACTGATTTCTGGCGGGAATATCGGAAAGCGTCTCTTATGAACTCTCTAAGCTTCAGACGACGTCTTCAGATGTCTCCTTATAACTGACCAACACTTAAAAACACAAAAATATTCAGTTTATCGTCACGTTAGACAAAGAAAACAGAAAACTCTCACAGTCTGCAGGCTCGTATGAGTGAATATTTGTCATGTTTACTTGATTAAATTATTAAAAATGATCCAAATTGTTAATAATAAATGTTCTGTTGACTAATTTATTAGTAAACCAGTTGTTTGAGCAGCATATCTGCCTGACTGATCTAAAACCAGCTGACAAACACTACAGTACAGTCAGTTACAAACTGAGCCTCCCCCTGTGTACAGTGTACCTGACATGATATTACAGATGTTGTGGAAACTAAACACCTCACTGAGTTCATAACACAGACCCTGTGTGCTGTTTGTCCTCTGAATAACACCTTTAGTCCACCTTTAGTCCACCTTAAACCCTCAAAGCTTCAGTTGTGTGTATATAAACAGTCTTTATGTTTATGTACAGACTAAATGTGGTGATGTTCAGCTGTACAAACGAACTCCTGGTCGGTCACATCTGAGCTGACACAGGTGAAGCCAAACCTCAGAGAGAAACTTAATAAAATGTCTCCTCTGTCCTCATTAAAGCTCCTTCAGCTGAAATACTTTTTAATTGAGTAAAGGCTAAGATACTGATTAATTCGGCTAACTTCGGCTGACCTCACCTCTTCATATAAACTCTATAACCGCGGTTAAAAAGCAGCCCTGCACCTGTTTGGATTAGCCTGTTAGCATCTCGGATAAAACCCACACACTCACCTGTGAACGTCGCGCGGTCGGTCGGCAGGTTTCAGCTGTCAGCCATCGTCTTAATCCCGCGTGTGAGTCTAAACTCTGAGCTGTGTTTGACTTTAACGTGTCAAACAAAACTAACAGGATGCAGAGACACTTCACAAAGTGCCAACAACACTGAGAGCGGAGCGGGGCGCGGAGGGCGGAGCCTGGCCGTCAGGTGTGCACTCTAACCCCGCCCACCACCACCACCACCCTCCGTCTCCGAGGCCGCTGGAGCCGTTTGAACGTTTGAACCTGTTCACCTGTTCAAACACTGTGTGTGTGTGTGTGTGTGTGTCCTGTTCATGTACTACTCTTTGTTTTAAATAAAACATAATTACTCACAGAAAATGGACTCAAGTACAATTTTCAGGTATATTTTGGAGGTAAGTATAAAAACGTTTTACTCCAATCAACTTATTTGAAAGCTTCAGATACTTTACATATTTACATTATTAATATAAAATATAAATAAACTAATAAATTATTGTAGGAACGTCCTGCCATGGATGGATTATTGTAGGTTACACACCTCAGAAGAATATTAAATAATTAAATTTAACGCACATTTACACATGAATGCATCAATAATTATAATCCAATAAAATAATTTATAATCTGAAATGGACTAACGTAATGAGTACTTTACTTTTGGTACTTTGATGGTAATACTTAGAGCTTTTATTTGTAACTGTGTATTTCTATATTGTAATATTACTGGTACTTATTGTAGCTAACTAGTGTTTCACTCTGGTATTATTTAATTATATGTAGGCTATTGTATATACAGTATATGTACCGTGTTGTAGAGTGGTTTGTAGTGGTGACAGAAGTACCACAAAGTTAAATACCACATCACTGACCTCTGTCTGTCAAATACACTAATACGACTTTCATTAAAAAGTTTGATTCACATTTAAATTGTTCTAAAAATGATTAAATGTGACTTTAAAGTTGTATTATTAAATGTAACAGTAAATCCATGTTAACAGTGTATTGATGGCTGCTTGTCTCCACCTTGTGGCTGACTGTGATGAATTTACTTTCAGTTGAACCATAAATTCAGTTAAATATTCACAGATCTGTTGAAGTCTGCGAGAGGAAAAATGAATCCAAACAAACTTTTATTGATGCAGCTTATCACTTCTCTCAGCTGGAGGTCATGTTTTATTTTACAGCATGTTTTTGTCTTTGGCAGGATGTCGAAGATGAACAAAGTATTTCAACACTACGAGGCCTTCAGCAAACCCTCGGAGCAGAGGCCGGTTAAATTACTCAACAATTCTGAGGTACTGAGACATTTTTCACCGTTTTCGATGTCTCACACTGTAAACAACTGATTGAGAACAGTGAAACGGTGAAACTCGCCGTTTGTTTTTCAGATATTTTGGTGACTGAAGTCATAAAGACACGTCTGACGCTGAAGAAGAGTCCGTCACAGAAGCACAAACTGTTGGATCAAATCATGTTTATTAATGTGTTCAGGAAATCCCCACGGAAACAGTTTACAGGGGAACTTACAGATTTACAATCATTCTTGACAGAAGTGCCAGCTTTAACCCCCCGTGTGGTTCGACACTGAGAACGCCTGCTGAATCTCACGACCAGTTAACCGCACACACCCGTTCCCCCTAAAAACAGTTCTACCACCAAGTCCTTCCAGCTCACTGACGAGCGACTGACAGAGTGCTTGTTGTGTTGGTCTGTTCGGCCATGAAGTACGCAGCGCTTTATAATGTGTAGAAGTAGCCTGTCAACAACCAGACATCAAGAAGCGGCTTCCCTTTCTTCATGTCTGGACCATTCACAGTTAAGAGAGCCTTCATATCTGGTGCCAATCCTTCATCCAAAGACAGGAAAATTAGACAGCTGGATGCTTTCAGATTTTCAAAATAAACCTGACAACCGTTGGTGAGGAGAAAATCTCCAGTCAAAATCATATGCAGATGAGTTGAGGATAGACTACGTTCATATACAGGATTTGTCATACTGCTCAAATGCATTTGGTTCAGCAGTCATAGTACAAATAGAAATGCTAACACTAGTTACAGAAAAGAAAAAACACACATGTAACATCTCTTAAAGGAATAACATGTGAAGCTTGTGAATGTATCAGGACACCTTCTCTAACCGGCTCAAAGTTTGTGAAATGCCCAACACCTTGTTGTTTTTTGGCCTACGTGACGTAGGAACACTGTCGGAGTGAATCGTCGTACTAAAGGTCGTCTCGAAATAATCCAATTTAATCCAGGGGATTAAATGCCAGCTAACCAAAGAGGAAAATTTGAAGACGATCGTTGCGTAAACTCGTAAATTTTAAAGTGGATTTTTTAGTTTTCAGATTGTTGGCTTGCCTTGTGCTTCACGGTCTCTCTTAGTGGGGGGAGAAAAGTAGTGTTCACTGGAGAACCATTGCTAAGAATAATATGTGATATTCCAATATAATAATAATAATAATAGTAATAGTAATAATAAAACAAACAGCATGATTTTCAAATGACACCAGAATGATCGAGGATGGGCGTTGTTTTGTTTTTTTTCTTTTTCTGTTTTGCGTCGACCTGATACAGGTTAAGATGCAATTTACTGAATCTCTTACGGGTGGGTGCGTTTGAGGTTTGAAAAATCAAAGAGGAGGTTAAAATGAACATTTAGCATTCAGTCTACATCAGGTGAACATTTCTAGTTAACATAGATATATACTACAGGGCGGGGCGGGCTGAGGGCGGGGTGGGCGGGGCTTGCACCCTTGCTCTTTCTTTGCCGTATGAAAACCATGCTTCCTCTGGAGAGTAAGGGTGGAGGAGGGGGGCGGAGAAGGGGGCCGTGCAAGACTTGGAGTGGGGGGTCGGCTGAGTGGGGCGGAGGCTGTTTGGTGGATGGAGAGAGGGGCTTGAAAACCAGACTGCTGATTCCACAGGAGGTGTGTAAAAGGCACGCCAGGGTTACTCCCAATCCCAGCCAACACACACAGAGACGCCTTCACACCCACACACACACTCGCTGAACACACACGAGGTACACGCACACACATGCACGCCCACACACACACACACGCGCACTCACACACACAAGCAGCACAGGCTAGAGCCCCGAGAGTACTGACGAGGGGACGAGGAGGGAGGAGGGAAGGGAGCGCAGAAGGAAGGGAATGAAGGAAGTTCTTGAAAAGAGAGAGCTGGGGGTTGAAAACTGGGTTAGATGGAGCAAGGGGGCCTGGATCCGGTGCTGCCGCTGTGTTGAAACAGAAAAATAAACAACAAACAAAAAAAAAAGAAAAAAAATCAAAACTGGTGGAATGGATCATTTCTGGTTCTTCAGCTGGTTGGAGAGCCAGTCCAGGCCCTCGTACAAGCCGTCCCCGCTGGTGGCGCAGGTGGCCTGGATGTACCAGCTGCGCTGGCGGAGGGCGTGCAAGCCCAGCTTGTCTGTGATCTCTGCAGCGTTCATGGCGTTGGGGAGATCCTGAGAGGAGAACAAACGGTCGGTCACAACGCCGCCCTGATATTCGACTCCGTCTACGCCAAACAAATCTCAGATTTATGAACAAACAGAAAAGTGAGCTCACCTGTTTATTTGCAAAAACAAGCAGCACGGCGTCTCTGAGCTCGTCCTCAGAGAGCATTCTGGACAACTCCTCCCTCGCCTCGTTCACTCGCTCCCTGTCGTTGCTGTCCACCACAAAGATGAGCCCTGAACACAGAGAACAGGTCTGAGTACAGAGATCTGGATCACTGGTTTCACAGAGAGCTTCTGATCCAAAGATTCACACTACATGAGGCGAACATTTAAACATTCAGGAGCTCAGCTCAGCTCTCATGCTGCCGACGTTGCTGTCAGGTGTCGGAAACAGCTGATTCAAAAATAAAGTGTAAATGTGTCACCTGCAGGTCTGACACTTTAAATGAATTCATGTCACGGTGCTGTCAAGTCATTTTCAGACTAAACTCCTGTGAATTATGTAAGGGCAGTTTGAAGCTGATATTTACAGACTCATAAAATATCGGATGTTTTTAACCGTTGCGTGTTTCTCCGGTCTCACAGCGACAGTTTAGTCTCTGAAGCTGCTGAAGAAACTTTTACATCAGAGAGCCGCGGTGTAACGAACAGCTTCAGATTTGTGTTGACAAACGTGAGGAAAGAGAGACGAGGATGCAGGTTTGAATTCCTCTTGTTGAAGACACGTGAGCCGTGTTCAGACTCTTCAGTCCGTCCAGTGTTTGCACACAGAGTACATTAACGTTAATGTAACTGATAATGTGAATTCTGCGTCTTTCAGACAACACGAGCCTGTGAAGAGCAGCACTGACTCGTCTGTTGAAGTACAGACGCTCGGCTGTGAGCTGAGACAAAGCCATCGATACTCTGAGAGCACGACGTCTCCTCCCTCAGTGTTTCGTTTCGTTTCATGCAGTATCACGTTAACCAAACCAGCACGACTATCAAACTACTGACTCCCTAGGCGTGGTGCGTGGACCAGCGGTAACACAAACGTCCCTCTGTGGTACGTGTCTTTTAAAAATTAAATCTGATCATCAAGTTTTGCTTTGCCTGAAATATTTTGTTCATTATCAGCCTGTTACATAATCGTGTTCAGGTATCACAGAGAAACATCCACGATGGGTGAGAAACTAAAATGTGACGAGGAGATAATGAACGCTTCATAAACACAAAATGTTACTGTGGCTCCAAACAGGAAGAGAAGTCTCGATCAGGAGAATCTTTCCACTGAATCAGCAACACCTAATAATCTTCTGAGGAACAAACCTCCTGTGTGAACTGTCTGCAGCTGATCAGGGTCGGCGTACGCTGCTGTACTAACATCTGTCATGGTCATACTCAGAGAGGCTGATATTTTTTAGGTGGTACACGGTGTACAAAGTTTTTTAAACTGTGAATCACCACCAGAGAAGACGAAAGAATCTCACCTCTCTGCACTTGTCGTCTTTAAAGTAAAAGTCAGAGGACTTTGAGTTTATAAAGACAGGATTGTTTGTAGAAGGTCGACCTTTAAAACGAGAATCAAATGTTTGAGCTGAACAGGCTCGGGCAGTTTGAAATGATTTCAATGATTTCTGGTGGAGCTCCAACCTTTTTGGTTTGTGACCTTTTATTACAAAGAAGAGTCGGCTGTCACAGGTTATTACGGCTTTCTGAAGGACATGAAACAGAGTTATTTCTCCTCCTCAGATAATTTGATTTGATTATTTCAAAGCCTGAAGTGGTCAAAGTGTGCAGTGTGTAGTATTTTGTGCTTTTAATAATTTCTCATCCCTTTAATCATCGTGTGACGCCTCAGATTTAGGTTGTGACCTCTCACCCGGGCCGGGAAACCTCAAGTAGAGGTTGTGATATTTTTCAGACAGCTAGCTGTGACGTCTGTGCGTGTATGCCGGACTGAGAAAACACCAACATTTTATTAAGACGTGATGTTTGTGACATATTAATTAAATCATTAAAATATTAATGATGCTGTAACTGTCAAAAGGATTCACACGTTCGATTTCACACTCGGTGCTCAGTGTGTGGACGATGATGTCTGAGTGGAGCTGCTCAATCAGCTGATGTCTGTATTAAAACATTATACAGCGTGAGGAAACAGTACATCGTGTTAGCCAACACTGTCTTCACATATTCTGATGAATTCAATATCAGGAAATGGAGGAGTGACACAATGGGCCCTTTGAGAGTTGGACAATGGAGCATGAGTCAGTGGTTGACTAGTTTTTAAGATCATCCATTATGCACCAACGAGGCCACCTATAGGCCGTAATGATCACTGGCGCCTCTGCCGGATGGATAGGTGAGTCCCCCTCACCTTGAGTGTTCTGGAAGTAGTGGCGCCACAGCGGCCTGATTTTGTCCTGACCGCCCACATCCCACACTGTGAAGCTGATGTTCTTGTATTCTACAGTTTCAACATTAAAACCTGGACGGAGGAGAGAAACAGAGGAGTCAGTGAATGATTCAAAAACAAGAACAGTACACATCCATAAATATTAAATAAATCAATTAACTAAGTGAAATAAAGTTCATTTAAACCTCTAGTTGAGTGTGAGTGTTTAAGATGTGTGCTACATGTGAGGGATAAGTGTCGAACCTCGTTAATTTTTAATGTGTCCATGACAAAACCTCCTTATCTTTTAATTTTTGATCAGATACTTCCTGATTTATGTGTTAATTTGACACACATTTCATTGAGGCTAAGTTATACGACAGTAAAATGAAGTTCAGACAAGATTTACCACTGAAGAACTGCATGTTCTTCTGTTAAACTAGCAGCAGGTTTCACAGAAAAACACATTAACATACGTGGATATTGTACTGACACCACGACAGCGTCCTGCACAGCGAGCTGAACAACAACAAACACTCAAATTGAGCTCTTTAATATGCAGGACATCCGTACCAATGGTGGGAATGGTGGTGACTATCTCTCCAAGTTTGAGTTTATATAGGATGGTTGTTTTTCCAGCAGCATCGAGCCCGACCATAAGAATCCTCATCTCTTTTTTGCCAAAGAGGCCCTTGAATAAGGCTGCAAACACATTCCCCATGGTGACAAATCTGTGGAAGGAGACACAGAAACGCGGTTAGGAGGCTGACATCTGACAGAAAAGGCTGGTAAACAGGTGGTAAACATGTTTCATCGTGGCTGTTTGGGGATCATAATGGCAGAAATTAACGAGCAAAGCTTGATGGCAGCTGAACATTCAGGCCAAACGGTGGAAACAGGAGTGAGATGTTTACTTAAGCTACCGGTTAAACGTTTACAGCTATACGTTACCAGCCCCAAACCGTCAACAACCATTACCTAACCCTGCGTTAACTTAACGACACGGCCGTTAACGTCGCTTCATTCGTGCAGATGGTCGAATATAAATCATGTATCCCGACCGGGCCGCGTTTGTTAACCCGGATAAAGTGAAAAGCAAACCCGATCAGCAGATAAGAAAGGCCTGTTCCAGCTGGCGGACTCTGTCCCCGGAGCGGCTAGCTGCGGGGATAATGTTACTGTATGTGTGAGCCGTCACAAGACGCTAGCTCGGCTCGGCTAGCTCGCTAACTAACAACACGTCGACCTTAAACAAGAGGCCGTTAAGCTTCCTGTCTGTGCGGGTAAAACGCACAGAAACGGGGCGGCGGAGTGAGCGGGGGAACCGGCGTTACATTAAAATATAATATAATAATCTAAAATATGTGATTAGCTGGTTATTCCCACTCGAAGCAGATTACCGCTGTCTTAGGGCGGATGCTTCGGTTAGCATCGTTAGCTCAGGTTAGCTCGCGACACACTAGCTCGCGACACAATTTCGCGAGCGTCAACGGTCGAAAGAGCGACGCCGTTTTTTAGACAAAAACACGACGTGCCGACCTGCTACGGAGCCCCGCCGGTGAGCCTTTAACCTCCGTCCTCTGTTCAGCCCGCGGTGACTGCTCTTTTTCGGGTCTGTCCGTTCTGGACTGAGCCGAGCTAACCTGTTAGCACTCCCCCGTTAGCTAAATGCCGCGTCACAGTAAAGACAGAACACCGTGACGTCATGTCGAACGGTTAAAGAAAGCGGGACGCCCGCGCGGGGCGTCAGTCAGCCAACGCGATGTGGCATTTTAAGCCGAAAATCGGCGCCCGTGAGCCGGTTATTACCTTTAGAAAGACGGCTTCTCGATCTTTCCGTTATCTTTCACTGTCACTTCAAAATGGCGTCTTGCGCAACCGGGGAGACACCGGCGTACGGACACTTCCCACTATCAAACCCGATCCAATCACGGCGCAGATGGTGTCACTGAAAGCCCGCCCCCCGTCATCCCGCCGACCAATCGCGGCGTCAGCAGCAAGCCCGAGTCGAGTGTGTGCACATTGCACAAAATGTCGAGGAAGTGACCCGCACACAAGTTTATTCAAGTTTCAGCCTCAGACTGGCTGCGCTGCACTTTGTGCGTGTTTGTCCCTGTTATGATGGCATGTGATCAGAGCTGTCATCTGAAGATATGTTACTCATACTGCAATATTTCTCTATATGCACTATATATAAAAGTATGTGAGCAGGCGTGCTCTGCGGCTGTTGTTTTATGGCTTGGACCAGGCCTTAGTTCAGCCATACAGACATAATAATTAGCTTTTTTAAACAGTTTTAACATCCATGTGCACAAAAACAGCTCCACAAAGAAGTCTGGTGTCAACCCTGAATCCAAAAAACTAAAAATGTAAATAAAAACTGACCTTTGTGACCCAAAGACAAGATACTTAATGCTCAAACTGATATTCACCGTGTTACATCCCCTTTTCTTTTAACAACACACTCTGAAAGTGTTTTGGGAACTGACGACACTAATCATTGAGGTTCTGAAAGTGACATTTGCTCTCGTTCTTGCATTTTATACGACTTCAGTTCCTTTCCAGCGTCTCTGTTGTCGTATTTTGTGCTTCATATTACAGCACACACACGTCTGGAATATGGGCAGGCTGGTCTACTGTCTGCAGCACTGTTTTACTACGAAGCCACGCTGTTGTAACATGCGCAGAATTTGGTTTTGGCATCGTCCGCGGCCTCAGCCCTCAGGTTATGTGCAGCGATCTCTCTGGATCTGAATCATTAAATAATTTCATGCCTTGTAGATATTGAAATCCCTAAATCCTTTGCGATTGTGCATTGGGAAATGTTGTTTTTAAGCTGTTTGTGGCTCCAAATCCTTGCTTTGAATCCGCCTTTCACCTGTTACAACCTGTGTGCCTGTCCAAACAGGTGTTTTTTGTAGTATTCAGCAACTTTCATAGCCGTTTGTGGGTTTAGATTTTCCAATCCAGTGTTTAATGTGCGTCCAATCAGGTGTTTGAAGGCAGCGGACAGCCCTCTAATATCCTTTGTGTTGACATTTTGCAATTTCTGAGCTGCTGGACACCTGCTGAGAGTCAACAAAGATCCCTTTCAGGCTAAGCCACTGTGCACATTTGGATTATGATTCTTGGTGTATTTTGTTTCAGGTCACACAGAGAATCATGTTGTAGACTCAGAGAGAAGTATTAGTTGTGAGGTTGTGTAAAAAGGAAGAGTAAAATGTCGGGCATGTTAAAAGTCTGTGGGCCATGTTTAAATATTTGCTTTAGGAGGAGCTGCTTGACTGACCCTGCATTCCTGAAACACATCAGAGCCAATTTGAACGAAACAACCATCGCAGAGCATTTTCTGATTCAGCTGTTTCTGCCGGGGGAACACTGAATAATGTACTTACATACTTAGTGGCCCACAGGTGGTCGAATTTAAGATGGAATCAGCTCATAAAATATCCACCAAATGTTTTTAATGATTGAATGTAAACACCTCCAGCTGTGCTGTGGTGGTGCCTGGAGAAGCGGGTATATTTTTCAATAAATGCCCCTCCTGCTCAGTGTTATAAACACTGACATGTTGGGCTACTCCTGCACATTTAGCTCACTGAAATGGGCCAGTAGTATTTGCACATTGTCGCTTAACTTCTGGTGCTTGACTTCAGGGAGTAAAGATCATAATGGAATCAACATCAGCCTCAGAAGAGGTGCAGATTTTGTACTGAATACAGACCCACAGACAGGTGAGACAGCTACATAACTCTGCATCCTTGGCAAAGAAAGCTCAGCTCGCATTGATGGATGGATGATCGATCCACAGCAGATAATTCGACTGAAATCATTCTGGAGATCCACGAGAAGAAAGGTTCAAACATCACAAACTGGTCAAAATGGAAAAGATGTTTGAATAGAGGGTGGTGTGGTTCTTCCTTGTTTGTCTCCACTGTTTAAGTATTTAAATGTAATTTGCCTTCCCCCCACTGTATACAGTATACACTCTTTAATTCTGAATATGTAATGCGTATAATGTGA
The DNA here is from genome assembly GCA_033000465.1 of Sciaenops ocellatus. Classification (NCBI taxonomy): domain Eukaryota; kingdom Metazoa; phylum Chordata; class Actinopteri; family Sciaenidae; genus Sciaenops; species Sciaenops ocellatus. Next base: position 3,591,120 of record CP136879.1, on the reverse strand, counting down.
ATATTTGTAGATTGTGGATGTTATAATGTATTGTGCCGTTACCTGTTTGCTTTGTGGTGAAAGATCTAATAAAACCTGACTCCAATGTGTCCAAATCATGTGGTGTGATCATGTGATACAGTCACATGGACGTTCTCTGTGAGGGAAAAGCTTCTTTATTGGTGTTGTAAATCTTTCCTATAGGCTTTAGGTCTCATTCTGGTCTGTGGTAGCATAAGATGCATTTTCTCTGTGGACTGAAGCTGGAGGACACAGTGAATGAAAGCAGAAGAAGCAGCTTCTTTACCTTGGAGGTCATTTTTTAATAAGATATAAAAGGTTAGTAATGTTCAAGTATTAAAGTCTTCAGGGCTCATGTTGTATTATAAGAGTTAGTCGTAAGCAGCTTCACTCAGTCTAAAGCTTAAAAGACACCAAGCAACATGACAATCTCTAGTTTCCAGGACACATAGAGACATAATGTTACTGGACTGATGGCAGAAAATCATCTTCACAAATCTCAAATTCTTATCAAAAGCACTGGCTATCCCACGTTCACCCATCAAAATCAATCATATCAGCAGCACAACATCCACATCTACATCTACACGTCGTCCTCGTGGCTCTAAAACAATCAATGTCTAAATTAGTGCAAAGAACAACAAAGAAAATAACAAAAAAAGACGCCTCATTCTCGCAGCTCCAGCTTCCCGTCTTGGACTCTCCACCTCCAGCGCTGACATCTGTCCGGAGCGGGAACACAGCGGAGCCACAGACAAGACTCCTTGATCTCTTGTTCAAAAGACACCATCTTCCTGTCCAGGGTCTCCAGCGTGAAGGCTTTCCCTGAGATCTGAATGACAGATGAGACTGGGGATCAAACCTCGACTGTACTGAAGAGAATTTCCTGATGGACAGTGAAGTAACCTGCTGCCAACTGTAGCTGCTGTTAGCTCAGTTTGTTAGCCGGAGCACCGAGGGGAGCCATCCCAAACATTGTCTCTTACCTGATCACTAATTCCTATAGCAACATGGCCCACTTTGACCTGCCGGCGTTCACGAATCCTCAGACATTCGCCCTGCACGTTCTCAATCCAGATGTCAACACCTGACGCAATCAGAGCGGAGCAGATAACACTAACCATGAAAACAGAAATAAACCAGCGTATAACATAGCCATACACTTCTGCCATCTTACCTTCAAAGCAGTATGAAGAGGGCTGATTCGCTGAAGCCAACCACTCCAAGTGTCCGTCCGTCTGACTGTTGCAGGAGGAAAAGACTCCAGAGCTCAGATCATCGGACGAATGATCAGAGTCCTTAAAAATGAAGAGAAAGATTTAGTTTTTATTTATTTATTTCTTTAATAATTGTATCTTTTCTTCTATAGATACTCACGTTCTCTGAGGCATCCATCTGCGACGTGTCCGAGCAGCTGAAACAGGACGGAGGGTCATCTCGAGGTTCAGGGGATGGGGTCCGGATGGTGGTGCCTATAGCTACATCTATCAAGAGACGACATAATTGTTTCTGTTAGTGCCAAATTGGTCGAGCCTGCTACTATCCTGCACGATATCCACTACAAAGATTATTACGATGGCCGCCCACCAAGTTTTTCCTTGCTTGCTTCCTTTGCTTGGTTGCTTGCGTGGTTGCTCATGGTGGGAATTTTTGAGACTGTAAATTATTTTTATAAGAGTACAGTCTAGACGTGCTCTGTAATGAAAGTGTCATGAAAAACACTTTGGTACGCGACCTTTCCTGATCCCTTACAATACATTTTGTATTTGTTTCTCTACAGGGGAAGGCTGAGCTGTACTATGATGAAGTTTTTTGTATTAGGCTGCCCCTGGTTGTGAAAACAGCGTGAGTCAATGCACCCTCCGCTACTCAAGTTTTTATCATTGCAGCTGACGGAGCGAGAACACTGTGTTATTACAACCGGCTGCTGCTGATTCGAGCTGACTCTGACAGACTGTAGCTGTGACTTTATTCATGGGATGCCATAGCTCTGGCTGTTGCCATGTCTCTGCTTTGGTATGTGACAGTTTTTAAGGGGTGTAAGTCTAACTCACCACATGTGGAGATGTTTGTGTGCAGTGAACTGACAAGGATGTGCTGACTGGGCGTTGTTTTGAAACGACTTGATTCTATTAACTCCTGTGGTGTGATGATACAACACGTGTGATATCTGATAGAAGTACATCCTGTGTGGTATAAAGCCACAAGCGATAGCTGCAGCTGTGATTGAGTCCAACCGATATCTGATTCAAGATTCATCTGGCATGTGAGTATTGTATTAAAGGAGCACTCCACAGATTTCAGCAGAACCAAGGATATTTTTGATTTTTATTACATGCATTCTTCTTTGTTAAAATCTGGGGCCTACATTACCCATGATGCAATTTGACCAACGACAGTTTGGTCGGGGATTTGGATGTGTTATACTGTGGCTGTGAACTGAAGCCAGTGTGGAAGTGCTAAAAACTGCAGTTCCTCAAACGTCCACTTGAGGCTGGCTCCAGAAGTGAGTCAGTCTCCATAAGTCCCCATGTTAAAATGTCCAACTTCACAGCAGAAATAAACATGTTTACAGCCTGGTACAAAAAACAGTTTTGGTCTCTATAGCTAATTTCCCCGTTCATGACAACTGTACTGAGGGTGAATTTTTATACAACTCACCTGTTCAAATTATATTAAGGCTTAAAGTTATGCAGCTTTGATTGACAGGCGGGTGTTTTATATAATTTAACGTGACACAACATGATGGTTTAACATGGCGAACTCCACTAAAGAGTACCCGTGGCATTTGTACTGTAACAATAACATAACATAATTCTTATTTTCAGGTGATTAAACACTAAAATTATGAATATTGTATTCTGTAAACAGAGCCCCTTAAATCACACAATGGAGCTTTAAAATGTTCCTTTAAATGTGCAACAGAGAGGGAAAACTTTGTCATCACTGTAATCACATCAGAGCTCACTCAGCTGCACTCCATTAACAGTCAACATCTCAGTTTATTTGAGACGTAGCAGATGAAATAAAGAGATTCTGGACAGTAAACAAATTGAGAAACACGAGTGTGTTACCCCTGCTGAGCTCATGACGCCGGGATTCTCTGACTCACCGTCTCTGAGGTATTCCAGCTCTGGTTCTGATCCCCATGAATTGTCATGAATTATCTGTTGGCCTTTTTGCAGCAAAGGGAAGACGCCTCGGAGAGCTCTGCGATACTCTGACGAAATAGAGTCCCACTCTTCTTCTTCTTCGTCTTCTACTTCCTCTTCCCAATCCCCCTCATAGTCCCTGTCAGTTTTCAGCCACTTTTCCTGAATATATTCCTCCTCTCCCATGTATATATCCACCTCTGAATCAGACCAAGTGTCCCAGTCTTGTTCGTCTGCAGCGTAATCAACCTGCAGTGATTCTGGCTGGGACTCCCATTCCCTGGTTAAGGAGTCCATCTCCTCTTCAGAGTCGTGGTCATTGCTGTCCTCTTCCACTGCTGTCGTCCTCCAGGGGCTCACCCAGTACATTGTGGGTGCTGAGAGGGCAGCTGATGGTTTAGTTGGGGTGACGGGTGACAAAGAGGATGAGGTGACTTCATTCTGGTTCTTGCCATGATACAGCTTTTCACAGGCACTTTTGATGGACCAGGGACTCAGACCTCCAACTGTAGAGCAAATATAAATTTTTAAGTGATGCAGATAATGTCACAAAAACAGTAAGACACTTCAGATCAAAGGTTTTTGGTTGACAGACTGTTGAAAAACATACAATCATGTCTTTTCAATGGTCAAAACTAGGTTTGGAGTGCCTCAAGGCTCAGTACTGGGTCCTGTTCGATTTCCCCAATACTTCCTCCCTCTTGTATTATTCACTCAAATGTTTAGTTGTTAGGTCAAAAAATGAACCAGTTCTCTTCACTTAAATCGGGATAAGACAGACATTCTTGTCATTGTCCTGCTGTATATTTTATTTGTATTTTATTTTTACTAAATATTTCTTTACATTATCATATTGTTCTCAGATAGGTAGCTCATTGACCTGCTCTGAGGGCCTTGGTGGTTTTCCTCCTGAGCTCCTTCGCCGATGCTCGTCTGTCGGGGTCTTTCTGGAGACCGGCTCTGAACACCTTAGCTGTAAAATTGTTGCAGTTGGATGGCACCTCCCAGAGAGGCGGAGGCTCATTGACAATCTGACAAACAGATGACAAAGGAATGAGAGAAAACCTCACTTCAAGTTGAAAATATCACACTAAAGAAGACTCACCTGGAGACACAGTGGAGGGGAGTAGTAGCGTATCCACGGATGGCATCCGTTCAGCATGTGCAGTAGCATACAACAGCTGCTCCACACGTCCGCCTTGGCACAAAGTCGATCTCCTCGAGCCACCTCAGGCGCCATGTGGGTCTCTGTGCCGGGGAGGGCAGCTCCTACATCGACAGACAAACTGTAAATTCACTTTCATCTCTTTGTCTTCGAGTTATCTCGTCTCTTGGTTTGCCTGGCTGGTTTCCACATGATCTTGGGACTGACTTTTAGTGGTTGGTGAGAGCTTGGTGAAATAAAAGGCTGAAAGACAGACGCCGAGCTGGGCTGACTGCTGTTGGACTAGTCAGTAATATTAGCTGGCTGCTATGCTGTTGTTGACCATGCTGATGTTTGGCTGTTAGCAAAGATGTCGACTCGTATACACTCTGAAACTATCAAGCAAAAAAGCTCATTTCTACATGATGTTGCATTATTTTGTGTAACCAAACGTGATCAATAAATATTAACTAAATAACTATGATGTAACGCATATTTTTATTGCTGACTTTGAAGACTTACTCACCCCTGAAGGCCTTGGTGCTCCGTCCATTGTCATCTAATGTCTCTGAGAGACCAAAGTCACAGAGGAATGTGTCTCTGCAGTCTGCAGACAGCAGCACATTGTCAACTGGAATAAAATCAACACACAGGATTTAGTGAGACAGCTTGTTTTCATTTGGAGCTCATTATGAAACAGTTGAATGAGAAATCAGGAGGCTGTCAGAGGCTGTCAGACTGATGGGTACACTGAGGGGAGGGCAAAGCCTCTGCAGCTCCTGAACAGCCATCTTGAGGTAGCACAGGGTAACATTTTCAAAAATAAAGCACATATTGTTTTCTACTTCTTTGTGAAGATGATGTGATGAGACCGGTTAGTTTGAGTGAACCTGCTCGCAGTGAGGACAACGGAGGGGCCTAATTTCAGCGAGCCCCTTCCTACTCAATCCTCTCAGCGGGGATTACTGAGGGTTTAGGGGTGAGATGTCAGTTTCGGATTAGGTGCCAACACTGGGTGATGCTAGCTGACAGTAAAACCAGCAGCTAGAGGCTTTAGTGGGCTCCCTCCCAGTATGCACTGTTCATAATATCAAATGTGCCATTACAGCAGGGAGAGAAAGTGAACAAGCTAAAGCTGAATTCAAACGTCTAAATAAATATAAATAAAAGCCTAGTAGTTTATAAATGTAAATTATGATTTGTCCCTGCAGAGGAAGTTTGAAAATCAGATGCAAACAGTTCAATTAAAGCACCTTAAAGCTGCATTGATTGATTTTTTTGGCCACTTGGGGGCAGCAGAAACACCTCCTGCCTCTTCCGCCTCTCAGCTAATCTAAAAATCGGCTAAGACGTGGATCATCGATCAACTTTAAGCCTTAATATAATCTGAACAGGTGAGTTCTATAAAAATTCACCTGAAATTCCCATAAACATTCCACATTGGACCTTTAATAAAGTTCATATGGTTGAAACATTAGCAAACAGCTGCCTCTCCAGCAGATGAAGCATTTGGAGTTTCTGGTAACCAGACAAATCCAAGTCCAGTATTTACTCTCTTTTAGCTCCATTTTTGGTCTCCACCAATTTCTTAGAAAAATATCTGGCTCTTCAGCTGCTAAATGCTTCACTGTGTTCATCAGCTAGTTGTTAACTTTGTGCAGTGTGTTTATCTGAGCTTTATTACTGGAAACTGATGCTCCAGCTGCTGGAAATGAGACTGAACTAACCATGGCTAAAGTTATGAGCTATAAAACCAAAACAAAGAGCTGAAAGTGACACCTTTTACAGTACACATAGGCTACTATACGCTACAGCCAGACCTATCGTTTAAAACACGTACCTTTGACGTCCAGGTGGAGGACTTTTCTGTGGTGCAGGTGTTCTAGCGCCTCCAGTGACTGATGGAGGTAGTGCAGGGCCAAATCCTCAGGTAGGGAGTTCATCTCTTTTAGAAGCTGTGGCAAACATGCTGAAAAGTTTTGGACACGTCTTTATTTTATAGGACTAAAGACTGTTTTTAACACTGGCATTAGGTGGGCTGTTAGAGTATTTGTGTTGTTTACTGATGACACTGGAGAGCGTTTACCTGGCTTCAAATCCATGAACAGCACAATGTTGAGGCCCTCCCTGACAGCCCCAAAGAGCTCCACAACACGAGGAGAGTTGAGAGCGCTCCACGTGCTCACCTCCTCGCTGCTGAAGTGACTCAGAGGAATCTGAGACCAGCGGAGAACAAAGCGCTGAATAACGTTTCAATAACGTTTAACTGAATCATCACTTCAGGAGAATATTGCTCGGGTGGTGCATATCTGGATTTTTCTTTTTAAAACATGACTCACTCTTTCTTGGCTTACCCTTTTGGCAGCGCACTCGAATCCAGTCCGTTTGTCCTGAACGCAGAATACATCACCGTATGAGCCGTTCTGGATGTGATGAAGAATGCAGTACTCCTCTCCCTCCCTGTACTGACAGCTGTTGGGCTGAAGTTGCTTAAAGACACAAAGGAAAACAATGAAAAGATAAGTGACTAACAGGCTAGTTAAAGGGTAAATACACTTTGATCACAGGGGGTGTACAATGTTGAGGTACTTGTATTTAACTTAAAGGTCCACTGTGTCAGATTTAGGAGGCTCTGCTTACAGAAATATCATATTCCTAACTAACGTTTATTAGTGTTTAATCAGCGTCGATGAACCTTTTATATCTACACACGCTGCAGGTCCTCTTCCAGAGTCCGCCATGTTTCTACAGTAACCTGGTCACTGGATTCACCATAACGACTCTAAAAAGGTGATAATATGTCAGACGTTGTGTTTTTGGTGTGTTTGCTGTCCCCAAGTGGCCAAAAAGGTCATTTTTTTAAAGGTTAAATCAAATTTATCAAATGTAACTGATTGCTACTTGATACATATTCTCCGTTTTAGAGGGAAATATTGCAATTTTTGCTTGTTGCATTCACTTATTTGATGCTGTTGCATCATGGGAAACGTAGGATCCAGTTATTTTTTAACACTTTCACCGACTGCTGTGACGTCACTGATTGTACAGCAGAGTTTGGTGTTTGTATCTTTGGGTTTAAAGCATATTTGGGCGTGTTATATGTCTGTTAAGTGTCTTACATGATGAAATATGAGTCCTTCGTTGAGGGTTTTGCTGCTCTTCCACTCATTCAGCGTTTGTTCTATCAAATCTTTGAAGAAAGGTTTGACAGATATCTTCGGCATGCGTGTCACTCTGCCTCTTAAGATGTCCAAAACTGTGTCAGTATCGCTCGTGTCATCGAAACCAAACGCACACTGAGATGTATTCACAGTGCAGCTGGGGTCTGAAATTCCCAGCATGCTTTGCACACACCCTGTAGAGTCAGAATAGCACTCAGCGTGGGAGGAGGATGTAAAATCAGACACGTGCATCAGGTTAAAGGTCAAATTCGACATTGTGGCTTCAACTCCAAAACTATCTGGGACTTGTGTGTCGTCCTCTACGCCGCAGGACGAGTCTGACTCACTGTCGTGAGTGCAAATGGATTCAGAGTCTCGCTCCGGGTCGCAATCAGAGTCCGAGCCGCCGCCTCTGTCGTCAGAGCTGGATGTGTCGTCTGCTTCTTCCTCCTCCAATCCTGCGACACACTCGCACACATCTGCACATTCGCAGGAGGACGGCAGATCTCCATGGCTGCAGAGGTGTGAGACTGAGTCAGTGAACTGAGGAGGAGGCGGTATGATCTCAGCAGACGACGTCATCTCCCTGTCTGCTGATTTCAGCCAATCAATCTCCTGCACCCACAGGCCTCGGATGATTGGAGGCTCTTCCCCTCCCTCCTGGCTCTGTCCTCTGGTTTTCCTGCGTTGTTTCCTCTGGAGGTGGTAGTGTACCATGTCGAAGTCCTCATCCTCAGTGTCACTCCGGAGGGCAGCCTCCTTGCTGAGAGGCCTGAAAATTAGAGAGTAAATGTCATGTTTACTGTACCGAAGCTTACACAATACAATTCATGTCAATATATCTTCTTTTTTCTGGTTACTCTGATGGCGTACGTTGCTTTCAGCCCCTCCTGCAGGGACTTTAAAATATCTGTAGTATTGAGTTTGAGACGTACTGATGGCAGCGTGGACGCTGTGAGGTACCTGCGCTTCTTGAGCTGCTGAGATCTCGAGTAAGGACTGTGTGTGTTGGTGGGGCTGAACTCCTGAAAGTCTTCACCTGGGACAGAGAAACGTCCATGATTAAAGCCAAAAAAATACAACTAGAGGTGAAGAGATAGTGTGGAGAAAGGGGAAACAGGTAGCCTGCCAATGTGCAAAGGTAACAGAATAGTGAAGTTGCTGCCAACTGTAGCTGCTGTTAGCCCATGTTAGCTCAGTTTGTTAGCCGGGCTGCCCGGACTGTGGACTGCATGTATCATGCTAAAAGTAGAAATACAAGCTATTGATCCAGTAGAAAAGACGTGCAAATCAAACATCATACTAAGACTAACACTGTTAATTAATTAACAGACCAACGAACCTGAGCTCGTTCTCATGCTACATTCATTGATGCACATACTGTAGACCTGCTGTCTTACTCTCTGCCTGTGCGACTATGGACACACAGGTATTGTCCTCGGACACTTGGTGGCCCTCCGTGGCCACCTGTTTGGCGGTGCCGTGCTGCATCACCCGGCTCAGATGGGGGGCGATGGCCTGGACCAGCGAGTCCTTCTCCTCCTCACACACTTGGCTGTCGTCCTCTTTGCCAAGAAAGGAGAGCTCGGCTCCTCCGGTCACGATGACAAACGGGGTGTTGGAGTCAAACATCCGCGGTATGGCCATTTCTCTGTCACTGTTGGTGAGCATCGATGATGGGAGAACTGGAAAAAAGTGTGAAAACACATCAGTATGATAGCATCATCCACCTCTGTGTGATGGAGATACATGCTCAATAATAAATATAGATCGATGACACCGCTTCTGTTCATTTGACAGACTTTTATTTGTTTTTTATTGTTTTATTGTTGTCATTTTTAATTCTTGCAAAATTGATAATTGGTTTTCATAAATTTTATTCCTTCTCTTTATTTTTTCAGTTAAATTTCTCTTCACTGTTGTCTGTTTTTGTCTGTTGTATCTCGCTCTGTGAAGCACTTTGTGCAGCATGTTTGTATGAAAGTTGCCCTCACATATATATATTAAAAAAATCACGTCATGTCCACTGGAATTGAAACAGCAAATTTGTAATTGGTATTTTAACGTGGTGGCATTTGCCGTGGCCGGGCGTGAATGAACAGACACCACTACTGAGCCCGGCAAGGTGAGTATAAATAGCATGCAGAGATTTGGCATGCAGCGAAGCGGCCGCATGCCTTCCACTGAGGGCGGCCAGCTGTCGAAGTCTCTCTTCCTCGACACTCGCCATGTTGACTGACAAATACTGAGGGATCAAAACAGACACACTTCCCACGCATAAAGACTGCACTTGTCCTGAAGTCCTCACACAGATCCTGACGGTGCAGGAGGCATCATAATAATGTGAGGATGTGAAACTGTGACAGCACCTGGAGATCAACAGGTGTGGTAAAATAAAATAAAATAAAAAATACACCTGAGTGAATTAACAAGCTGTTTTAAACAAAGATTTAAAGTGAAGTGAAACATGCACAGCCTCCATCTTAACTCCACCTAAACAATCCCAAACAATGACACTTCCCATGCTGCACCGCTAACTGCACTTCCTGTCAGTGACGCTGCTTGCTTTCCTCTTCACTCTTCACTCTGAGTGCTTTTACTCGAGTACTGTACTAAAGTACAAATTTAACATACTTGTTTGAGGAAATGCTCCTTTATGAATCAACTTTAACACAGTTCAGAGGCAAATATTGTTATTTCTTTACTCTACTATATTTATTTGACACAGTTTTTACATAAAATTATATGTTATGATGCAGTACTGTACTACTAATGTACCCAGTAGTATATGAAATATCTAAAACTGGCTCCACAGTGGTGAACTACAATATTAAAATACTCTTACATGCACTTGTTAGTGATAAAAACACTGTGAAAGGAGCCATGCTGCATAAAAGTACTTTACTTAAAGTATATTTTACTGCTATTACTAACATTTTGAATTAAGCAGAGTATTTGTAGACTATAATATTACTTCTTTACTTCTTCCACCACTGCCTGGTAGAGAAACAACACCTCCAGTTAAACAAAGTCAGACTGTCAGCGTGGTTTAAAGTTCCAGCTCGGTGAAACTCTGCACCGACAGAGCAGATTACCTCAGAGGGACGACCGTGGCTCTCTTCCTGTCTCAGGTTCAGGTGAAGTCGCTCCGGTGATCCTGAACAAAGAGAAGAAAAGTTTCCTGCCACCCTGTGTCTCTGTTCGTCCTGTTCATGTGTGCATTCATGTAACCTACCGGCTTTCTGCCCCTGCAGGCTCTTGCTGATTGGTCGACCATGTGTGTGAGTTATGAGGTCTTACACCTCGGTCACCCCGGCCCACCCTCCTCCTCCTCCTCCTCCTCCTCACACCCACCACCTACACAGCCGCCTCCAAATGTCTGGATGGACTCTGTAGATGCCCTCAGTGACACTTGGATTCAGGTTGTCACCCTCCTTTAGTTTCCTCTATTGCAACTTTAAATACAGAAAATGTTTCACAGACCTGAACAGAGACACCGTGAAGCTTTACACATGTTGTACTTAAAGGAGAGAAAACCTGATAAAGTGCCTTTACAGTGGAGAAAATGTGCAAAAGCACCCTCTATAGTGCCCTTCGCAGTGGAGAAAATAAGGTAAAGTGCTGTTCCAGTGGAGAAAACATGACAAAGATCCCCTTCCAGTGGAGAAAATGTCCTAAAGCACCCTCTATAGTGCCTTTCCAGTGGAGAAAACATGATTAAGTGCCCTTTCCAGTGGAGTAAATGTGCTAAAATACCCTTCACAGTGGAGAAAATGAGATGAAGTGTCCTTCATAGTAGAGAAAACATAATAAAATGCCATTCCAGTAGAGAAAATAAGATAAAGTGAAATAAATGTGAAGTTGTATTTGTCATGATTAGATTATGTACAAAGTTAGTGGCACATTACATAACTCATATTCTTAGTCTTAGTGTAATTCAGTATACTTGTTTTATTTTAATAAAGGATTCACTGTAGAGAAAAAGTTCATTTTGTTTTGTTTGTTTTTAACTTTGACTGAATTTAGATTAAAAAAATCTGAAAAGTTTGAACCCAAAGTGAAAACTGTAAATCTCTGTGCAGAGTATAAATCCTGAAGTTTTCTTTACAGATTAAATTGGAATAATAAAAATATTCAAAGACAGAATCAATGATAACATCAGCTAACTTTACTGTTTGTTTGTTAGCGTCCTCTCCACCAACACTGCTGTCCCAAATAGAGATGACTTGAATCTATACATTCCTGTGGGAATTAACCAAATACCAGAGGGGGGAGTGTTTAGGAGCTTTGTGTGTGAGTGTGATTTAGGGTGGAGGGTCGCTCTCCCTGGCAACATCTGAATGAGATCAGTGACTGACCAATAGTGAGGCTGAGGAGAAGGTTTGCTCCCACGTCAACGGATTTTTGTCACTTTAGTCCTCTCTGCTGTTGGCAGGTCAAGTCTGCTAAACATAGAACAGAAGAGCCTCGCCGAGGTTATGGAGCTCCTCCAGGTTCACTTACAGGAACTGATCGATTACAATAGACTGATTAATTAATTGATAAATGAATAATGAACTCTATATTTTCACTCACTGTTTAGTGGAATGAATTTAGAGGTGTGAGTAGGTGGATTTTATTACCTCTGGATAGAGCAAGGCTAGCTGTTTCCCCGTTTACAGTCTCTGTGCTAAGCTAAGCTGCAGGCTGCTAGCTGTATCAATCTGCTCATCTAACTAATTTAAAGGGTCATTTTGTACGATTTGGTGTGGCGGCTCTTCTGCTATGTTGTAAGTCCTGCTTCTTCCACCTCTAAACAAAAACGTGGATCATCGGTGGACCTGAGGCGGGCCGAATGACACCTGGTTGCTCTAAAAAGCCGTCTGTAACGACACCCACCTGTCAATCAAAGCGTCCACCCTCTTAATCCTGCATAACTTTAAGCCTTAATATAATCTGAACAGGTGAGTTGTATAAAAATTCACCCTCAGTACAGTTGTCATGAACGTGGGAATTAGCTATAGAGACCAAAACTGTTTTTTGTACCAGGCTGTAAACATGTTTATTTCTGCTGTGAAGTTGGACATTTTAACATGGGGACTTATGGAGACTGACTCACTTCTGCAGCCAGCCTCAAGTGGACGACAAGAGGAACTGCAGTGTTTAACAGAACTTATCTTCAGGTGATTACACGGTCATGAAAACGTAGTGATGAATCTGACACACTGGACCTTTAATTTGCGTTTGCCTAAAATAAAAATATTATATTGTAATATGAAACTTCCCATATAGATCAGGATTAGACTGTACACTGTGTATTATTTACAGAGACCAAACAGCTGTGTATATCTCTTAAATGTATGTTAACTTTGAGGACAAATTTTAAAGAAGGGCCAATGACCTGTGAACAAATGACAGACTAATTAAGTTTAATGAATCGTGCTGAACTCTCTTAATTCAAAGTGAAAACTGTTTCTCTGCTCACAAAGGCAGCAGCGTGCGTGAGAGAGCGTTCACATAAGTAACTGTCCCGTATGTGTTCAACAATGAGGCCTCACAGGAGTGAATCGTCTGACCTCATTCAGAGCTCCAACATGTGTCGCCTTTTGTTTTCAAACTCATCGTGTTTGTGACCACCAGAGGGCGGATGACCTGATGAAGCTCCTCCGTCAGCCTGGCAACACCCGACAATAAAGTGGGACACGACCCCCACCAGCCTCCCACCAACCCCCGCCCAGCTGCAGTTGTGTCTATCTCGTATTTACTCAGGTCGTCATAACAACTTTGTGATGACTCGTCGGAGGGAGGTCGGCGTAAGAGGATACAGAGGGAGGAAGTGTGTGTGGGCTTGTTGTGCGATTGTGTGTGTGTGCACATCCTGCCAAGTTCAAGGACGACCTCAAGGAATTTAATTATCACATCACCGCTCTGATATTTTGAAGAACTTTATTTCACTTTCGAGTCTTTGCCTCCTCCTCAAAGTGAAAACTTTCCTTTAAAGGCCGGAGGACAAGAAAAACAAAAACACATTAATGAACAGAGACAAATATCTAAAAGTAGCTGTGACATGATGTGGATGCTGAGCACGGGTTCAGATTATTTCAGGATGTGTCCGATCTTTATTCATAGAAAGTCGATTTAATAAAATGACAATTTCCTCACAAGCTATATAAAATAAATCCACCCGGTTACAGGATTCAGGATTCAGGACAGCTACGACCTCGAGGAGCTCGCTCAGTGTTTGGAAACTAAGATCTGATGACCACGTGTCTGCAGCTGCTTGTTTTTCGAGTTCTCGTGTTGTTAAAAAGCTCCACAAACGTGGTTCTTGGCTGATGGAGCGAGCTCTGGACTGGTCTCCTTGTGACATCAGCACGTACTCGGCTCTGATTTCCTGGCTGTGTTTAGATAAAACACAAAATGATGGAGTGACTTTTCCCCGACTGACCGGCACTTCTTAGAGTTAAATTACAGAAGGCACAAGATAGCTGTAGTCTGTCATTGTTCATTTAAATTCTAAGAAACTGTTTCTGTCGCTGCGTTACGTGAAATTAAATCACAGAAGATGAAATAAAATCGACGTTAAACAGACAAATGATCAACAGCTTCAACAGCCTGTGAAGCTTGCTCAAAACGTCGGGTCACGAAGACGCAAACTTTCATTCTTAGAAACACCAAATATGAGTTTGAGTTCAAAATAACATTCATGTTCCTCTTTTCCAGAGAGAAATCAAACAGCACAGGGAAGATCAGAAAAACACAGAAACAAAAAGAAGTCGACCGGCGAGATTCTGGATTTTCTTATCGTCAGTAAATCATGAAAATAAACTGAAGTAAATATATATAAACGAGTCTAGCAAATGTTCACAGCCTCTCCAAAAACTCACTAAGCTGAAGTTTCTGAGCCCTAAATAAGTGCTAAATAATAATGATATAACTTTATTTAACTTGGCACATTTGCCCCATAATTCCCCGTCACATCCTAACATCACCGCTCAGGAATGATTTTGTTATTTTCAGACTCGATATCGAGGATTTTTTGTGTGTTGGGAGGAAAAATAAAGAGATCACAGCTGAACCGCAACTTAAATGTGAAGCTGTAAACGGTCAAACAGAAGTCTGGTTAACTTCCAGTGTGTGCACCGGCAGGAAAACGATTAAACCCTGTGATTAATGACTAAAAAATTTAAGATTTTCTTAGAGTTTGTACAGACAAAAATAGTTTGTTTTCATCTTTTCATGAGAAACGAGAAGAAAAATCCAGAATAACACCAAAACTTTAAGACACACGTCAGATGTGAGCCGTGTGTGTCCTGAACCTCTCATGTTATGTGATGATGATGAATATAGAACATTAAAAGACTCCTGCACACTGTCACTTCTTGTCGAATTATTCCTTCTTATCAAAGTGCTTCTACTTCATTATATTGAGACAACTGTAGCGTGAGTGTTTCAAGGTGTTTCCTCCATGAACTTCTTAAATTTTCTCCCACGACAGACAAAACAAACAGGAAGTGAGGAAACAAAAAAAAAGCTCTTATTGTCCGGAGACAACGTGAGCTGCAGATGGATCCAGGCTGACGAGGAACGGTGCACCTACGTGGGATTAAAGTCCGCGCTGGATTAAGTCTTTCTTTCTGTCCCCAAACAAAGAGTCCCAGGTGAGCTGTGAGCTCTGCGCGGTGCAACCTCCGGACGTCAGGTCGCACGAGAATCCTGCAGGACAGCAGTGCTTCGAGTCGGAGCAGCAGACGGCCTGTCGGAGGGAAGAAGGGCGGTTAGATTAAAACACGTCACATCTTTCTGTCAGTGACACTCAACGCTGAGCTGAAGAACGTCTCACTCGGTGGTTTCTGTTTATTTTGACTAAACTAAAGCTGGTCATTGTTGGAACAGTGGACAGACGAACCGAGGCGGCTTCAGTGAGTTTTGTTTCTGTATTTTAGCATAGCGAACTCGTCTCAGCTGAAACTCCGGAGACACAAACACACAAAGAACTTTTACATCATCGCCTGACTCGATCCAAAGAGTTCTCTCTCAGCTTAAAGACACGACTGGAGCTCCAAATGTCGAAGAAATTGACAGTTCCACCGACATATAATGTCCAAACGACACTCTGACATGCAGACTAGAGGAGGCGGGATCAAACCATCGATGTTCTGATTAGTGGACGACCCGCTCTACCTCCTGAGCTCCAGGACCAGCACAGCTGTGATATGACTCCGACCAACCGGGGATAACTTAAGAAAATTCAGGTCTTCTCTGGTAGAGTGTGCACCTCACATAGCGCTGTAAGTCTTGCTCACGTTGAAGAAACGCGGTTTCACGTATGTACAGTCAAAATAAATCAACGTTCTCCAGAAGGAATTTGGTTTATTTAATCTTCAGCTCCAGAAACCTGGTTATTTGTTTACACATTTAAATCTCTGATGACTGTAAGCTCGTTATGTAATGACTTATAAACTGACTCTAACTGAAAAACTGACAAGCTCGTGTTGTAGTAGATTAAAAATCCCCTCCATCGATATTTAGACGTATTAAGAATGAAATGTAATAAAATCATCGATGAGACCTCAGTGGGACGCATCGTATTCGACGAGGCAGAAACTCTGGATCATGTGACACAATGTTCACTGGTCACATGACCCACATTCCTGAGAGTGGAGCTGAAGAGGGAGGATCGCGTGAACGTACCCGTGGTGAGGGGCAGCAGGCCCACTCCGAGGCGGAGATCCGACAGCACGTGTCTCGCTCGGGGCAGCGAAACTCCCCGGCGCTGTCACACGGCACGTCGCCGTCGTCCTCCGCTGGGTCGGACCGTACCACTTTACTCTGAGGGACGGTGAGGACGAGCACGTCGTGGCTCTTCTTCTCGCAGGTTCCCGTCTGCATGTTGCAGGTGTAACCCTGAGGACAGCAGTGCTCGTGGTCTGCACAGCAGACGGCCTGAAGAGGAGACACAAACATCTTTACATGCGTGTTCACAACACCAGACATGGATGTGAGATCTGCGTGGACAGCAGCTCATGAGAAACATCTTTAAATATTAGATATGTGACATTTTACTGGCTGCTGATGAACAGAAAATTTCCTTTTTAAGTCACGCCATCAAATTAGATTTTTCAAAAACAAGTCAGAGAGTAATATTCCTGACACTAATCGACTGGTTTCCATCCAAGCGTTGTGCAAATTTTAAACAAATTTCAAGAAAATTAGTCAAAGAAAATGCAAATATCTGGTACCAACAAACCACTGCAGACGGGGACGAGTCAAAAACAGTCAACGCTGACGTAGAAAACATGATGGAAATGTGACGTTTGAGTCAGACGAGAGAGAGATGGGGAATGACATGCAGCAAAGGGCCGCAGGTTGGATTTGAACCCTTTTTGTCGTGTTCTGAGTCATCGTCCTGCTGTAAGAGCCGTGACCTCTTACAGCTTTCTGACACTGCGCGCCAGAATTCTTTGATAGTCTTCAGATTTCACAGTCGAAACATTCAGTGTCTGAAGCAGCAAAACAACCAGAAAACATCAGTGAACCTTCAACATGTCCGACTGCAGACAGAGTTCTTAACCACCATAACCAGATTTTTTATGTGCAGATCTCAGATGAAGTTCTGACAGTGTTATATTTGATGTCTTGTTCGTTGTCTCAGCAACTTATTTGCATTCATTTGAAAGTTAAAGTCTGAAATCTGACCCGTCAGTCTGAGGGAGATGAAACGATGTTTGCTCTGCAGTGAAGCTATCACTGATTTCCTGGAACAATAATAAGATCTACATTTATCCATGTTGTGACATCACTGTTTCACTGACTGACTAGTTTATTCCTGTCTTGCTTGCTGTGAAATGAAGTCGGTGAAGTACAGACCTTCACCAGAGGGCAGCAGCCCCACTCTCCTGTCTGCAGTTTGCAGCAGGTCGTTCCCGAAGCGCAGCTGGTCTTGTCGTCACATTTAACGTCCGTCACGGCGCCTGGCTCCGTCATGGCGCTCAGTTTGGTGAACCACGGAATGACGTGAGGTCCCCTCGAGCAGGAGGACCGGTGAGGCTCACAGGTGTGACCGCTGGGGCAGCAGTGGTTTCCATCCTTACAGCAGACCGCCTGAAAAACAGCGACTCTGTTAACGTCATCAGCTTTGTTAGCATGCGAGCTGTTTAAATCGTCGCTTACCTTTGGCAGAGGGCAGCAGCCCCATTTGTGGCTCTTGTCCATGAAGCAGCAGGTCGTGTCTCTGGGGCAGCTGGTTTGGGCGTCACACATGTTCTTGGCCGGACCGGAAACAGCCCGGCTGGGCTCCCTCTGCAGGGCCGGGATCTTCTGCAGCCAGGGCAGGCTGAGGCCGCCGGGCTTGTCACACGTCTGCTCAGCCACGTTACATTTGTAGCCTTTGGGGCAGCAGTGCTCGTGATCGTTGCAGCACACAGCCTGGAAACATTCAATAGATTGTAAACGTCAGATTTTCAGTTCAACAGATGGAAGACATTTTCTGTAACACGACCTCCAACAAACAAAGAACGCCTGAAATCTTCCTGCTCGTCTTTTGTCCAAAACAACATCTGTTTTAATGTTTCAGTGATCACACAGCTAACTCTGGGATCAAAGTCATTACAACATGTGATATTCATAAAGAGGGCCGAGCCGCTCATCCTTTCCTACATTTTGAAGTTTTCCTTTAATGATTTCCTAAAACACACGAGGCTCCCGGGTGATTTCATGATTCATCTGGAGTCCTTCAGTTTGACTTTTTTCAGCTTTGTTTCTGAGAAATCGTCTCCTTTCACACAGTCTGCGATAAATAAGAACAATAACAAAGAGCCTCAGCAAACGTCCTTATAGATAAGAAGTCAGAGGAGTGACTGCAGCATGATTCACGCCCGACTGATGGCAGAGGAAATAAACCGCCGCGGAAACATTCAGACGTTATTCCCAGATTAATTAAGTGTGTATGAGCAGTTTGTTAACAAGTGAAACCAGATATAAACACTGTAAAGATCCATTTTATTCATGCTAATTTTATTTTGTTTTCACGGAACAATGGTGCGACCATTTTGCCAAATATCTGTGGACACGTTTGTCGTTCTTTCTCCAGCTGTGAGACGTCAAAGAGTTTAAAAAATATAATTAAAAGACACTTTCCTGATGGACAGTGAAGTAAACTGCTGCCAACTGTAGCTGCTGTTAGCTCATGTTAGTACCACAGGCGTTTTGGACCTCCAGGAAGAAGAGGAGGTTTTCAGGCTCGAGCCGGTGTCGTGCCAGAACAGGAGCTGGGAGCTGGAGACACTGACCTGAGGTAAGGGGCAGCAGGCCCACACTCCAGAGTCTTTCTTACAGCAGGTGGTTCCTCCCGGACACATCGTCTGCTTGTCACATTTCTCATCCTGAACCTCCGACGTCAGAGCAGACACCTTTTCCACCCAGGGCAGCGAAGGCAGGAGACCCGACGGCTGGTCACAGCTTTCAGCCTCCAGGTTACAGACTGTACCGTGAGGGCAGCAGTGGACGTGATCATCACAGCAGACGGCCTGGCAGGAACACAGAGTACAGACGTGTTAGCAAACAAGTCTCATAAAGATGGTCAAGAGGTCCAGCTCTGGAGAGATAACACCTCCTTAGAGTTATTATAATTACATAATAAGGTAATTATTATATTTACCTAAATACAAATGTGCAGCTGTTTTATATTTTTTAGTAGATTCAACTTGTTTTGACTCTCATGTGAGTCACAGTATAAAATCTACCACTGCTTATAATAATAATGTAAATTTCTGTAAACGATACGTGTGAAAAATGGGATGAATCATGTGTCTTTTAATTATTTCAGCACTTTGTAAAACATCAGGATCAAATCTGAAATAATGAAGATGTGACGCTGCGATCCATCCAGAATAAACGAGCAGCAACGATGAGTTCAGACGTGTCAGCGTTACGGAAGCGTTACATAAGCGTTACGGAAGCGTTCACAAAGACGTCACTGTCTCAGAAGCTGCAGTCCGGTCGGTCAGCTGAGAAGCTGCTCGGACAAAACGACTCAAACAAACTGATTAACATCAAGAATTTACTGATTTTACCGACTGATGAATGAAACCAGAAATCTCGCAGTCAAACTGAGAGCTGCCGGTTTGTTACTACACGACAGTAACACACATACATGTACACATACACACGTTGAAGTCATGTGACTGTCGTGAACAAAACTACGGAAGCCTCCTAATGCATGATTAGGGCCAAGTGTCATAAACATTTTCATATTTTATTGTTGAATGAAGCACGATGATGCAGTGCAAAGAAGTGTTTTTATTATTTTGTCTTCCCTTATTTATTTTAATGACGTCAGTTCAGCAGCTCCACAAATGTCTTCCTTCAGTTTCATCTGTGGGTTTATCTGATAAACTGACTGACTGAGTGTGAATTTAAATATTAATATGTGCATGAAGGTGTTTATTTTCAGTCTTCACTGTCCTGTTGGTCTAAGAGAAGAAGGTTTATCTGAGTGTCGTACAAGCTGAAATAGTCTGTTACATTCATATCTGCTTCAAGGCCACACAAACTCCTCATAAGCGTCATCACTCCGGTCCCGTGTTACCTGAGGCAGAGGACAGCAGGCCCAGCCTCCGCTCGCCGTCTTACAGCAGGTGGACTTTCCCGGACACGACGTAGACTTGTCACACTTGCTGTTGTCGGTCAATAAGGGGAAGGCGGGCACTTTGCTAAGCCAGGGCACGACGGCGCCGCCCGTGGGATCGTCACACGTGGAGGCTGCCAGGTTACAGATGGTGCCGTGGGGACAGCAGTGCAGGTGGTCCTCACAACACACGGCCTATGGGGAGGAGACACAAACAAGCTGCAGCGATGAAGCTTCAGATATTTAACATGACAAACACCTCCTCCTCTGTTAACGTGCCAAGACCGAATACAAGTGTGCATTCATCTTATAGTCTGTGCCTTGGTACCTTTGGTAGCGGACAACAGGCCCATTGTCCTTGTAGAGTTTTACAGCAGGTGCTTCCGTCAGCGCAGGCCACAGAGTCGTTACAGGGGACGGCACCGACTGAAACATAAACAGTTTTTATCATTTTACACGTCAGCAAACTTTATTTCTAACAGTCGTCCACAGAACTTACTTTCTTCTTTTGACATCATCACGGCCAGACAACCATGACCTTCACGTGAAAAGTCATTAAAATGTAACGTATATATCAAAGCTGTGAATTTAATTTATCACTCTTTGACGTCTTTAATGATCTCAGTGTAATGTGAAGCACCGCGTTAGATGAAATAAGTTTGATGAGGAATGTCTTGGACAGACCTGACAGACGACCTTTGCTCTGCACGGCCTTCAGCTCCGTCACGGTGGCGGGGATCTTGACGGCCATGCTGGTCTCTCCCTGAGCGGACTTACAGGTGCTGTGGACAAGGTCGCACTCTGTGCCTGCAGGACAGCAGTGGATGTGATCTGAGCAGCAGACGGCCTGCAAAGAAAACAGGAAAGTATCTTGAATTTAAGTCCAACTGTCACTGCAGCGGTCTGTTTCTGCTGGGCGGTAATGTCCGTTCAGGTGACTCACATCGGGCATCGGACAGCAGCCGTATGTGCCGTTGGTCATCTCGCAGCACGTGGTCTCATCGGGGCAGGATGACTTCTTGTCTGGACACTGAACTGTCAGGACGAGAGGTCACATGATCAACACTTCTGATCTGTTATTAACAAACACATCTTCGGCCTTCATACGAGTTCACAGCTCACCATCGTTGGGTACAGCGGCAGAGATCTTCTTCAGCATCGGCACATGCTTCTTACCGGACTTGCAGACCTCGTGCTCCAGGTCACATATTGTGTTGCTAGGGCAACAGTGGATACGATCACTGCAGCACACGGCCTGCACATGATTAAAATACCAAACAGAGAATGACATGAAGAATTAAAGCTAAAAACACACCAACTGTATCAGAGCATTTGCTGTGTGTCAGCTATCAACTCGTCAATAAAACCCTCAAACAACATAAAAATAACTATTGCAGCGTCCTAAATGTCCGACCTGAAACACTCCCAGGAGCTTCATTTGTGCAGCTGTGAAATAAAAACAATCCACCGTGCGCTCATTTAACGTTGCGTAAACTCTCTCCTCTCCGTCCACGTTGGATTGAGTGCATGAAGATTGAAGATTTGATGAGCTGTAACACAAAAGCTCCCCGATGAAACAGCGCTCGACTCTGTGCTGTTGTAATAAGTTGTTTTTTTTCTCCAGCATGTGATGCAGTTACATGACTTGGTGATTTGATTCTGTCTGCTAACAGTAAGTGTTAATATGATTAAACCCTCAGTATGCAACATTCATTTGTACTGCAGCACAGTAAACATGAAGCCTGAAGCTGCCCAAACCGTGGAGGTAATTTAATATGTGATCTGAAATGTCGTTAATCTAACAGACAGGTTATTACTAGTGCAACATTCCTGCTCTGCTTTAATCTTGTTACTGAAGTAAAGTGTGTTAAAAATGTATGATGGATTACCCGGCCTTCAAGTCATGTTTAAAAACAGCCAAACATAAATACTCCTCCGTTAAAGGGACGCTGCAGCGACCCCTGAACACATATATTTTATATTAAACATCACCACAGTGCTACCTCACATGGCTGCACAAGAATACATATAACCTACACCTGTAATCAGGTGAATGGTGTCTCTGTCATTCGTACGTCTGTTCTCACACTATGTAACTTTGGGCTCCGGGTCGGGAGAAGTACGTAACGCTTTACGGCACTAAGTCACACACCACCAACTATTTCACTGATTTTGGTGAAACTGGATCATATTTTATGGAGAAAATGTTTTCTGGTTTTCCCTCTGATGTCCTCCGGCTGCTCCGCCTCAACTCTCTGTGATTTACAGAGTTTCCTGATGGACAGTGAAGTAAACTGCTGACAGCTGTAGCTGCTGTTAGCTCACGTTAGCTCAGTTTGTTAGCTGCTGTTAGCTCATGTTAACTCAGTTTGTTAGCCGGGCTGTCCGGACTGTGAGCTCAGAGCACCGGGGGGAGTGTTAGTGTTTGGACCACAGGCGTTTCAGACCACCGGGAAGAAGAAGAGGAGGTTTACAGGGAATGCTGGCGGGGAGCAGAGCCAGTGTTGTGCCAGAACTGGAGCTGGACAAGTGGGCAATGTAAGAAGCAAGAAGCCGACGGACAAGAGTAAATCTGGGACTGACTTTTAGTGGTTGGTGAGAGCTTGGTGAAATAAAAGGCTGAAAGACAGACGCCGAGCTGGGCTGACTGCTGTTGGACTAGTCAGTAATATTAGCTGGCTGCTCTGTCTGCTGTTGGTGACCTTGTTGATGTTTGGCTGTTAGCAAAGTTGTCGACTCGCTAGTTTTTGATCAGAAGTAATGTAATCAGAACAAATATACTTAAAACATAATAAACATATTTACTACAGTTTTATTGCATCAGCCCTTTGATTAATATATTTCTAACAGAGTCATAAGTACCTCTGGGAAAGGGCAGCAGCCGTAGTCTCCACTGGTTAGCACACAACACGTATAACTGTCTGGGCAGCTGCTTTTCCCACCAGGACAAGTCACTGAACTGACTGAAGAAACATGAAGAAAGAAACACGGTCATTCGTAATTAGTATAGTATCGTCTGCATATAACTGTACATTTATTTTTATATGGGGTTTTTCAAGCAGACCTTCGAGTACAGGGACAGGCAGCTTGTTTGAAGGGTTTTATTTACATGATCCCTCACCTGATTTATTCTCTCTCCTTCTGGCAGGCAGTTTCTCCATCATGGGGAAGGATCCCAGCGAGTCAGACGAACATCTTGAGTGAGTAATATCACACTTTGTTCCCTCGGGGCAGCAGTGGAGTTTATCCTCACAACACACCGCCTACAGAGGGAGGAAAATCACTTCACAGAGTCAGGAACACTCTTCAGTCAAGGACACAGTTTCCTGCAGATAATAAAGTACAGATGCTCGACTTAAATGCCGTGAGACGGATACACGACAGAAAACTATAATTTAGAGCCAGATATAAACTTTGCCAATAAATAGCTGTTAAATTAGGACATAAGCCTACTTTACTATCAAATTAATCTCTCTTCGACCTGAACACCACGATGCTGTTCAGTTTCTAACAAGCAAACACCATTTTATTTCCCGTGACCAATCAGATATGGAACAGACTGAGCTGAAAATCTTGTTGGCAAATTTACATTTGGGCTTAAAGTAGTGAAGAAAACCATCTGGTATTTCAATATATTTATGAACACAGAACAAGAACAATGTTTTAGATGAAGATCTATTTGTTCTTTTAAAGATTTGAGACCAACATACATACAAACAAACAAACAAACATTTCTTTTTGTTACTTACCAACATGTTCACAACATGTCCTGTTTAGTTAACAGGACTGTACGTTATCGTCGTCATACTTACAATATGATCAAGAATACAGAAAACAGGCAAGACTAAAATGTATTCTGATGGATGTGAATCAATATATTTCATTATGAAGTGTGTTTTTTATAAATATTTTTTATGATGCATCTTCATTACATGTTGTACAAAGTGTGGGACACTTTGCGTGATAATATATTGTATTATACAGATATGTTTAATCCATACAAAAAGGCACAGATTGGGTGGAATTGCCCGGCTGGCAGCATCAAACGCTGACCAGCAGACCGTGTAATGTGTTTCTTGGTGTAAAGTGCTCTGGGTTTGTGGTTTTAGGTGACAGTGTTTTAGGACGTGTGCTCTTGTATAACACCTTTTCTAATGGACAGCAGCCCCAGGAGCCGTCGATAAGCTGGCAGCAAGTGGTGTCGTCGGGACACTCGGACATTTGGTCCGGACAAATGACCGCCTTCACGCTGCTGAGCTGGAACCATCGCAGATCACAACCAGCGCATATCAATGACACAAAAACACAATAAACACAACATGTCAGAGGCAGAGTCGATGTGTATTCACATTTAGTACTGCTGAAAAACTAAACCACACTGAGACACAGCATCAGTTTTGATGCTGTATGTGTTCTAGCAGTTGAAGTACTGGGTCGCCCTCAAATGAAGAGCTTAAAGCAAGCGGCGACCTCCGTTCCAAAAACTGCAGTTCCTCCTGAAAATCATTCTGATGAATATCCAAACTGATTTTAATGTCAGTTTGAGTAACTGTGCCGTGCTTTAGTCCTGCTGCTGCCAGTGATGTTTGTTAATGTATTTATAAAACAGTACAGTGCGTTTTAACATGTTTCCTGTAGCGTCTTTTTACTGTTTTTGCTCTTATTTCTAAAGTTTTGTGTCGTAAACTTCAATCATAGACAGCTCATTCTGTCTGAGCTTTGTACTGGATAACAGTAAAGAGAGATAAGAACAAACAAAGTGCCAACACAGCAGATCTAATGATGTCGAACACGTTATTTGACAGGCATTCCTCAAAACAGTTTCACGTCTAAGCGATAAAGTCGAGAACTTTACGTCTCATTGATTCGAGAGGTCGACAAACTTCCTAAAAACATCTAATGATCTCAGAGGAGACAGTAAAAAAAAACAAATAACATAAAAAGTAAAAAAATTTCTTCAACCTGTTTGGTGGGAACTCGTCTCATCCACGGCAGAGAGACGGTTTTATTGACACATCTGGCGTGGACGAGATCACAAACTGTCCCCTCGAAGCAGCAGTGGAGGTGATCCGAACAACACTCGGCCTGCAAAGAGACGGCAAACAAAGGTTTACTGAAACACAGCAGCAGACGAGGAGAGCTCACTCTGTCTGTACACACTTTAAATTCTCTATATACTGTATATAGGAAGGATAGGCTGAGGGGAAGGGGTTGCAATCAGCAACTACGCCGGTAGATGCCACCAAATCCTACAAATTGGTCCTTTAAAAATACAGTGGAAACAACGCTGTGTCGTTGTTTCCACTGTATTTTTAAAGGACCAATTTGTAATGCGAGTAACGTTAGCCGTGCTGTGGGTTTGCAAACTGTTGCTAAAGTTGCTGCTGCGGAGCTAACTCTGCTGAAACTACAGCTAACACGACAACAACAGCAGATCTGGGTAAACCAGAGTGAGGTGAATGTCTGCGGCCAAGTTAACGTTAACTGGAATAACAAGTTTTGTTTGGCCTCGTTTCTCATTCACAGAGTGACGGCTGTGAGCGACTACCGGATGTTTTTTTTGGCACACACAGAGCAGAAAGCTAGCAGACCACGAGGAGATATTATAAGATATATAAGGAGTATTTAATTTGGCTTGTGTCCGATGATTTGAAACAGAGCGAGCAGTGGTTGGAGACATAGACAGTGAATGAGAGTGAGCGAGCGCCGGCCTCAATAAAGTTGGTAAATCAGTGAAATAAAAAGTTTCCTGATTGTTTCACCGCGCTTACGTTCACCACCGCAGCGCCTGATCTTGTCTGAAAGCGGCTGAACTCACATGAGGTAGCGGGCAGCATCCGTATCCTCCCACGTTGTTCTTGCAGCAGGTGTTTCTGTCCTCACACATGCCTCCGTCGGGACAGACCAGCGCTGAGCTCAGGCCGAGCAGAACCAGACCCAGGATCCACATCTGCAGAGTCTGAACACGAGGAGGAGAGGAGAGCGTGAGGCATCGTGGTCTGATAGATATACAAAGATCCTGAAGTACTGTCAACAAACTCTATTCTTCTTGGTTTCTTTCGGATGAAGGATAACAAAGTTCAGCAAGCATTCCAGCTGATAAACTGGATTTCAACACAAAACAAACTCAGAACTTTACTGCAAGTTCACGTCCCTTTTATGCACCTACAGCACTCCGATCTGAGGCCATTTATATCCAAAACAACCGCTGTATGACGCCAAAAGCCGTTTAGTCAGCTGTAAATTAACTGTTATTTTATTATCAACTCATCCTTTCATGAAAGATCCAAATTTTCTGTCATATATGACAAAGAAAAACAGCAAATTGTAACATTTAAGGAGCTGGAACCAGAGATTTGTTGTTTTTTTGCAGTTAAACTTGTTGAAGCTCAAATAGATATGAAGAGTCAGTACGTGGTGTCCAATAACTTCTGTGTAAAGGAGGTCTATTGAGCAACCACATCTGAACATGTGAGATAAACAAGAATTGCCCAACTCAAGAAGACAAAACATTAAAAACGAGGAACAGCTGATTAAGCTTCAGGACACAGATCATTATTTTAGCTCAATTCTTCGTCTTTCACAAGCAGAAAAACGGCACAAATGTCGAGTTATCAGTCGACTTCAGCGTGTAAACAGAAATGTGGCAGCTGATAAGGTACTGAAGAAAACGACACATGGGAGTGTGAAAATAAGTCATCACAGGGTCCCCGAGCTCGAGGTGATGTCCTCAAACGTCTTGTTTTGTCTCATCGACAATCCAAAACCACAAAATATTAAATCACAAATAGATAAAAGCAGCTAATTCACAAACTGGAGCAGGTGGAAGTGAAAATGTTTGGGTGTTTTATGCAGCTGAAAGAAACACACCTCCTCTCATTAGCATCTAGCTGACAATGTGTAACGTTTACCGAGCATCTATGACGGGTCCATCCACATTTTACCAGCTGCTGAACAGACTGGAGAGTGAAATCTAAATGTTGTAAATAACATACCAGCAGTGAAGTATGCAGACAGCATACTGACTTACAAAGCTACAGTTCATACATGTTTTATCGGGGCAGCGGTTATAAAGTTTTTATTGAGCGTTCATCAACAACAGTGCAACATGGACAAAATAAAAACAAAATAAAGACTGAAGAAATGTTTAAATAAACATGAGACACAGAAAACTTACATTAAAATTAACCTATAAGATAAATATGAATTTAAATTAAACCTGTGCTAAGATTTTTACAAATAGAAATATTTTAAAGATAAAAACAAGATGCTAAAATGAAAGTCACAGCATTGTCTGTATAGAGGTAGAGCAAATTGAATCAACTTTTCCATCCACATTTTACCTGACTTACAAAGCTACAGTTCATACATGTTTCATCGGGGCAGCGGTTATAAAGTTTTTATTGAGCGTTCATCAACAACAGTGCAACATGGACATTTTCTACTTTCTGCTTCCAGCTGTGGGCAACATTTGAACACATTATAATGAAGTATAAGACAAAAACAACATAAACATGAACTCCAAAACCAATCTGAAGTCATATGTGTCCACTACAAAGCACAATATTGTATAAAAATAACAAAAACACTGTACGTATGTATAAAAAGGGATATAAGAGTGAGTATGAGAGCTGCCTGGTGAATCTTATCGTATTAATGAAGCCTAAAGTCCTCTTTATGACATAATATGAGCTTAAAATCAGTTATAAAGTGACATTATATTTAAGCTAACGCATTATAAATGAGCACATATGTGTGCAGTGATGAGTGTACTTTACCATGATGAGCAGATGGAGGCAGGCAGACTGAGTTGAGTTGTTATGAACAAAGAGCACAGAGCTGCATACTCCTCTGACAGCCTGAGGCAACAAAAACAGCGTTAGTCATCGTGACACAGAGGAGTGCAGACCGACAGCCGTCAGGCTAAAAGTCATATTTAACGTTTAAACACGTGAGGACACGTGACATGGAGCCAAACTAACTTTTCATGAATAACTGACGTTAGCAGGCTGAGCTAACGAAACAAGCTAACTAATCCAGAGAGAGAGCTAGGCGGCTAACAGCAGAGCTAGCCGGTCTGAATGACGTTTAACGGTTTATTTCAGGTGTTTGTGTGAACCACGTGTTTTTTCTCACCTGCTAGGTTTAAAATAAAAAGTCCAGCTTGTCTCCTATAGGTCGTTTAACGTCGTTTGTCCAACAATCACAGCACAGAGCAAAGAAAAGACTGTGGAGCTAATGTTTCACTCACAATTCAATCATCACATGACACACTGACATGTGACCGAGCGGCTGGACTTAAAGGGACAGTACACCGCAGAACAACTCCTGTACTGTCCATATTAGCTTTATATATAATTTATATATATATATATATATATATATATATATATATATATATATATATATATATATATATATATATATATATATATATATAAAGAAAATTTATAATGGTGTTTTTGTTGTCAGGCTGTCAGAGGAGTATGCAGCTCTGTGCTCTTTGTTCATAACAACTCAACTCAGTCTGCCTGCCTCCATCTGCTCATCATGGTAAAGTACACTCATCACTGCACACATATGTGCTCATTTATAATGCGTTAGCTGCTATGTAAGGGGTAAAAACAGCACTGAAGCTGTTAGAGGTTAAATATAATGTCACTTTATAACTGATTTTAAGCTCATATTATGTCATAAAGAGGACTTTAGGCTTTATTAATACAATAAGATTCACCAGGCAGCTCTCATACTCACTCTTGTATCCCTTTTTATACATACGTACAGTGTTTTTGTTATTTTTATACAATATTGTGCTTTGTAGTGGACACATATGACTTCAGTTTGGTTTTGGAGTTCATGTTTATGTTGTTTTTGTCTTATAACTTCATTATAATGTGTTCAAATGTTGCCCACAGCTGGGAGCAGAAAGTAGAAAATGTCCATGTTGCACTGTTGTTGATGAACGCTCAATAAAAACTTTATAACCGCTGCCCCGATGAAACATGTATGAACTGTAGCTTTGTAAGTCAGGTAAAATGTGGATGGAAAAGTTGATTCAATTTGCTCTACCTCTATACAGACAATGCTGTGACTTTCATTTTAGCATCTTGTTTTTATCTTTAAAATATTTCTATTTGTAAAAATCTTAGCACAGGTTTAATTTAAATTCATATTTATCTTATAGGTTAATTTTAATGTAAGTTTTCTGTGTCTCATGTTTATTTAAACGTTTCTTCGGTCTTTATTTTGTTCTTTAGATTTTTCATCCTTCAAAATAAAATCACAGACGCCGTCTGACCGTGGGAACAAATTTATTTCTATTTTGCCTCATGTACAGAAAGAAACAAT
The DNA here is from genome assembly GCA_033000465.1 of Sciaenops ocellatus. Classification (NCBI taxonomy): domain Eukaryota; kingdom Metazoa; phylum Chordata; class Actinopteri; family Sciaenidae; genus Sciaenops; species Sciaenops ocellatus. Next base: position 3,561,708 of record CP136879.1, on the reverse strand, counting down.
TTACAGTTTACAAACAACTGACCAGGTTTATGAAGCGAATGATTTACTGCACAGGATGAAGGCCTACAGTTCAATCCTCCTGACATGTACCGAACTATCAAAACTCCAACAAAGCAGGTTTACCAGGTTTTTAATGTGTGTGTGCTCAGACTGACTGTGACTGAACACGCTCTGTCCAAAACACAAGTTCACAAAAATCTCATGTTAAAACAAAAAAAACAAGCAAGGAAAGCCACGATTGCACAACTCATAATAATAATTCCATATCTGGTCCAAACAGAAACATTTACAGCAGAGGACGGTTCAGCAGGAATCGTTTCATGTGTCGTGTTTTTCTTTACATCACATTTTCAGTTTGTACTGTAGGCGACTCACACGGGCTTATGAACAGCAAGCAAATGTTGAAAAGGGACCAACAAGTCAGCATGATTTTTGTACAGCCTTCAAGATTTTCACTTCATAATCAACCTCTGCAAATAAAAACAACAAAACATCTTCAAGTTTTCTAAACTGGTGACACTTTTTTTTTTTTTTTGACGAATCCGCGATGACATAATTAAGTTCACAGTTGTTGATGCGTCGTAGGCAGTGGTGATGCTAGTAACAGCGTGAGCGTGTTGGTCAGTATGTTATTGTTGTAAACATTTACGACCGGAAGTGAATTTCTGTTAGAACTGGATTAAGGGAACAAAACAAACGTCAGTGTATCTTCATATAACCAAGTTCAATTTGGCAACACAACTCAATGCAGTCAGCGCATCACATTTTGTGCCAAACATCCTGGATCATTTCAAAAAAGGTTTCAATAAAAACACCCTATTCTACATGTTACATGCACATCGTATACACATAAAATCTCATATAGTTCATCATACCATTTACAAGTTTGGTGAAAAAGAGGATAGATACAAGAAATGAAGATATTCAAGGACGTAACAGCCGCAAGAAAAGTTGTCAGTTTTTGGCAGGCATGCTCCCCAGAGTGACGTGTTGTCGTTGTTACCACAATGCAGTGTGCTTATTAGTGCCTGCCGAGCTCGACGGCGTAGTTTAGGTGACGGTTAAACTGCATTTTAAAAAGGGACCTGCATGCCTATCACTCGATCCTATGTGAAAGAAGGCACTTACAGGAGAGAAGTGGTACAGGACCCTGTCTTCAAACAACCCCGGTGGATCTCAGTAGAATATTAAACAGGTAAGTCTTCAAGTAAAGTGATGTTTTTGCTCAGCTGTATCTGTTCAGACTTACCAAAGTTTCTTGGCGATTTGGCGGGGGGTTGTCTACGCAGGAGCCCAAAGAACTGTGGGGGGCTTTTGGTGCCTTCAGTTTTATTTCATACATTCATATTGTATGCATGCAACTTTCTTTCTATACCAAATGGTCTTTCAAATGTCTGGGAATCTATTTACACGACGGAAATTGCAAAGAAGTCCGGAAAAAACTCTCAACGACAGGAGAAAGGCAGAAATGCAAAAACGTTTTGGCAGAACTGTAGATCACTGTGATAAATCAATGACAGAAAGGATGACAGAAATACTTTAAGATGATGCTCAACATTTCAAATCATTACTATCTCAATAAGTCATTTTGAACACATGAACACAGTACAGAAGGAAGAGGAAATCAAGTACATCCCTGAAGGAGCAAAATGCAAGTCGCACGTTGGACTTTATAAATTGCATTATCCATTCACAGGGCCTCAAGAAAAAGTGATACATATTCAAGCTCTGGGAAACTGTTTCCTTTAAAGAAAACTTATCCTAGTTACAGTTTAGGGCAGGGGAATTAGTCAAGGCGCATGTTTTCTACCATCCATATGAGCCTTCATGTGTCCAAGTCTAAGGAAGGAGATCTAATTCACCTAAACGCCCAACAACCTCATAAAAAATGTCATCCACATCCAAATACTCGGTCAGTATCCATCAATCAATTATCAAATTATTAGTAAGTGCTTCATTCTTATATTTTGCTCTATAAAATGGCTATTTCCACAATCAGTATATGCAATGGCTCAGACGATGGTTCAGTGATGTGATAGGTGACAGAATTCACAATAAACTGGGTAGGTTTCAGTATACAATAGATCATCTCAGTAATAAGATTAACTGACAGTGAGACTACGAGAGTAATCAGAAAGTGCAAAAGCACTTCACCAGGAACACAAAGGTCAAACAACAACCTGAAAATGGACCAGTGAAGCATGGTTGTGCTTATTGTGATCTCTTTCTGTGAAAACATCACTCGGCTTCCATGTTCGATGTGGAAAGATTCCCCTTTGAAAACTTCGTTTAAAGGTCCAGTGTTCAGTAAGTTCAAAGAGCTCACTTCCTGGGGTGGAAGACCATCAGAGGCCTGTCTTCGATCTTCTGCCAGGGGCTCTTCTTGTTCTCGTCTTTGTCGTCGGGGTCGTCCTCGGGGCTGGTCATGGAGTCGCGGCGGTTCTCGCTGTTGCTGCTGCGGCTGCTGTTCACTCGGCTGCGTCCTCTTCTGGGGATGGTGGATCCTCGGGAGGATGGACCTTCATCAAGAAGAGGGGTGAGGGAGTTCTCTTCCGGTGAGACCGGGCGCCCCTCACTGCTGCTGGGTTCGCTGTGGTCAGGGTAGGCCAGCTTGGAGTAACTCTTCCCACCACCACTAACACCGTGGCTCTTCCGTCCTCCCGTCCCCCAGCGATCGTCTTTTCCCTTCCGGTTGACTGCCGACTTGCGTTCTTGGGCCTCCAGAGGTGGTTCAAGGTTGATATCTCGGGTGCTGCTGGGACCACTTAGGAATCCCATACCTCCGCCGCCACTGAGGTCATTCCCAACATCTATGTAGGAGTGGCGCACATGAGAGTTAGCACGTCCATCCAGGGAGATGAACCACGCCCTTGGATGCTGTTTAACACCCAGCTCCAGTAGCTTCTTCTCAGTCAAAGCCTGCAGTTCCCCATTCATCTGAGCCATTGTGGAGTCGTTGAAGAGCACAGGGATGGTCACAGGTCCACCGGAGGAGTCGGACGCCCAGCTCGGCTCCTCTGAGTCGTCACCTTGGGATCCACCTTGCTGCTGTTGCTGCTGTTGGCCTTGTTTCTGGGAGTGGTGGTGATGATGCTGCTGGCCTCCTCCCATCTGTGCACCATCTTTGTCTTGATCCTTCTGGTCTTTGCCATCTTTACCAGAAAACTCGGAGGGCAGGCGCATATAGTGGGCTGGGATGACTAGGGTTGGCACCATGCTCCGGTACATGTTCTCCTTCATCTGGTCAAGGTTGCTGCAGAAGATGATCTGACCTGGTTGGGTGTTGAGAGACGTGGGCCTGGCGAGACTGTCTGCAGCTGCTGCTGAATATTCAGGAGGTTTGTCAGACTGGCTTGGCACGTAGCCTTGGAAGCGAGGCGGTGATGGAGGATCAGAGGAGTATCCTCGATTGTCGTTGGCGTTGTGGTGTCGGTGGTATTCAGACTCCTTGCCCTCCATTGGGCTGTAGCTCCGGTTGTAGTCCTCATGCAGCAAAGGGTTGTCAAGATTGTTGGTCTCTGTGGCACGAGTGACCTTCATGGGGAAACTTTCACCTCTTTGGGGACCTGATGCATTTTTTCCCTTTGCGTGTCGCAGCATGTGAGCTGGAACATGCTTGGTTAAGTCCTCCCTTGAACTCTGGTAGTCTCGAGATGGAGACATTTCAGATTTTTCGTTAGAGGGACCGGACTCAACATGGCCTCCACAGATCAGATTTAGGCGAGACGTGGATGTACCTTGGTCTCTCTTTGCACCATTAAGATTGGACGTATGGGGTTTCCCTTGCTGTCGACGAGGTTTTAAACACTTCCGCCTGAAAGGTAAAAAGACACTGAAGGTCAGGAATGAAACAAACACTTGTTATCTGTCTGGGGATTACAAGAAGAGTCTAACGAGAGCCTAAAATTAAACCCACATTTACCACCAAAACACCACTGTTGTCATTTGTGCCATTGATAGAAACCTAAAACTGAGACCTGCGCCTACGCTCCCCACACCTGCAGTAGTAGAGCAGCACACAAAGCAGGATGAGCACCAGCAGGGCCAGCGAGCCCAGGATGGATAGCAGGAACAGGGTGTGGTAGGTGGTGATGTCCCTCAAGCCTGGATGAGACAGACCCAATCCTGCAAGACAAATCATGGCAGAAAGACGTCTGAGGATCACTCTGAAGCTAAGACGCTGCTCTACAGAGCTCAGTAGATCTGACAGAGTTCAGCTTTTTTTCCATCCCAGCTGACATTGGGCGATACATCCTGGGCAAGTCACCAGTTCATCACAGGGCACACAGAGACAAACAACCATTCACACTCACATTCACACCTACGGGCAATTTAGAGTGACCAATTAACCGACAGCGACAGTGCTAACCAAATGTGATGTTCCTGTCACAGCAGCTTTATGAGAAGAGTTTTCCATGCACCATTTTCTACATGCTGTTACTTATGCAACAACACCTGGCCTTCAGCCTCAAAGAGAGCGTTACATTTTCTCTCCCTGGAGACATATAGGAGCCTCAGCTGGTACAACGCTGAAAATAAAGAACAAACAGCAGAGCGGAGGTTACGGTACCTGAAGATGAAGGGAAAGCAGCTAACCAGTATCCCATCTGAGGAACCACGACGTTCCAGACAAACTGTGGGCCGTCCTTCTTGATGTAGCCCGTCCCGTTCCTGACCCACAGTCCTGGAGAGAAATATAAATCACTGTCATTATATATGATGTGTACAGTTTATTTATGTAAAGTAATCAGATTACTTTATAACCTCACCCGTCTTAGGCTGATACAGCCAAGCAGGTACGCTCGTGGCCATCCTGTTGCGGGTGTCGGACGGCAGCGGCACAGAGATGTGGATCGGATCGGACACCTGGATCGCACTGCCATCTTTGTCAAAGAGCTGAATGCTGACCACAGCCAGTCCTGTCAGGTCCGTCCACCCTGTCTCTGCACCTGAACAGAGAGAAACATCAGCTTCAACACGTCTTTTACTAATCTTGATATGCGAAGGATTTTTTGAGGCTGCTCCGCCTGAAATCACCTCCTTGTTCACTGAACACAAGTAAACTGAGAAGTGTCGTGGACTAGGTAGCAGAAGAATAGTGTGTTTGGACACAGTTGGCTATTATTGATTATTTTTACATAAACACCACCTTTGACAACGATCCCTCAAATTTAAATGTTTAATATGAAAGATATCTATTAAACGAATACCAAAAAAAAAAAAAACTCCAATTAAAATAACCCAAATTAAGACACATTAAAAATCTACTGTAAAACTTAAAAGTGTTCATAACAGTCAGACATGGCGTTTAATCAGTGCTCAGCTTAAGGTTGAAGTTTTAGGGTAGATAGTCTATTTTGTCCAGGTGTTGTGCTCTGTAGGTGTTGGATGTAGGTTGAGGTCAGGGTTCAATAACGTATGTGTCTTTACATACGCAAACGCCGACCTGAGCTGTTGGTCTCTTGGCCCAGGAGAAACGGGAATCCTCCGATCTCATCCTGAGTCCTGGCTGTGGTCAGCGCGGCGGACAGCGCCGTGTAGTTGGAGTTGGACGGCAGCTGAAGGGACTTCCTCTGGAGCTGCACCAGCGGCTGGTTACGAGCTCCTGCACGGAAACAAGCACAACCCCGCCCCACCCAACGGGTCTGTCAATCCAACAGCCACCTCATGTACTTTAATATCTCTAAAAAGGTATAAAAATGTTTAAGTGCATTACAGATATGAGGAGGCGGCTGTGACGGAGCCATATTTATAAAAACTATCACAAAGTGCTCTGCTGCAGGTGTTGCTATGGCGACAGCAGCAGCAAATAACACAGGGTCATGTAAATGTTAAGGAGAGGGGAGTGAGTCTATCTTCACTCTCTGCTGGAGACGGACTAATTTAAGACGTGATGACAGGATGAGTGTTGACGGGTCAAACAGAAATAGGACCGTCGTCAGAAAATGTGTTTGTTGTCATTCATCAAAGTTTCCTCAGAGAAAAGGTGTTATGTTCGTTACCTGGTGACCCAGACAGCACCTGCAGGACGTCATCGTACAGAATAAGCGTTCCCGGCCTCTGAACGAGGAGGTACAGGCTGACGGATGCATACACTAAAAAAAAAAAAGAAAAAAAGAAACTAAAGTTAACCCAGCAGATCTTCCAGGTGTGACTACAAACGCTGAGACGAGCTTCCTGTAAGTTAAAACCACATATAACGTTTCACCATCACACCAGCCAAGATTAAAGATTCGTTTTGGGGCTTTTTGAACCTTTATTTTAAAGTGACAGCTCAAGAGTGACAGGAAATTCAGCAGAGACAGAGAGAGAGGGGCAGAGAAAACTCCAGGCCAGGGTGATCCCATCTAGAGTAACTACATCTATAGAAAGAGAGTTTTTGAGGTGTTTGGGTCCAATTACAAGAACTTCAGTTTACCACCTGAAAATTGCAGATCATCCAGGTTTTTATGTCCTTCAGGCATGCTTGCAGTTTAGCTAACTGATTGGCTTCATGATATAATCATCAGCATAACAATTAAAGCTAATGGGGTGATTCCTAATAAAGGCAGCATATGTAAGCTGAATAAAAGTGGTCCGAGCACAGAACCTTGTGGAACTCCATGACTAACTTTGGTGCAAATGGAGGATTCATCATTAACATGAACAATCTGAGATTCATCTGATCCGTTTTTTTAATGCCGATAAGATGGTTAAGTCTCTGTAGTAGAATTTGATGGTCAATGGTGTCAAATACAGCACAAGAAGATGAGGGCAGGAAGGGGAGGGACCACCAGCATTGAGAAAATGGCGGCCGAGGAAGCTGCTGGAGCTGAAGTGGTTGAATATAAACAGGTAGGCTGCACGGTTACAATTCAGAGAAGAAGAAAGAGTAAAATGTTGCTGTCGTCATTTCTGGTAAGTTCCCAACAGCTGTACTCGAATTAAGACAACACTACGCGGCTGAACTCAGCACACAAAGTACACAGTGTACTACATGGAAGCGTACTAACAGAATTGAGACACAGCTCAGGACTGAAGGGCTCAGGAAGAGCTTCAACTTTAAGCCCATAAGGATCCTAAATGAGGACGTGAGACTAAGACTATTATTCCTTATTACTGATGTTGTTGTTGTCCTCTTATTATCACTTATTTAACCTAACAAACTGCATTTCCTTCCTCTGTGACTTACAGGGGATGCGGCTGGAGTGCCAGGGCACAGAGTTGGTGACGTAGTCTCGTTTGGAGGCTGTGATGATGACCCATGTTCCTGTGCGGTACAGGAAGTTGACTCTCAGGACGCCATCGCTGCCGGCACGGCTCGACGCCAAGACGGTTTGATTGCCGTGGACTTCCACCTGAGCGTCCGCCAACGGTGACAAGTCGCTGTTGTCGAACACTTGGACTTTTATTTGCACCTCTGTGGGAACATAAGGAGAGAATTCATTAATTCTAATGTTTTCTGGTTCTGTTGCTCTTTTCACAAAATTAAAGCTGTATTTAATGTGGATCAGTCAACACTGTCTGACACCAGATCTGCCTAATGCAGTCTTAATTGGCAGTGATACCAAGATATTCAATTTAAAATCAAAAGCAAATTAAATAACACTTTGTGACTTCACGGACGAGAAACTCAGGGGAAGGCTCCTGAAAAACTCTCTAATTAGAGGGAAATGGAGACAGTGTTAATTAGTGTTTCAGTCAGTGCACTGCAGGTCAGCTGTGTCTGTTGGCAATGATTCAACATACAGAGAATATTTTAATAAATTAATAATGAATATTTGTTTGGGTTTAAGTGGAAAAGTTGTTAATGAAATGAAATCAACCACCTGAACTGAATCAACGTTGTCTCATTTAATTTCATTCTCATTCTCTCTCAATATTTTCTGCTCTGTCACAGATTTTTTACTTCAATCAATCAAAAGTAGAGATTTATAAGCTGTCATGCGCTGTCAGATTAAACCGTCGTATTAAAGCAGTAATTGTCCTCGTATGGCTCAATTTATCAAGTCACCCTTGGCTGCCTTACAAGGACAACATCGTTATGCAGCAGCGTAATGATCTGGTCCAAAACGACCTACAGAGTAATGGGGAATTAGCATGAAAGCAATCAATCAAATGGTTTTAAAGTTATTTGCCTCCATGAGCCGTACGTCACAGCCTCGGTTGCAGTTCCTACTTCTGAAGTTTTGGTGCTAATCAGCCAAATTAACGGTCAAAACTACAATAACTAACTTCCTGTTGTCGTCTATATTCGCCTGTCCCTTCCACGTCTCTCCCAAACTTGTTATTTTGATGAATCCTTTCTCGTGCCCGGCTATTTCTGCTCTCTATCCTCACATGTTTTTCAGCCCCGGGACATTTTGTTTCTCATCTTGCCTCTCTTGGACGGCATGGATGTGGGTCACGCTGGGGATGTTGCCATGGATACAAGCTGACTCTCCAAAAAAGCTGGCCGGGCTCGTTGTTGCTTCCTCGCTCAGCTCGGCCGCCTGTAGCACCGCGAGCTGTCGACCTCTAAAACCCCTCCAGGCCTCTGACAACAAAACTCCTCAGTGACCGCAGAGGCCTCACTGATGGCCGCATTCAGATAATAATGAGCATTATGTGTGTGTGTTTGTATGTCCAGATATCCTTTGTGTGTGTGTGTGTTAAGCGGTCACCCATTACCATAATCGGTTCAATAGAGGCTCCCTTGTGTTTGTGTGTGCAGAGGATTTCCTCCATCTGTAGCTTGAAGCAGCGCCATTGACACAAACACTGAGAGCCACAGTGTCACATCAAGAGTCTGAGAATATTCACTCATTGAAGGGCTTGAATTTAAGTTCAGCTGAGACCCAGCGGAGCGTAAACCCTCCAAAACCTCAGTGTAAGCACGAGATACATCCGTATAACTTAAATTCAGACTGTCAGAGGTTGAAGAGTCATTCGATTATAAAGTTTTTCCCCTCTTCTTTGAATATAATCAACATTTAAAGAGTTTTTTCCTCCACACGTCATCGCAGGTCAAATTTCTAAGAGCATAAACTCTGATCCTTGCATTATTGTTTAATCTACTGAGTGTTTCTCACATTCACTGACCCCCAAAATTCATTCTACTATCACAGAAAAGCGACAAATCACCTCTGACGTCGTGCATTTTTGGTCTTACTGGTTTAAAAAAATGACTTCAATGATTCATCGATCACCAGAATAGTTGCAGATTGATTTTCTGTTGACCGACTGATCGATTAATCAGTTCAAACTTCCTCCACATGCTGCTGCTGTGCAGATTTCTTTACACGATAATTGCTCTTGTGAATTACTGCAGGTCGGCAGAAGTGCTGAGCTGTTTCAAAAACACACCTGAGGTATCAATTAATTGACTATTTAATGAGTCGAGCAGCCGGAGAGCAAAAAAATAATTACAATTTAATCTAAACCAAATTCCTAAGACACAAAATCACAGTTTAGAGATTCAAAAACTGTTAATAATAATACTCTTTAGCCGGCGGAGGAGGAAGAAGTAATAAGATGTTTTACTGAAGTAAAAGTAAAAATACTGCAATGTAGAAATACTTCATTACATGTTAAAGTGTGTCACTTATTATATAAAGTATCAAGTCCCTGGACCCTGACAGTGTTTTAATATTATATTTTATATTATTAGATAATAAACACTGATGTTCACGATGCAGCCGGATCTCATTTTAGGAATTTTACTGTCAACACATTTCAGATTTTAAAAGACGATCACGTTTTATGAAGTAACTGTGAAAGAAATACTGCGTCACAGAACAATGTTGTGATATTTATTATCACTAATGTTGTAATTAGAATATAGAGTATATTTTAACTACTTTGTATTTGTTGGGTAGTTTAATACACAATATTTAATTTGTTGACATGTTTTATGTGTAAAATGTTGAACTGCAAAGTAACTGTAGTGGTCAGATAAATGTAAATACTACAATAAGTAAAAGAAGACATATTATGATGTAAAAATACTCCATTATAAGTAAAAGTCCTGCAGCAGAGATAGAGTCATATATTTAAGTGATGCAAAGTAACTAAGTACTTTAACTTAAAGCAACATTATGTAACTTTTCCACCATAAAATAAGAGATTTCATCATTTTAAAAGATGATCATGTGTTTTGTGAAGTAACTGTAGCTGTCAGATAAATGCAGATACTTTAAAAGAAGAAATACTCCGATGTAAAAATACTCCATTACAAATAAAAGTCCTGAAATCAGTACACACAGTTTGTTGATGTGTCTGCTGTGATATTTATTATCACTAATGTTGTGATTAGAATTGAAAGATTACAGCATATTGTGACTGCTTTGTCTTTGTTGGGTAGTTTAATACACGATATTTAATTTGTTGACATGTTTTGAAAATACTACGATGTAAAAATACTCCATTACAAATAAAAGTCCTGCAGTCAGTACACACACTGTCAAAATAATGGCACATCAACAAACAATGCATACACTACAGTACCACAGTACCTGAGTAAATGTACTTAGTTACTCTCCACCACAGTCTGTGACCATCCATGCATCTTAAAATAGCTTGAAGCATTCATAATGCACTGTGGTGACATAACGCCCTTCATAATATGAACTGTGGTGTTTTTAAACATCATTATTTATCATGTTTTCTCATCATGCAGATGCATTTTGGATGTTTTTGTGTTGGTTCAGTGACTGACTGACACAGATTCAGGACCTGAGGCCACCCTGAATCTGTGTATCATTTAATAAAACACACACACACACACACACACACATGTAGGCCTGCTTTACAGCAACTCAGGCCTGACATTACAGCAGACTATATTTAAGGCCTGCACTCAGATCAGATCATCTGTACAGTATCTGAGGCACAATAACAGCAGCGTGGCCCTCTCTATGCTTTCACCTCATGGATATTAATGAATCTAAACCGTCAAAGTGACGCTATAAAGCGGATCAAGACTGCACAAATCAGCCCCTAAATCATCCACCTCCTTTCATACGAGGGCGCAGCTCTGCAGAGGATCGACCGTTTTGTCGACAAAAGCCATAAAAATCCAACCACTCCCATCTTCTCATTGTGCTGCATCCCACCCTGAATGCATGGCGAGCTTACCAAATGCTCCTTGATCTGGAAGAGATTTGGCCAGCGCCTCCCAAACCGCGCAGATCGACACGAAGAGGAGCAAACGAGAGATGTAGTTTACTGGCATCCTTACAACTACATCTCTAGTCCCAGCTCGGCGCCCATGTATCCATATTTTAGTCCCCCCGGCCGTTTGAGAGCTGCTCACTCCTCACACATAGCTCGGATGCCAGGCTTTGAATGGTGGAGATGCTGCTGCCGTCTGTGTGCGGGCTTCGCCTTGTTTTTATTGTCTGGAGGTGGAGGAAAGAAAAAGTGTCCAACGTTTCCCTCTGCTGATGTGAGGAGGAACAGCCACTCAGCTGCTCCTTACCCTGCACAAGTCTGCAGAGGACATTTATTCGTGGAGGGATATTCAAATATTTGGAGTAAATATTAATCACAATACAAGTTAAAGTCCTGCATTAAAGTTAAACAAAGAAGTATTATCAGGAAATGTGCTTAAAGTATCAAAGGACCAATAATATAATACAGTGCTGGCTTATTATGATTGATGTCACTGAACAGTGAGGTCAGTTTTGGTGTGGTGGGTATTTTATAGTCTGTCACAATATTTTAATACTCAGAATATTTCAGTTTGACGGCTGTAAGTTCAGAAAACAAATAAATAAATGAGGCATTTAGTATTTCCTGAACTTTTTTTTCCTGGCAGTGTGAAGCTGGAACATTCAGACGTTTATGTGTGGAAATAAAATTTACAGAGAATATAATTAACAGTTAACTGAATAAATTAAATCTGAAATACTTTAAAAGCAAAAGTTTTATTTGTTGGTTTGTCTTGACTTGGACTCATGGCGTCAGTATATTTAAAATCCTGTCTGCTGCCCTCAACTAGAGTTATTTCCATTTCAGTGAAGTATATTGTACTTTTTGTACTTTTTATCTGACAGCTACAGTAGCCTATTAAACTTATCAGTTATTATTATTAATAACAATTATTACATTTATTTCATTTTATCGTTATTGTATTTGAATATGTTATTTCAGATATTACAGACTGTTGTGAATTGAAGCAGCTTTCTGAAGCGACCTGCAAAAAAATGTAAAAAATACAGATTCTATGTAAATTTACAGTATTTTGATGTACATTTACAGGAATTTATTGGCTAATGAGTTACAGTAATTATGCAGTAAATAATAAATTAGAAGTAATTACTGTGATTAGGGTACAGCACCGTACTGTAATTAAGCAATAAAATAATGTAATTTTACCGTAATGTTGAGATTAGGTTACCATAAAAACACAGTACATTACTGTAAATGTTACTGTAAGTTGTTGTGAGCTTACAGTAACTACAGATGATTATTACAATATTATATTGTAATTTTACATTAAAATACTGTATGTATGTAAAGGTAATATTGAGTTTGGTTACTGTAGAAAAACAGTACAATACTGTGATTTTCACCTATATCACTGTACTATATATTACTGTGAATTTACTGTGATTATAAGCCAGTAATTTGCTGTAAAAGCACAAAAATATATTTTATAGTATAGAATACTGCCTTCATAATAAGTACTTTTACTTTTTAGTATATTTAATTTTGGTATTTCTTCTTTTACTGGTGATATATTTAAAATGGGATTTTACATTAAATATAAACACATTCAAGATGCAGATAAAGTTTGTTGTTGGTGATCTGGCGGCTGAAGAAGTGAAGCAGCTCCGTCCAGCTTTGTTGTGGATCAAACCTCCCACCATGGTCTGTTACTCACATTTAAAAGTCTGCTGGACTCCAGACGGACTTCACCATCGATCCAGGTTTCTCTCTGCCTACTGTCATCGCTCTGCAGCAGCAGCTGGTAGTCATATTTATCATTTTTATTATTTAATTAAAAATTCATATTGCACAAGTATTTCATTCCTGGAAGTGTGGTGAAGTGTTTGTGGATTTATAGCTGATAAAAAAAGAAAGTACTGTAGACACTTTGCTTTCTGGTATTTCATATTCATTACAGAAATTCAATCTGCTGCCTGTGTTTTTTTAAATGTGACTGAAAGTAAAAGTTTGAAAACAGCCGACTAAACTCAAAAATAAAGAAACTTAGAGGAAAAATAAACACTGACAGTAAACAATGAATTTATAGCATCAGCTGTAGCACAATGCTCATTTTCATCCCTGGTGCAGCACACCATACCAAAATAAAAACATACACATGTAACCGTGCACACAGGAAAGTAATTTCTGCAGGGGGCGTGACAGATTACACACACACACACACACACACATATTACAAACATTTGACAGATGTCATGTAGTGAATTTTCTGTGGTTAAATGTGAAACTTGAGCAGAAATAATATCACAACACTGTAACGGAGACTCGGTCTGCATCACTGCAACAGCTGACCACACAGCTGGCTGTGATCAGCCACACATGAAGCAGTACAGGACTAACAGATGCAAACTTTACCACGCTTTACACAAAACTGTCCTTGCATAACAATAAACCTCAGTGGTCAGTGTGGATCTGAAGTTTTTACTGTTCTTGGTGCTGAAGACCTCCACAGTCATTTAAAGGTGCAGTGTGAAGGATTTAGTGCCACCTAGCGGTGAAGTTGCAAATTGTAACCAAATGAATACTCTCTTACATTTCACCATCTCCTTCCAAGCATGCAGGAAAAACTCTGCCGTGTCTAGATCAGTATTTAGTTTGTCTGCTCTGGCTACTGTAGAAAAATGTCGGATTCCATGAAAAAGTACCGGTGGCATCTGTAGATATAAAGGGCTCATTTTAAGACAATGCAAACACAGTGATTCTTATATTCAGGTGACTAACACTAAATAAACACTAATGAAAACATACTAATGAATATTGTAGTCCATTCCTGCCAATAAATACTCCTAAATCTTAAAACACTGGACCTTTAAGTAAAAATCCAGACAGAAAAACGACTATTTGACCTCGCTGTGTCTCATAAAAAGTCTCTGTTTCAGAACTCTGAGGTCAGGATTATTCTTTAAATCCAATCTGTTGTTTGAAGAGCTGCAGATGATTTCACATATCTGAAGTAAAGAAAGACAGACAAGCTGTTTAAAGCTATAGCTGTTTAAAAAACTCCTGCAGCTCATGCTGCCTCCAACACTTGAAGATACTTCTAAGAGGGGCTGTCGGGCTAATGCGTATACCAACATATTAGTTATAATTCCTCATAATATCAGTACATTACGACCTTAGTGACAACATAACATTAGTTTTAAACTGATCCAAGCTAATACGCTCTCTGTTATCCATGAGTATATCAGTACACTGTTCTGCTGCTGTAAAAGGCAGTTTGACTAAATTTTGTTGAGCAGCGTTTTCTATAACCGTCTCCCCTCGTCAATGATCTTGTGTCTATCATTTCTAATGAGCTGTTAGATTAAATAGTTTAAGGAGCGGCAGAGTTAAACCGTGCAGTATAAAGTAAACAAATATTTGTTAGCAAAAACAATTCAGAAGAGACACATTTCAGTGACGGACCTTCGTTAGAAAACTGAACCGTCAAATGAAGTTTTACAGCTTTCTGGTTTGAGTATTTTTGAAAATACAATCAAAGTCTTAGCGGGGTCGGACACAACCTTTAATTAGCCTCAGGTAATTTAAGTAAAACTAATTTGTTCTATCGTTTCTTATCGTTTTAATGCCTTTTTAATGGCTTCTTAAAGAAAATGGGTTTTGGAAGTTTGCCAGCAGCTCCTTATTAAAGTTATTAAACCCACCCCCGGCAGATTAACATAGATATAGGGTTCAATGTATAGAAGCTTTGAAATGTAAACCCATAATTAAAGTGATGTCTGTACACGACACTCTGCAGATCAAGAAGCCACCGTAATCATCAGCGGAGGTTGGAGGTTTTGGAAACTCCCTCATCAGATAATAAACCGTTGTTCTCCTGGAGGCCTCGTCACATGATTGCTATTGCTTCATCTTGAAAATGCATCTGATGATCCAGAAAACCTCTTTTGTTGAGCAACAAACAGCAGAAACATGAACTGTACTAAAGAATGACAGAAAACTGAAGAGAGAAAAACTTGTGGAAAAAGTTAAAAAGTATTTCTCTCACATTTTTATCACGTTCAGATACAGATAACGTACGATTCATCAGAAACAGATGGTTGTTGTGCTAGATCAGAAATAAGTTTATCGAAAGAGCCATGCCCAAATAATTAGATAAGGCTGAATTCATGTGGTTTCAAGTGTCCAATATTCAAATAAATGACATTTATATAAATTGTATGAGCCAAGAAAGAACTTTATATGAGTGAGGAAACTCTGGAAACTGAACACGACCTTCTGAAAAGAGGAGCAGATGTTTGGTTCAAGAAGAACGACGTTATCTCTATAAAACATGGACGTAGTCTCCGTGATGTCACCCACAGGTTTCTGAAGAGTTGCCGCCATCTTGGCAGAAAACCTTTAAATTTGATGTCCTGACTTCAGCGGTCGACAGAAGTTAAGTTGTAAATTGGCCACAACCAAACAGCACTGATCACACAGGAAAGCACTAGCTCATGAGTAGTACAGAAGTATTTCTGTGACTGATACTCTCAGCTGCGCCATCTTTCTTACTGCATGGGGATGGGCTGGGAATCATCGCTGATTTTTAGGAGGTTAAGTGGACAAAATTATTATTACAAACAACATCTATTGCACTAAACACTATATCAGGATCAACAGATAGTGTGATAAAGTGACTGTACATCTTTCAGTTGTGGTTAAAACTCATAATTAGGTATTCTGTTGTTCATAAAAATGTAATTGTTATGATATTTCTTTGCTTCATACTCTCCAAATGTCGTCTGCAGAGAGCACTTATCATTTCTAAGAATGTGCATTAGCAGCCATAAATGTAAAATATTTTGTTATATTCCCAAAAAATAGTCATATTATTGACTAAATTTAAGAGTTGGTCTGCACACAGAGTTTATTTCAGGATTTGGCCTGAGTCAAAAATCATTATCTTGCATCATAACAATCCTCCTTTCAGAGTCGGTGGATTTTGTTACAGTTTTTCTGCAGGTCAGGCGCACGGGCAGGTTCAAAGAACACAACTGTCCTTTCAGATTCATTCAGATGTGTTCAGAATGAAGGCCAATCTGAGGCCAAATGTTTGCCTGCATGAATCATATTTTGGTCATGAGGCCAAGTCCACGGGATCAACTACGGAAAGATCATGGGAGAATAAACTGAAATGATCCATATAAGGAACCACAGCAGACAGTATAGGCAACCACACCGCAAAAGATGGACACACAACAAGCAAAATTTCATGAGAAAATGTTACGTCTTTTGCCTAAAGTGTAATTAGTTAACAATAATGTTTGTTTTATCCAACCAACAGTCTAGACCTCCACATTATTATTACTTTAATAATAATTACTTCTGTCAGTCGTCTAATTGATCATTTCAGGTTTATTCGTACAAACTGCTGGGTCGTTTCATTCATAACAAAACATTGTATTTTATAAACTCATATGCTTTGTATCTAATATTTCCCTCTGGAGTAGAAGCAGAAAGTGACAATACTCAAGTACAAGTACCTAAAATGTGTACTTAAGTACAGAGTGAATGTACTTCCATCGCTGCCACTCCCAAAGTGTATTTGGAGCTGTGCAGCGTCTGTTCTCCGTATCACCTTGTCTTTCGATCGTAAGGAATAGCCTGTGAAAGGTCTTATGTGGGAGGTTGGCAGCATTAGCATTCATGCATCCTCTCTCCAGCTGTAATGCAGAAGGTTTTCCGTGCAGCAGTCTCTTTGCAGACATCAGGATTTGTTGGAGAACATCTGTCTCGCCAAGCTTTGAACTCCCTCAGGTTAATGACATTAAAGCCTGTTGCCTAACCTGACTTCGTGGTACCTGGCTGGCAGTGAGGTGAAAGTTAAAGAGGGCAGATTTGTCTTGTCTAGTATTTCACATAGAAGACAATTCTATCAGCACATAAACACGTAAACGTTCAAAATAACTCACTACGTTTTGGGCAAAGACTTTCCCATCTATGCCAACAAATAGTGAATTAAGATCAGATGAGTTATGTTAAGATTTTATGGCTGCAAGCCTCCGTGGAAGGTACTGGCATGCCGTTGGGCATAATTCAGGGTTTAGTGTCTTGCCCAAGGTTATTTCACATGAGGAAAGGCGGAGCTGGGGACCGAACTGCCAACCGAGTGACTGACGATGCACTTTACGTCTTAAGACTAATAGCAAGGTCGGATTATAAACTGGGCAGAACAGGCGACTGCTGTGGGGAACCAGACCCTTAGTGCTCGTGTCAAAATCTTCATTTCAGTTTATATCGTACTTACACGGTGTATATTCTTAAATCCACATATAACCAAACTAAGTCGGGAAAATGGGCGTCTGAACACTAAAAATCACTGGGTAAAATTTGAGGTACATCAATATATCACAGACGCTTTAATGGTTTAACTTAATAATGTAGTACAAGTGGATTATTTTGATCCAGGTAAACATAATTAAGTTCAAGTTTTACCTTAAAACTATATTATTGTTTGTATTATTTGTTAGTTTGTGTATGTTTAAAAAGAGCTAGAACAGTAAGAGTTATACCGTGCCATGTTTTAGTTGTAGTAATATAAAAAATAACGCTGGGTCAAAATAAATGCTTCGTCTCAGGGAAACTTTTGAATAAAGTGTGTGTAATTCAAACTTACCCTTTAGTTATGAAAGTTTATGAAGTGCAGCTCACTGCATTAAAACAAAGAAGGGTTGAAGATTAGCAGTAGTAGACAAGGTACTGAAATATTTTGCTTTAGTAGCCGATGAATATGTAACCTTAAGTAGGTCATAGATTGTAAACTTTACTTGTAAAAGTACAAAAATATTACCATGAAAATATACGTAAAGTTTCAGAATGATATATATTGTATAACATATATTAGGCCTATTGGATTAGAATGATTGGATGCATTATTTTGTATAATTTAAGTTCTGGGTAGCTTGTGAATTTTATTTTAACATATAATAATTATAGATTATTATAAATGATACAAAATATAAACGTTTACCACGTGATATGAAATATGATCGACATATTTGATCTGAAAGTTGTTCAAAGTGTTGTGTAAAAATGATATAAGCTAGCTATGAGCTGCTCTCACTGGATGTCTTAAATTACAAAACCTTTACGTTAGCATCGGTAACATTAGCCTAGTCGGATTCCACATTTCTAAAGCACACACATTTCTCTGTGTTTATAAATATAAACCATCTACATTCACTAAGGACAGGTAGTTAAATATTAAATGTACAGCCTGACATAAAAGTCTTATTTTCTGACTCAAATGGGTTTATTGACATTTTTGGGGAGAAAAACCAAAAACTCTGGGATCATTGAGGGACACTGAGTAACAAACATGTGTACAGATGGCAGGGGTAGATCTGTTCCTCCCTTCTATCTACATTTTTTACATAAAGAGTGAAGATCTGTGGAGGTGGCTGTTATTGTCATGCTGTTGGTGTTCGTCATCCAGTTTGCATGGAGAATAATGCACCAGCAGGGGGCAGAGGAGAGCTTGAGAAGCCGCTGCCTGCTGATAGGCGACCTTTGCCATTGTGTGCACTTGTCACCGTGAGATTATGTGCCATCATGAAATGTGTCATCATCTGAAACGAGACACACCTCTCCACTATCAGGACCTTTAATCATCAGGCGAGTTGTGGTTATCACGGCGTGACTGCATTGTTTTGTTGAAGGCTGACTGACACCGGGCTTTGAATCTCAGACCCCCACTGTGTGTGTGTGTGTGTGGATACACATGATGAAATTCACCTGCTGTTATGTTACCACTGAGGGTTTCTCTGCACTTTTAGGCTGCAAGATTAGTGAACAAAACACAGATCATACAGAGAAGGACACCGTCACTTTGGTTGCACAGTTTGTTGCAACAAAGTTCATCGACGTCAGGATGTTAAAAGATAAATGTCCCCTCTGATTTTTGAGGTGGAGCTCTATTGTAACTGTTATATTTTATATGAGGCCAACCGGCAGATCATATTCACACCAAACTTTCTGCATTCCCGGAGATTTTCAAAACAAGACAATGCCAAAGTACCAAAAAACTGCAGTTCCTCAAACGTCCAATGAGAACTGCCCAGAAAATTAAATTTAAAGGTCCAGTGTGTCACAATACGGCAGAGTCCTCCATTTTCTAAACACACAAGTAAACACTGGCTCCAGATCGCAGCCTTTTGAGTTTTTTTCACATATTTTGCTGCCACCATAGTTTCTCCTTCACGCTAGGAAGCAGAGGGTGTGGTTACAACTTCACCGCTAGATGTCGCTAAATCCGACACACTGGACCTTTAAAGTAATGAAACATCATAAATATAAGAGGACATCAAAATGTCTGAAACAGCTCTGGATGAAGACGCCAAGCAGCAAAACTGCAGTTCCTCTTCTTATCCACTTGAGGCTGGCTCCAGAAGTGAGTCAGTCTCCATAAGTCCCCATGTTAAAATGCCCAACTTCACAGCAGAAATAAACATGTTTACAGCCTGGTACAAAAAACAGTTTGGGTCTCTATAGCTAATTTCCCCGTTCATGACAACTGTACTGAGGGTGAATTTTTATACAACTCACCTGTTCAGATTATATTAAGGCTTAAAGTTATGCAGGATTAAGAGCGTGGACGCTTTGATTGACAGGTGGGTGTCGTTACAGATGGCTTTGAGCAACCAGGCTTCATTTAGCCCGCCTCAGGTCTCGGAGACTACGTCCAGGCTTTATACAGTCTGTGGGGGGCATCATGCTGACGTCTTTATACTGCCGGAGCCACCGCTTTATCCTTTTTAAGAGATCAGCATCAGGTCCTGGATCTGTGGCCTCATGAGCGATTATTTCTCGACACTAAAACAACATTTTTCAGACAAATCAGGAGAAATTAACTTAGTTCGGGACCATGGCAACACACACCTCTTCTTCTGTCGGAGCTGAATCATCGCTGATCTATAACAGCTGAAACTAAAATAACTTTCTGAACCATCTCTGGTACAACACAATCCGTCAACACGACGTTCACAACACATCCAAAACAGATTCGACGACCATTGACAGAGATTGTGACTCTCATATATACAGAGTATCTTTGGTTATAGCAGAATCGTGTCCCATTAAAGGCGAGCCTCGAGAAGTTACTGCCTTCACTTCATCCTGCTCTGATGTCTCCACACAGCTTCACAGGACAGATAACAGCATTTTCTAAAATTAGAAGAAATACACACCATGATTCATGAAGACCTGGACCTCTTTTACACAACACAACAAAAGCTTACAGACTTATTGAAGAAGACCAAGAGGATAATGATGATCTTCCGTAATCCAAGTCTGACCCCATTCATCCTCAACCCTTACCTCATCCCCACCTTTAGTCTGTACAGTGACAGTCTGTGTGTTCATTGTATGATATTACTGTTTGTCATCAGCTTGTCACTATATGTTTGTTGTAACGGAAACGATATCTGCTGGATTATGTTTACTACTGAGGGTTTAGTTTGCAGCAGTGTTACACTGGACTGCATTATATTCAGAGGTGTACCTAAAGAAGTGGCTGGTGGGAGCTTAGAGATGTACTCAATACGTTTATATATATCAGCTGACATTTTGTAGAAACAGTAAAGAACTTATTAAAGATGGCTGCCTGCAACTTATGATTATTGATTACTGATAATTTCATCTCTAATTCTGCAAACTGTTGGGTACGTTAATCTGTAACAGTCCATGTTATATAAGTCCTTTTGTAATCTGTAAAGTAACTTGTAACTAAAAAGTAGTCAGGCAAAGTACATGAAGTACACACAGTACACCACTGCATGTCTATTTTCACTCATAAGTACTAATGCATCCTTGCTTCCTCTATCACTTCACTACGTCTTTTTTCCTCTGTCATCATGTCCATAGAGGCTGCTGAGCCCGGTTTAATTTGCACATTTGCCTAGCTCCAGTTCTGGCATGACACTAGCTCCGCTTCCCGTCCCCAGTGCCCTGAGCCTCCTCTTCTTCTTCCCGGTGGTCCAAAACGCCTGCGGTACAAACACTAACACTCCCCCCGTGCTCTGAGCAGGGACACCATTCACCTGATTACACATCAGTGTGGCATCGTTTCCCACAAACTTTGTAACAGAATATGTGGTTTAACCCAGTTTATGGAGTTATTGTAAATAATCACAGGATGTTTTAGTAATACACACCCAGTTCTTGATCATATTTGAAGCACCTTTAACACACAGTATAACACATACACACACAGTGGATATGAATGTAAGATGAAACCGCTCAGACATCAGCAGCACTTTTTACTTTCCGGAAAGACGAACACAAAAAGGAGATTTTGAACAAAAGCAGGTCGCCTCTCGTGTTTCTGTGCTCTCTATATATCTGCAGTATGTATATACATGACATGATATATATATTTATTTTCCCAGGGTGTTTTTCACTTACAGTACGGCCATAAATGAACACCCTGCATAGCTTTCACTGATATAAATCTACTGTAAATGAAAAACGCCCTGCAAAAATAAAAGATTAGCATTGTCAGGGCAGTTCATCTAATTGTAATCATGACGGTACAATGTAAACATACAATGATTTTAATGACTTACACACTGGCACACACACACACAGACACACACACAGACACAGACACACACACACACACACACTATCAGAAGCATAATTGCTGTCTGTTTTCCTTTCAGGACTTCAGTTGTGGCATGTGACTGCTGTCAGTCCTGGCTCGGGCTCAGACTCCGGGTGCATTGCGGCACATTCCTCACCACTAATGGCTTCCTTAGCAGAAAACCTGTCCAACTGACATTTATGCATAACAACAACCCCAGTGTATGCGTGATAATTAATACGTGTACACTACAGAGCCTTTTCACATCTCCTTGAGTCTCAGTGTGGTGCCCGCTGGGGGAGTTTTATTTTTAGCTGCTTGGTCTTTGATTAAAATATGACTCTCTTGTTGACCTTCACACCTGCTGCAGCTCTGCCAGGTTCATGGGAACACAACCACTTGATAAATAAAGGCCTGCCACCGGAACCGCTGACAAGACATAATCAATTCTCCACAAACTGGGCCTGGACCTGCACGGTCTCTCTGCGATGCAGCTGGATCTAGGCGCCCACTCTCCTCTGCAAATTATGCCTGTGTTACATATCTGCCTGTCTGTGAAGCACTTTCCAGCCATGATAGCAGCTCTACGGAGGGAAATGTTAGCGTGCCGGTCTACGGAAATATCTCAACAACTACGCGATGGTTTGCTCTCAGACACTCATGGTCCCCAGAGGAGGAGGAACACAAATGACTTTGGTGAGCTCTTTTTTTTCTAGCACCACCAGAGGATATTTTTTCCTCCAGTGAATGATAAAAATACAGAGTCATACCTCTAAAACTGGTTACCTAAAATGCCTGTAGTAAGACAAAGTACACAGATTAATACAAAATGAGATTAAAACAGGGTCAGCTTTAAAACACCTCAGAGATTAGCTTACTCACTTGCCACCCTGGACACGAGCTGCTGAATCTGCTGATATATATTACCTCCTAATGGGCAAATGTTTTCCAGGTGTGTGTGTCTGCCAATAAGGTAAAAGGCCGGAGCTTCCTGGGAAGAAAGGGGACAGCCGCTTGGCTCACAGCCTACCTCTCACAGTACATTATGATGGTGATTTATTAAAAGCCTGAATTCACGCAAACAACTTTTAAAATGCTCGTTTCCTGAACAGAGTTTGGATCGATCACAGCTACATGCTAACTCAGTTCATAGTAGTAACAGGCGCATATTTTCAGGATTTAACTGGTAGTCAAACTTCCTCACTTCACTTTTTTAATGCAAAGTGTGTCTTTACATTGACTTTGTATGTAATCTACTCATCAATCTGTATTTATACTGTGTAAACACACCATAACTAAACCCTCAAACCACGTTTTTCAGATGTGTATACAGGTATTTTGTAGTGTTGTTGTCTAAATCTCGACAGTCCAGTACAAAGTATTTAAATTGTACATATTGTGCTGTAAATATGCAAAGCTAACTCCCTCTACTGGTTGAAACTTGGTTATTGCATTTGAATTTTGCTATTGGCTGATTTCTGAACCAGTCAACCTCCCTCATCGCTCAGTATTTAAGCAACAGTCACCGACCATGAGGCCATACTCCTTATAGTTACTGTCCTCTGCTGCATTTTTTAAAATTTAACAACCAAAAATCTGCAAAACTAACAGCTGCACTTTGTAGTCAGTGCTAATTAGCAAATGCTAGCATGCTAATATGAAAAACTTGATGAGCATGGTAAACACAAGCAGCAACCTCTGTGTCTGTGAAGTGCCAAAAACTGCAGTTCCTCTTGTCGTCCACTTGAGGCTGGCTCCAGAAGTGAGTCAGTCTCCATAAGTCCCCATGTTAAAATGTCCAACTTCACAGCAGAAATAAACATGTTTACAGCCTGGTACAAAAAACAGTTTTGGTCTCTATAGCTAATTTCCCCGTTCATGACAACTGTACTGAGGGTGAATTTTTATACAACTCACCTGTCCAAGGTGCAGAATGAAGAGCGTGGACGCTTTGATTGACAGGTGAAACATGAAACACGCTAGTGTTAGCATTTACTCAAACCACAGCTGTGTCTAAGTACAGTATCCCAGTACTGCTGGCGTAGCTTTAGCCTCTTAGGTTGCTCAATTGTCATGAAAGAAGTGGCGTCTTTGGCATGCTAACAATCCACAATGCAATGCTCCACATTTTATAGAAGAGGAAATGACTACAGCTCTTAGTGTTGATGCAAATTGAAAATGGTTAATCTCTATTTACTGTTCACTGCTGAGTAAACTTCGAGTATTTGTTAGGGAGTAATGAATGAGTGAACGAGGGGGTGATCTCAGAGGCAGCTAGTTTTGTTTTCTGACAGGAAAAGACATAAAATGTGGACAGACGGACGGTAGATGGATGACTGGAATGGAAATATTGATCCACACAGATAGAAAGAGTAATTGACAGATGATAGATGGATGAAAAAAATGAAATGATCTGTTGGAAAAGGTTCAAGGAGACTGACCTGAGCATGTTGTTGTTCATTTGTTGGTGGTGGCTTCATAACCGTAATGGATGAACGTGGGACAGAAACACACTTTGGGTGTCCAATTCCCGTCGGGCCGGGAACATTTGTCTTTCCATGAGTTTGATTTAATTTTATTTATTCCTGTTTTAGTCATTTTAATTTGTTTCTATTTGTGTTTTTATTGTCTTATTGTGCTGTTTGTTTAGTCTTTGTGTTTCCTCCTGGTGCCTTCAAATCTGACTTCATTTGACTGGACAGGACAGTCACAACAACATAATAACAGCTATTCCAGCTCAATGCAATTTGTTTTGTGTTGTTACCGTCTTACACAACAGTCACCTCTATCCCCAAAAAGTGTAAAACGATGACGTGCCTACAGTTGAACAAACCGAATATGATTGTCAGGAAGTAATCCCCTAAAGAGTGTTGGAAATGAAACACTGTGATTGTTTCACCTACTTCACTGTGATCAGATAATAATAAATCCTTCGCTCTCTTACAGAAGCTCTCCACACTGGCCTTACAGTTCACTCATTAAATGTCACGGCTGCTCTCCATGCGGATGAGAAATGCTAATGAAGCTACTTATCGAGGTAAAAAAACAGCAGTATGGCTTTCTAAATGAACCCACTTGTGTCTTACAAAGGTTAGCGGTGCATGTAAGCACAAAGCCTGTCTTTGTCAGGCGACCTTATTAGCATGCGCCGAGTTGTGTCATGTTCTGAAGGTGCTACTACATCCTGCCCTGTCATAAAATCAATACACCATCTTCTGAAGGCTTCACCAATAACTCATATTAGCTTTGTCACAAATCCGGTTCAAGGACTGACTCTTGAAATTGTTTACCACGTAAAATATCTACGGTTATGTGAGAGCAGAGGTGTAACGTTTGGAAACACATGTATATCATACAGTACCTCGTCTTCCCTCAGTACATATAAGCAGAACCGGTGTTCCTTGTTTCTCTGCACATGCTGTCTTTGTTTCTTCCTCACACACCCGTCTGCAGATTGTTCTGCCCGGGATGAGTGTGTGTGCGTTTGGCTGCTTTGTGTTTGTTATTGTTGGGAGAGCTCTTGAAGCGTTGCTCTGAATGTGCCAGTAAGACACAGTGCACAGATGTGGCAAAAACTCAAAACAAGAATCAGCGCGAGCGTACACGCCTGATGCACACACACACACACACACACACACACACACACGCTGACTCCTTTCGTTGCATTTTTCTAGGTCACCGTCTCGCTGAGTGACTTGACAACTTTTCCGATCTCGCGGAGGCGTTTGAAGTTTGCGGCAGTGATTTGGTGAATGAATTTATGATTATGCGACTCCCTGCGATTTAGATACAGTTGATGTGTTTAAAACAGCAACCTCAGCTCCTAGTCTCCTTAGTACTCACTTGTTCTCGTGCCTTCGACCATATCACATGGTCTTCATCTGCAGTTTGCGTCTTTACATTGACTTACCTGTCTTGAAAATGTAGACGTTTAAACTTTCCATTAATCTGAGCACCTCTCTGAGCTTGGCATCAGTTGACCTCAGTAGCAGCAGCAGTTGACAGGATAATCTCAAGGTCCACTGACTCGCTCGTTCCGGAGCTTTCAGCTGTATCAAACAGTCTTCACCTGCAAATTGAGTTTTCTCTGCTAACATGGAAAATGTCCGCCTCAGGACGTATCGTCCATGTTCACTTCAAAGTTCTTCTTTCCACCAAAGTTGACAAAACAACCTCAACTCAAGGTCCACTTACTCACTTGTGCAAGAGCTTTCGACTGTATCAAACAGTCTTCATTAGCAGAGTGGGTTTGCTGAGTTCTCCTGAAATGTGTGTTGATACTTTTTGAGATTGACAATTAATCCGACTTTGGAAACAGTGGTTGACTCCAGGTCAGCTCCAGATCCGCTTACTTGCTTGTTCTGGAGCTTTCGACCGTATCAAACAGTCTTCATCAGGAGAGTGTGTTTGCTCTGTTATTACAGAAATGCTGATGTTCAAACTTTCATGGTTCTGAGCATCTCTTGTCTTTCTTGACCTTACAGCAGGCGATGAATTAATCTCAACTCAAGGTTCACTTACTCAACAGTTTCAACAGTCTGTTGGGAATATAGATTTACAAAATCAACTGAAAGGTAATAGTCATAAGCACGATGATATTGTTGTTCTGTGAGTCCACCCAGCAACATCAGACAATTAAACATTGTAATTAAACAGACAAGACAAAAGTGCCATAAAACAGTAAGTTTTAAAGTACACAGAGGTGAGAGGAAGACTGTGCAGTATATAAATACACTGTGTAAACATGAGGAGTCTATTCAGAGTCTGCAGAGGTAGGCTGTCAGGTTGTAGGTTGTTGCTTGTCTGTGGTGTATGAGCTGGGTGGGTGGTGAATCATTGCACCTCTCAAGATCAGAAGGCAGTCTGCAGGATTGGAGGATGGGGCAGTGGGTGGGTGTCATTCACAAGTCCTGTGGCCTGTGGCTAAAAACTGTTCAGTCTTGTTGTCCTTGCTTTCACACTCCTGTAGCATCTTCCTGATGGACGGAGGGTGAATGAGGCTACTGCCCTTAATGACGTTGTCGACCCTCTTGATGGTCCTGGTTTGGTAGATGTTCTCCATCGTTGGTGCAGCAGCCCCGTGCTGTACATCTTCCAAATCATATTGTGATGGAGCTGGTGAGGTTGCTTTTGATTGCATGTGTAGAAGCTGTTGAAGGTTTTGGTTGTCAGGATTTCCTCACCAAGTGTGTGGTGTTACCTCCCTCCTGACTGTAGTATGATCTGTAAATTTGATGTTGGTCTGGGAGGCCACACAGGATGAAGCCTTACAGAATTCCTGTGTTAACAGTTACTGTCCTGGATGTGTGGTTCCCCATTTTAACAGACCGGGGTCTGCCTGTTAGAAAGTTCAGGACCAAGTTACAAGGTGTACGGGGGCTGTGTGTGTCCTCTGTAGACCTGCTTGAAGATGGTCCAGAGTGTCCTGTATCGTCTGGATGTAGCTCATGACGATTCATCGCTATAGCAGTCTGGTAGTCGGTGAGACAGGTTTACATCCTTTGTTGACAGTGGTATGATGATGGTCGTCTTAAAGCAGGTGGGGATTAAAGGTTGGGAGAAGGACAGGTTGAATATGTCCGCAAAAACATCTGCTAGCATCAACGAACAGGTTTTGAGTGCTTATCCAGAAATGTTGTCTGGACCAGCAGAGTTTTATGCCACATCTGCAGATGAGCTTGAGAATGGTGGGTTCATCCTATCCATTGTTCTGAGCACCCTTAGACCTCTTGTCAATGTTAATTTAAAAGAAGTTAACAAAACAATCACAAATCCAGGTCCACTTACTCGCCTGTTCTGGGGCTTTCAACCATATCAGTCAGTCTTCGTCAGCAGATTGAGCTTTCTCAGCAACCGTGGAACTGGTTGTGGAAAATGTAGCTTCAGTGTTTATTCTTGCCTTTAGAAAAACAGCAAAGAAATCACAATTTAAAGTCCTCTTGCTTCTGGAGCCAGGCTCGGTCCAGCAATTCGAGAAAACTGCAAATCGGTAACCACAAGAATGTGACAAGTAACGGTAAGGTTTCAACATTTATTGAGGAACATCATCATGTTTGACCAATGTAAACCAAAGTACCAAAAACCAAAGATTGGCCCGATGGTAATCCAGCCTTGGTTGACTGTACCAAGTCGGTATTTCCTTTCCAACAACATCTTTGGCTGTGCATTTAAACTGAAAGGACAGCGCCAAGGTCGTAACATACGATTGACATCATCATGTTCGGACTCATCAAACCATTCAGTGACCCCTCGTTCCCGATGGATGGGGGCATTGTCATCGTGGAAAAGATCATTCCCATCAGATAGAAATGTTTCATCATAGATTAAAGGTCGCTCAGAACCACTTTGTATTGATTTGCAATGACCCTCCCCCTCTAAGGGACTCGAACCATGGCAGAACCACCAGATCCCCTGATGATGGTTGGGGTCCAACATTCAGGCCTCTTGGTGGGGGTAGACGGGTGATGATGGCTTTCTCAAATGTGCATCCATCTTTGTAATGAGGGGCTTATCCCCTGCAGCCTGACTTTAACATCCCCTGTTCTTGCTGATCACGTCCGTCCTGCATTGACATTCTCAGTCACCTGAGGAAGATTTGCTCTTCGTTTCTTTCCTCACATCTCGCACTAATGCACGAGTGTCATCAACTGTGTGCTTTTGACCACAATTCCTGACCCTGTTTACCAATGTCTGTCACATAAATCTACATGCGGAGGTCATTTCAGTCAATGTTCCTCTCGAACCGCGAGGCTTGAAGCTCCTGACAACCGTGCCCCAA
The DNA here is from genome assembly GCA_033000465.1 of Sciaenops ocellatus. Classification (NCBI taxonomy): domain Eukaryota; kingdom Metazoa; phylum Chordata; class Actinopteri; family Sciaenidae; genus Sciaenops; species Sciaenops ocellatus. Next base: position 3,533,182 of record CP136879.1, on the reverse strand, counting down.
CAATGATTCAAACTGACTTTTCCTCTTCATCTTCTTCATCTTGAAATCAGAATCAACTGCTCAGCTCCTGTCTTGAAGCATCTGCATTTATAATGTTTCCCCACTTTAGTATTCAGGTATTCAGATAATTTGAGATTCAATGAGTGAATTCAATCTGCTGATGAAGACGTGCGATGCGGTCAAAAGTGCTACCTCGAGCAGAGCACTGAAGTCACACTTGCATTAGCTGATTGGCATCAGCTGTTTCATTCACGCATCACCATCACCTGCTTGTCCATCAACTGTATACCAGCTGACTCATAATGTACAATCATAATCATGCAGATGGGCAGTGCATACATTACAACCTGACACTTCTTAGTGTTTCACTTGTGCCAACTGCTGCAGCAGTCCACACACCACCCCAGCCTCCTCCTTAGGTTATATTTTTGGTATCGCGCATAAGATTTATGTCCCTGTATGTGCTTGTTTCTTTGTTGGCGCACCGATTCGAGAAGAGCTGAGGCCTTTCTGCTAGACCTAATTGTACAGCTGTCTCCTCTCAACGCTTGACGCAAGTGCCTTTGACTGAACAAGCGAGTAAAGAGGATCTTGAGTTGAAGTTGCTTCTCTAACTGCAGTTTTCCAAGGTTAAGAATGTTCTTTATGTTTTAAAATGTTTTAATAAAAAGGTTAGTTTTCTTACTTTTTCGTGAGTAATTGTCTTTAAGGTGACGTCTTTAAATTGCATGTTTGGTTCGAGCAACAACCTTCAAGACAGAAAATCATCAAATATATCGAAATAGTTGCTGATTAATTTTCTGTCTTCTGATTTATTGATTCGGTTCCTTAAATATTTTCTCCTCTAAGAACAAACACATTCTTCATTCCTTCCACACCCATCTCTCTTATCTCATCGCTCGGCGCGTCTCTAGGTTACATTTTTTCATCACCGCATGCACTCGTGAGGAGAAAAGCGCGTTTATTTGGACCTTCACGGGGGCCTCATGCATGTTCATCATAAACAGAAAATGTGCAGCACCCCAACATGCACTGAACGCTTGCTTTGTCATCGCCCATGCATCTGGAATGCCCCTTAACACACACACAAATACACACATACATACAGAGTTTCCAGCGCTGAGGACGTCACATGTCTAGATTGAAGATAAATTGTGTTTCAGATTAGACGAGGAGGAGGAGGAGATGGAGGAGGAGGTGGAGGAGGGGGAGGAGGACTACAGCCTGCTTGATGGTGAACTCCTCCAGCTGCAGTAAAAAGGATTAGGGAGACTGTCTTATACAACCTTCGGAAACAAACCCATGCGGCCTCTCAGAAAATCCACATCAAGACCAAAGCAAATGGCTCTCCTTCCACCAAAGCATGCATGACACCTGTCAGGTTGATTATTTTTTAGCACCTGGATGCTAGCCTCATAGACAGGTGTGTATACAGTAGATAGGTACACTGTGTCCTACAAGCAGCAGCAGCAGCAGCAGGCTCATACTAATAAGTCGAAACAGTACCCTGACCACATAACCCAGTTTGCCATGGTCTTCTTGTTGCCACCACTGACACTTCACGAGATGGCATACTCAGGGGAGGGCACTGTCACCTTGGATTAAAGCATCTTTTGAATAATGCCTCTTTGCATGTCACTGGGTCTAAAGAAAGCTTTAGCGCAGTGTGCATGAAGCATTTTGTGCACTCAAAGCCTCGGTGGTATGGATATTAGGCGCCTGCCGTCCCTCCTCCTGCATGTGAGCAAAATATGTCTGATGATATGTCGTGTAAAATATTAATTTGGATTTAAACAAGCATGAACAGGAGGGAGTAGGAGGACGGGAGTTCCCAATGGTGTAAAATTAGAACCACGCGGGCAAATAAAGATTAATCTCATTAACAATTAATTTGATGATTAATGTTTTAGTCTTGAAAATGTCAGAGTCTGAGGCTTCAGATGGTTTCTTTTATCTGACCAACATAAACTTAAAAGACATGAAACAGAGGAAATCTGAAAACAATCATATCTGAGGAGCTGGACCCAGGGAATATTTGGCATTTTCTACATGATAAATGATTTAAACATGTGTTTCACAATCATTTTGGCTCGTGACACCTTGAAATGACGCAATGCAAGTCATCTATTTCTCATTCAGATTGTTCTATTTCATATAATTTTAGGGCCCGGGAGACGTTAAAGCTGCTTCATTCAATATTTTTTAAATGTGAACAATGGATCCAATATGAACGCTGCCAAACTCTGCAGTTTCTTTTAGACTTATGACGCATTTTAGCTTCTTTCAGCTCCTTGTTTAGTTACGAAAGACAACCAGATCAGCACCAAGACAAAGAGACTAGCTGGTGAACATCGTGGAGCATTTAGCAGCTAAAAGGACAGATATTTCCCACGGGAGTTGGTGGAGACCAAAAATAGAGCTAATACATGCACAAATTAATGCTAATGTTGCTTTGACTGCTGGATGTTTAAAGTGCCAAAAACTGCAGTTCCTCAAATGTCCACTTGAGGCTGGCTCCAGAAGTGGAGCCAAAGACACTCCTACACAGCTGATCAATCACTTGATAATCATACAGTGATGTTTATGACCAGGTGACGCTCTATTTCACATCCTGTAATTAAAACCAGGATGAATCAGAACAGGTGATGACATGAAGCTGACCTGAAAATTAAACTTAAAGGTCCAGTGTGTCACAATATGTAAAAGTAAACACTGGCTCCAGTCACCGGCCATGAGGCCATACCCTTTTTTGTGACTGTCCTCTGCTGCATTTTTAAAAAATTTAACAAAAAATCTGCAAAACTAACAGCTGCACTTCGTAGTCGGTGCTAAGTAGCAAATGCTAGCATGCTAATACGATAAACGGTATATAAATGGTAAAAACAAGCGCTAACCTCTGTGTCTGTGAAGTGAAGCCAAAAGCTGCAGTTCCTCTTGTCGTCCACTTGAGGCTGGCTCCAGAAGTGAGTCAGTCTCCATAAGTCCCCATGTTAAAATGTCCAACTTCACAGCAGAAATAAACATGTTTACAGCCTGGTACAAAAAATAGTTTTGGTCTCTATAGCTAATTTCCCCGTTCATGACAACTGTACTGAGGGTGAATTTATATACAACTCACCTGTTCAGATTATATTAAGGCTTAAAGTTATGCAGGATTAAGAGCGTGGATCACCTTCACAGCAGCTTTTCAGACTTCATTCGTTATTTAAATGTGATGACATGATGATATAAATGTTTACAGTTTCTGCTTCCTCCAAGTGGCCAAAAAACAAAATCAGGTATTGCACCTTTAAAGGTTCAGTATGATCTCTCACCCCTTTAATCATCTCCACCCTCAGGCTCTGAATTATTGACTTATCAATTGATTAACTTGTGTTTGATCAGGTCTGTCTTTAAAGATGATGTTTGTGGAGCTCATTTGAATCTGATTTTTATTTAAAATGTTCCCGGGAGGATGTTTAACTTTATTGACACAGTGGAGTCATCTGTCCATTTTTAGCCCCTCAAGACAAATCTGTTAACTCTGGCAGCTAATTCAGCTGAACACGGGGACACATGTTTGAAAAGCTGTTCCCTGCTTTCTTAATTAGAGCTCGTCTTTACGCGCCGGATCCAAAAATCCAGTTTACTCCCTCCTCGGCTCGTCCTTTAACTTTCTCGTCTAGATTGCAGAGGGATTACAGATTACAATCTGCCGTTGCATAATTAACTCCACGGTGAGGAATTGAGTTATCCCCCTCCACACACACACACACACCCCACCCACCCTCCAGTCGCGTCGCATACTCCCCGACGAAGTGGCACAACGTGGGCGGCGCGTCGAAGGAGACGATCTGTACCAAAGCACCAGCAACCGCGGCTCCGCGCAGCAGTCAGAGGGGCTGGATGTGAAGCAAGCAGCGGGACGTGACGGTGATAGCTGCGGGTACCCCTGCGGAGTAAACCATGCATGTAAAAGGAGTTTTGGTCCGGGGCCAGGCTTGAAGGGTGCCGTAGTGTCAGTACGGATGGTGCGCGTCTCTCTCTCCCTCTCTCTCTCTCCAAAAGGTGGATTCGGTTTCCACAGTCCGGTAACAGAAACTGACGAAGCGACTTCATCTGAGTATTCACGGGAAACCGAGCCGAACGGAAAGGACAGTTCATCACCCGGAGAACCGGCTGACATATTTCTGCTCCTCATTAAATTGTCTGAATGGATCATAACCTCTGACATTACCCGGACGGCTCATTTGGAGACCTGATTGGTGTTAACATCTTTTTTTTTTTTTTGGCTCCGTCAACATTTTTTTTGCACATTTAAACTCAAAAGTGGAGTGTAAAATAATAAGAAAAAAACATTAATATCAAGTCAGGAGAAGATCTTTAAAGAAACACATGAGAATTATGTGAATATTATAGATCTGGAAATGCGTCGCAAATGTTTCTTTCTGCTTCAGGTAAGTTCTTCATCATCTCCTGTCAAAGCTTCTGATTTGGATGTTTAATTATCATAAAATCCAAAATCTGTGGGATAATCTTTGATGTGAGAGGATTTAACATCATCCTCCTCATCCAGATGTCAGTTTTGGTGTATTGTCTCCATCTCACAGCTATTTAAATAACAGGACTCCAGATTCAGTGTTGCAAAGCTCCAAATAGTCACAAAAAAATCTGCATGATTTCATACAAACAAACGCTGAAGCTGCAAAATGCCTTGTTGTGTTGTAAACACTGAAACATGACGCGGGACTCTGGGGTTAAAATGGCATGAGAAAACGATCCCAAGTGTCATGATTCCTCCTCTGTTGGGACCAGCTCTAACGCTGATGCTTAAAAAAAAAAGAAACCCGGATTTGGGACACTGGGGATTAAAAAGTGTTAATGCAGCAACTGTACAAGCTCCTCTCTCCTCACTTCTCCTCCTGCATGTTTGAACCCCCCCCCACAAAAAAATGCTTCATCTGATATCTGTTGTGGACAAAATGGAAGACAATAAAGGACACATGTGTGGTTTGTTCTGAAAGGAGACATGCTGATGTTGTTACAGATGCCTGAGGTGAATCACTTCATCTGCCTCCTACCCATTGTGTGATTGTGTGAGCGGAGCTGCCAGCACTAAGAATAACCAAGAATCCTCTGAACCCCTTTATGAAATCCCCCCTGCTTTCTATTCGTGTCCCCATTGTTGTGATTTAAGACCACGAAGAGCTCCCACACACACACACACAGATCACATTACTGCTAAGGTCAAAAAGTACTGTAAGTTCACTTTAAGGTAACTTTACTTCAGTATTTTTGTACTCAATTACTCTTTAAGATACTGCTGTGCAGATTCTTTTTCATCCAGATGATTTGTGGTGAGAAATCTGCTCGTCGAGTCGTTTTAATCTGAAATCGAGTCCTGAAAGTTGAATTTTCTTTAAAAAAACACGACTTGTGAGCAAAATATGACAAATTCTGCAGCTGAATCAAACCTGCACAGCTGCCGAGATCAAAAAGTACCGCAAGTTCAGTCTCCAGGTACTTCAAGTCCTTTACTTCAGTACTTCTATGTAGTACCACAGTGTAGAAATACTCAAATTCTATTAAAGTGTAAAAGGATTGCCATCAAAATAAACTTAAAACGTACCTTTCCTCTCTGCTATTAACAGCTGTATTTCCTGTTTGTGGTGAAAAATCTGCTCTCATCGAGTCGGGATCAAAATATGACAAATTCAGGAAGAAGAAGTACTAATACATTTTAAATTTGCAGTACCACGGTGTAGAAATACTCTGCCGTGCATAAAGTAAAGTACTCTTTATGCAGACTACTTCAGAATAATGTGTATTAATGGATTATAATTATTGACGGATTATTGTGGAAGCATCTAACGCTGCAGCTGGTGAAGGATGCATGACACAGAAATACTCAAACTGTAGTAGAAGTAAATTCTACTTTAACTGTGGTAAGAAAAAAATCTGCTCTCATCAAGTCGAAACACGACTTATTCTTTTCTAGTTTGACTGAGCAGCAGAGCTGTGTCATGTTTTTAATTTGGTCTCATTGATGAGTTTTAAATATTTCATGGAGTGATGGGACAAGAAAGAGCCGAGATCTGATGAAGGATCCTCATTTGATGTTTTCCACGAGTCAAACGGCCAAAAAACCTTTAAAAGATAATAATATAACGTTAAAAGAACCTTTTAAATCCTAATATAAAACAACGTCTAACATTTAGTTCAAAGTGATCAAAACGTGACAAATTCAGTTAATTCACTTCAGTACTTTGTTCGTGCTGAGGTTAATGAGTGACACTGATACTGTGAATATTAAAGAACATACTTTGGGACATCACAGGAAACAATATTTTAAAATATAATGAAGGAAAAAGACTCAAAAAACACGATTTAAGGGAACGTGTCTTATTAATAACACTGCACCTCATTATGGAGACACTCCTACACAGCTGATCAATCACCTGATAATCATACAGTGATATTTATAACCAGGTTACGCTCTATTTCACATCCTGTAATTAAAACCAGGATGAATCAGAACAGGGATGCTAATTTATTAAATTAAATTTAAAGGTCCAGTGTGTCACAATACGGCAGAGTCCGCCATTCTCTAAACACAAGTAAACACTGGCTCCAGATCGCAGCCTTTTGAGTTTTTTCACATGTTTTGCTGCCACCGTAGTTTCTCCTTCACGCTAGGAAGCAGAGGGTGTGGTTACAACTTCACCACTAGATGTCGCTAAATCCGACACACTGGACCTTTAAAGTAATGAAACATCATAAATATAAGAGGGCATCAGAATGTCTGAAACAGCTCTGGATGAAGACGCCAAGCAGAAACCTCTGTGACTGTGAAGTGAAGCCAAAAGCTGCAGTTCCTCAAACGTCCACTTGAGGCTGGCTCCAGAAGTGAGTCAGTCTCCATAAGTCCCCATGTTAAAATGTCCAACTTCACAGCAGAAATAAACATGTTTACAGCCTGGTACAAAAAACAGTTTTGGTCTCTATAGCTAATTTCCCCGTTCATGACAACTGTACTGAGGGTGAATTTTTATACAACTCACCTGTTCAAATCATTTTAAGACTTAAAGTTATGCAGAATTAACAACATTTTTTAGACAAGTTGCTTTAATTTAAAAAGTAAAATGAGGTTTTCAGGAAAGAAACTGAGGGAGTGGAGGGTTCAATATTTTTTACACTTTTGTATTCCTACTTTTCACTCAAGGTTCAAATCCTATTAACAGCATCACAGGCTGGTTTTTATCCCATCGTTCACAGCGCGGCTGTCAGTTACTGAGCTTTAATTACATGGAGGAGGCTGGAGCAGCACAGTACAGTAGCTGTACTGTACTGTGATACCTGCCCGGGATTCAGTGAGCATGAAACAGACACAGCAAACCAGAAATCTGGGGCACTCTAGCATTTTATATGATGTGACTCCACACACTGCTGGTGTTTTACGCTGCTGTAACCATCAGGTATGAATCTGCCTTTTAAACACAACAATGATGCATTCAAGGACAAAAGGAAAACTGAAAGATTTCTTTATTTTCTGTGAGATAAAATGTTGTTTCAGATGTTGCATTATTGGTAGAGATATTTTATTCAAACAGGAAATGAAACATTGGCTTTACAGGTAATAGTAGCACCCTCTCGTTTCTACAGGGAATAGTCTATACTCAAGGACAGCTGCTCCGCTGTGTAACCTAGTTTGGGGTCAATTAGAGAGGCCGCTTTAGTCCAAACAAAAACTGAAAAGATGACATTTGCAGTTTTTTGTGGTCTTTGCTGCTCCTCATAAAATGGCCCCGACAGATGCTGGCACACAGCGGTTTCCAGATGTCACTGGTTTAACATGGAGGCACAATAACACACCAAACGTTTCCCACCAGCAGACACTCGACAAAAAGGGATCCGGCTGAGATCAAAGTGTGTGAATTAAATATTAATCCCGGCCAATGACAGTATAAAGAATGGACAGCGTTTTCCAAAGAGCTGTCGTGAAGCTCTGTGCGGTGCCATGTTGGCTGTCCTGCTTCTTCTGCCTCATGGCTAATCTAAAAATCGGTAAAGACGAGCTGAGGCGGGCCGAATGACGCCTGGTTGCTCAAACAAGCCATCTGTAATGACACCCACCTGTCAATCAAAGCATCCACGCTCTTAATCCTGCATAACTTTAAGACTTAATATAATCTGAACAGGTGAGTTGTATAAAAATTCACCCTCAGTACAGTTGTCATGAACAGGGAAATTAGCTATAGAGACCAAAACTGTTTTTTGTACCAGGCTGTAAACATGTTTATTTCTGCTGTGAAGTTGGACATTTTAACATGGGGACTTATGGAGACTGACTCACTTCTGGAGCCAGCCTCAAGTGGAGTTTTTGGCACTTCACAGGCACGGAGGTTGCTGCTTGGCGTCTTTATCCAGAGCTGTTTCAGACATTTTGATGCCCTCTTCATGATATTTTATTATTTTAAAGGTCCAGTGGGTTGGATTTAGCGACATCAGTTATAATGCCACACCCTTTACTTCCTAGCATGTCGGACTCTGCCATATTGTGACACACCGGACCTTTAAGTTTATTTACTAAATTAGCATCCCTGTTCTGATTCATGCTGGTTTTCATTACAGGATGTGAAATAGAGCGTAACCTGGTTATAAACATCATTGTATAATTACCAGGTGATTGATTGACTTCTTCTGGCTCCAGCCTCAAGTGGCCACTCGAGGAACTGCAGTTTTTGGCACTTCTTGGAGGTTCCACTTGGTTTCCAGCAGTCACTTGACAAAAAGAAATCCGTCTGAGATCGAAGTGTGTGAATGAAACATTAATCCCAACGCTGAGTTTAATACGTCGAGGTTCTCACCTGTTTCATCACGGTGTGTGTGTGTGTGTGTGTGTTAAAGGGAACAGATGCTATCTGTTTCTGTGGCGGAAAACAAGCGAAAACACGCTGTTACTTCTGTCACATGAGACCCGACACATACAGACGCATAACCTCTTCCTGTGCTGCCTACTGTAATTTCATAATTATGTGCATTATTTAATGTGTTTTTTCTTTCTCGGAGCACGTGTAAAGTAGGCTAACAGCAGCCCGGCACTATCGAACACTGCAACCTCCAAGAAGGCAAGAAGTAACTTCCTCTGCTTTATATCTGATTGAACCTCGTATCTGTAAACATGAAAGAGGTCTGATGGTGGGGGAGTGATTACAGACTACAAAGTGCTCCAAATTAAGCGAGAGGAGCTGTTAATACATGCATCATCTGCTCAAGGGCACCCGGAGTCTTTTACTTTGGTTTCTGCAGCAGCAGTCTGCACCGGGACTGTATCTGACATGTGCTAACGTTGGATTCATTGATTGAGTCTGACCTTTTGTGGCGTTGTTTTTTTTCTTCTTCCTCTGTTCGCAGGTGTGCGCCGTCGTGAGCCTGCTGCCTTCAGGCTCTTTAGCGGATTTGACATGTGAAGCTCTGCTCATGCTGTCAGGGAATTTCTCATGTAAGTTGAGGACAAACATCAGCTGGGATGTTTACTTACAGACACAGTTACAAGCTGTTAAAAGGCAGTTATATCCCAGAGTGTTTTACTGTGACTACACATCGTGCGCTTGAATTGATTTCCAGGCCCGAACCGTCGTCCTCAATCACGACTGTCTCTTTGTGATTATTGGGACGATGTCTCTTCCCATTATTCTGTTTGTGTTACACTGATAGCTGCTTATTAAAGACTTTAAACTGTAGCACACACCCAGACAGAGCACAGCCATGACCAAACGCACAGGAATGGTCTCCTTGTTATTCGCCCTGGGTCACTGTCATGAAGATGTTCCAGGTAGCTTTTAACAGACTGCTAACGATGACTGTGCTGTGTTATTATGCTGTCACATTGCTCCGTGATGACTGTGTTCTTGAACGATGACTGACTGTAGACAGTGTTAAGTAGGGCTGCAACTAACGAGTACTTTAATTATCAATTATTCTGCAGTTATTCTCTATGAGGTCGATGAAGTGTCAGAAAATGGTCGTAACATGTTCCCGTAATGCGACCAGCATTTCAAAATATCTCAGTTTACAGTGATATAAAACCAGAACCAGATCATGTTTGGCACTTTTGCTCCATTAAAGGATTTAAAAAGGAGCACTGCAGCAACTTAGCGTTGAGCTCCTGTAAACTTAGGCGAGCAACAGGCGAGCTAGAGGCTAACGTTATCTAGAGAGCCAAGAACACAAGCCGTGTACCTAAGGCATCGTCTGCAGCTATCTTAGCTGTGACTCAAGCTAACTCAGCTGTGAGTTCTCAGCTGCCACGTTCACAACTACAAACAAAAGCAAGTGATTCCAGAAAGAAAGTTTAGTTGTTGAACATACACCATGTTCATAAGACATCATCTAAAGCCAACTAGGGTGTAACTAAAACTAATTTAGCCGTGACTAAAGTTAGGTTAAGATTAGAGAAAGATATTTTTTTTGGATTAAAAGAAAATAAACATTGACATTGTTGGTCAGAAATCAGCTGAATTGACGTCACAGCTAGAGGTCCCTGTGAAGAAAACAAACATATATGTTGTTTTAGACATTAAACAAGTTAAATTAACTTAAATTATTTCATATTTTAATTAAATTAATTAATTATCTTATCACATTGTGTTAAAAAGCACCTGAAACCATCAGACGGAAGCTTCAACATCCTCATTTCTCCTTGAGTTATTACAGAAATAATAGCCTGACCCTCGGGGCACGTCTAGATTCATATTTGCTGCTACCGTCCTGTTATTGCTCGGGGAAAGGTCTGTCACCAGTGTTTACCGTTGCCCTTTAATGCTCACCCTTTGTAGCTGTTAAGCTGAATCTAATGAGATTTTCATAGCCTCTTCTAAACCGTGCAAACAAAGATTAAGGATATTGATGAAACTCTCTCCTTCTTCTGGATTGCAGTGCAGTCGCTGGCCTCCTCCTGGAACCAAACCCTGAGCAATGCCACAGGTCAGTGGAGCGGTGAGTTGGACACGTTGCTCTTCTCAGATGTGTGAAACTGATTCCCGCACCGTTACTACAAAGCAGAGTTGTTGTGGAATACCCCACGAGGGAGAGCAAGTTTGATCTGAACTCAGATTATAGGGACTAACATCAAAGACTAGAACAATGCTGGAAATAGACTTTGGCGACACGCCACGGGAGACGGCACTCGGGCGCAGCGCAGGAGTAATCATTAAAGCCCGTGTACACAAACAGCTTATTCAGCTGCGCGGTTTATTGCCAACATCATTGGAGCATTGTCAGAATTTCACCATGTCTATATGTAGTACGGAGCCATGCCAGGAATTTATGCTTGTGTTTGACATTTCTGTCCCCCACGCTGCAGGCTCGGGACTCTACTGTGACACCTCCATCGATGGCATTGGCACCTGCTGGCCTCGGAGCAGCGCCGGGCAGATGGTGTCACGACCCTGTCCAGAGATGTTCTACGGTGTCAGATACAACACCACCAGTAAGTCCCCACAACACGGCTCCTGCCAGCACACAAACAATAGACTCAAAACAAGATTTAATTTGATTTCCTCTCTCTTCCCAACCCCCCCGCCGACTCGTCTTCCCCTTGGGCAAATCCTGTTTACGTAATTGTGTATACAGAAATTAGCATGAGCATACAAATTAGCGAGAAACACACAAAAAAAATCACGTGTACACAAAGTAGGACTGCAGATAATAACACTGTGAAGTGTCAGAAGAAAGGAGCCTGACGAGCGGTGTGAAAAACGGTGTTTGTGTCAGGATGTAAATGGAAATATAAAGATGGGATAATGTTACAAAATGAACGTCTGAGACGCCTAAGCTCGTTAAAACGACGGAGAGATCAGCAGATAAATGTCAAAACTACGTCTTCAAACATGATCTGGGTCGAAGAATCAAATAATGACCCATTTTCTTAAGTGCAGTGTCTCTGTAGGTATTTTAGAAATCAGATTTTTGGGTTAAGGTTTTTGTGAAAGTGAAGAAAGTGGTTCAGATGTCTGTTCCCGGTGCTTCGAACTATTCCTGAACTCCTCTTCAGCAGTTTGTTCTCAGGTCAAGCTGAAATTAAATAGCTACGGCACAGAAGTCTGCTCGGTAAATGGCATCCGCAGTGTTCTCTGTTGTCAGAAGGAGGAAATTAATATTTTAGATTTTTTAGCCATTCTAGCAGATATAATAAAGCATTCATGGTCCTCAGAGGATGAAACCTAATGACAGTTCATGGATCATTGAAGATGTTACAGCAGCTCATAATATACAAGGTGGATCAGACAAACTCTCAAGAGACTCAGGATACAGCCCCGGTGTGATAGTCACGCTAAGAAATAAAGGGTGTGGTTGCAACTTCACCACTAGAGGTCGCTAAATCCGACACAGTGGACCTTTAAAATAATCAAATATCTTCATTTTGACCTCAGCTACACACCTGTACAGCTTCGTGACTTGATGTCGGCTAAAGTCTGTCCACAGACCAACAGACAGACAAATACCAGCCACGCAGTCACAGCTGATAATCAGGTAGCGTCATCGTGTCTCTGTCTCCTCTAGTGATGATTGATAACCAGTGTGACGAGTCATGATTCTGACACGCATGTCTTAATTAAGATGAGATAAAAACCTCCAAATGTTCAAAACACAACACAAACAGACGCTTTTGTTTTTTTTAAAGATATTTTTTTGGCCTTTTCGAGCTTTACTTGACAGAGACAGCTTGAAGAGTGATAGGAATGTGGGGAGAGAGAGAGATGGGGAACAACATGCGGGAAAGAGCCACAGGTTCAGATTTGAACCCTGGGCTGCTGTGGCAAGGACTGAGCCTTTGTACATGGGGCGGATGCTCTACCAGCTGAGCTAAACGACACCCAGAAACAGGCGTTTTAATATTTTCTTACGAGGTTCAAACTAAATATGTGAGAAAATCTGAGTGAAACAGTAAACAAGTCTTTAAACAATAAATTAAAATCTAATATCCTCAAACAATAACTTAACAAGGCAGCGAGCATGAATTTTTGTGATTTCAGTGACTTTGAATTCAGATTTTTTGATGATTAAAATCCAGAATTTGAGCACAGAATTAAAAATTTAGCGTCCTGGTCCTTTAAAGTGTCGTCCTTTAAGTCTTCCTTGGCGTCTATAATTCATCAGATTCATGTTTAATTCATGTTTCCATTCAGACAGGGCATACGTCTCTTAACCGCTGTAATGTCCACAAACAGTGCACGGACAGGTTGGGCTTATCAAACATGGATCTGTGATGAGTATCTATGCGGGCCACCGCGGCACTCAAGGTAAAACAAACACGCCGAGGGAGATACAGTAAACACAATTAAGTAGATTTAGCGGATGAAAGGAAGTGTGTGTTTCTTGGTAATTTAAAGTCCCCACAGGACCCTCGAGGAGCCACTCAAGAGAGACGCAGTGGGAGAACGACCCGGGCTATAATTCAGACGCTAATTTGACACAGCAAGGTTCATTTCACCTTCAGGATTAACATAATCTCTATTCAAGCTGAGCCTAAAAGCTGAAAAAAAGAGCTGACGTCCATCAGCTGACGTCTCTGCGGAGGTCAACAGTGGATTCACAATGATGACCTGAGTGTTAAAATACTTTGGAAGGATTACAAATGGCTACTTTAAAGTATATTTCCAGCATGAGTTTATTATTATCATTATTAAATATTTCATGTTTTTCACCGATGAAGTTCAGACGAAACGAAATAATTCAGTCGTTGTTTCATGAGCAATGTTTTTTTTTTTTATCTTTTAAAGTGCTGTTTGTTTCAAACACTTCACTGACTCTTCATCAGCACACAGCTGACTCTCCTCAAGGTTTTTTTATTCATCAGTCTGAGCTCAAAGTTTTATTAGGATCTTGTTACGCACACACGATGCGAGCACAAAGCTCGGACAGTTTTCTTTCACAATAAGCTGATTCAGTAAACGTCACATTTACGTAAGTACCGGACGTGTATTTATATTTAAGCTACTTGAAACATCTACGACACTATAAAAAAGAAATAATGTCTTCAGCTAAGTATGGTAGTTAAACTTAGCTCCACCGAGACCAGCTCCGACATCAAGATAACATAGTTACTTGTTACCGGCAATGACAAGCCCTGTTTTGAGGCCAAAAAATATACGCCGCCACGTTGGATATACTTTATATTTTAACATGGGGACTTATGGAGACTGACTCACTTCTGGAGCCAGCCTCAAGTGGACGTTGGAGGAACTGCAGTTTTTGGTACTTCCTGTGTTGTCCTCTGAGATCGGGTATTTCAGCACGCTCTAAAACTCTTCCTGAAACCAATCGAGGTTCATGCGGTGCAGCCATAGACAGCATACATATGGACGCCTGGCCTTTTAACCTGCACTCTGCAGCCTAGAGGATAAACCCACCCACCTCCAACTCCCGTTACAGAAACCTCAGGACGGCAACAGAGGAAAGATCCCTGTCCTAACATGGACAGAATAGACCAACATGACAGTAAAGAGTCCACCAATCATTGGTTTAAAGCTTGCACCATGTGATGAAGCTCTATCAGTGTTAGTGATAGTGTCTTCTCTATACGCTGTATATTATGAGAGTCTGGAGAGACTCGAGTGGTTCTTGGAAACGCACAACAATGAGGTGATAATTCCACTTTGAGTTTTATAATGCATCATTTAAATGCATGTCTAATTAATACATTTTTTATGGCTTTTTCAAATTGTTCCCTTCATTATTCATAACCTCTTCCACTCTGCGGCTGCATCGGGCTCAGTTTTGAAGCTATACCATGTACCAACCTTCTCATGCTAGGTCGTCAGGAAACGGGGCTAAATAAGTTAGAGCTAGCTAGAATGAAGATGCTGGCATCGCAGATCGAAGTCATCCGATGGTACCGACGTGTCACGTTAGCTTGACACTCCAGTTAGGCTAACTTTTGGTGATGTGAAAGCTCTTGACCTCCTTCTCTGTGGGTACCCACGAGTCTCCTCTTTATGCTAATCCCATATAGCTTGGGGCAAAAACCATGCAGTGTTTTTTGCACGAATGTGTCATTTTTCTAGTGTGTCTGGATATTTCTGCATACTGAGGTCCCTGAACAGTTTTGGAATTGCATAAATTGTGTCTGACTGTAAAGCTGAGACTCTTGTGGATTCAATGAGCCCACATCGTATTCATGTGTGACGGTGTTATTCACCATACGAGCCATTTCATTGGGGTGACAGTATTTTTTTTAAAACTTGACATCAATGTGTAAAATGACCTTTTGTGACCTCGAGGATAATCACAACCTCATAAAACTGTCCAACCGCACATTAGACACCGAGGGCGTTCAGGGGGTCGATGGTTTTCTGGGTTTATTTAAAGATGAGGAGCAATTTCCAGAAGAAGAGTCCTCAAAATCTGATTACCGAAAACGGCAGTTCTAAGACAAATCTCAAGTTTTGGAGGGATTTTGTAACAAATGGTATCAACCCAAAAACTACTGCGACAACGCATGACCTTATATCATTTTCACCTTGTGTATTATTGTAATTGAATGGATTGGGTCTGACTATAAAGCTGAGACTCTCATTGTATTCATGTGTGACGATGTTAGTCCCCGTAGTAGCCATTTCATTGTAGTGAGAGCATTTTTTGAAACTTGACCTGACTGTATAAAATTACCTTTTGTAACCTCGAGTATAATCACAGCCTCATGAACCTGTACAAGCAAAGACTAGCGACCGGAGGCGTTCAGAGGATGGATGGTTTTTCTACGTATGTTGACAATAAGACGGTTTCTGAAAAATTTCAAGAACAGAAGTCACCATCCAGTCACTGAAAACTGCAGTTCTGACACAAAAACTGTCATCACTGTCCGCAAATTCTTGGACTGTTTTGGAAGGATTGTCAATCATTTTTTAATTGTTTTTCGAATGCTCTAATAAATTCTATCAATCCAAAAGCTGCTGCAACGTCTTATGAATCATAATAGAGCATTGGGAGTGACCAACGTATACCTCTATCATCAACATGTGCCAAGCTCTTACGCTCTAAATTTTCAATATTTAATTAGACACCTCAAAAAGCTGACATTAATCTTTATGCTCCAGCTTTCAGATGATCTATACTACCTGCTACCTCCCCGTAAAGATCCACTGACCCTCCTAAAAAAGACAAAAATATGTTACAACAATCAAAAACTAGAAGTTGACAATCAAAAGTAGGAAAACCACGATGAAAATACCCTGTTGTAAGTAAAAGGTCATCAGAAAGTTGACATCTTGACCTGAAAAATAAAGTACAGTATGAACTGCTTCATATATTCCTGCACTTTTCGTGAGACGTGAGGGTTTTGTAGTTGCATGATGCCGACTGAGTCAACTTGTCCTGAAATGTACAGTCTCTACTTCAAGTTCTCGTCTTCATCACTTCTACCCATGAGACCAGTCGAAGCTTCAAACACGAACATCTTATGAACTTCGGGCCCCCACATGTAAACGTCTGAAGTTTGCTTTTCTTGTACAAGTTTGAAGATTTCAGCTCAGAGCACCAGTGTTTGTTTGTTCAGTGTGTTGAACACACACCACGATCTTTGTGGAGCTTATTTTAGATAATATGCAAATTGTGTCTCCAAGATATCCCATGAGCTCTTTCACGTCTACATTTATTTCTCAGATTTAGTTACTTCAAAAATTAAGATTTCTAGTCCCAGTTTCAGAGTGTAATCCCACTGTGGTATATATGGACAGCTGTACTCGAGTATTTCTTCTGATTACATTACTTATGATCAAACAACTTTGCTAACAGCCAAACATCAACAAGGTCAACATTGCACGCTCACCCAGCTCCTGTTCTAGCACGACACTGGCTCTGCTCCTCACCCCGGCCCTGAAAACCTCCTCTTCTTCCCGGTGGTCTAAGACACTTGTGGCACAAACACTAACACCCCCGGTTGGGCTGAACTGGGCTAACATTAGCTAACAGCAGCTGCAGTGAAATAGTTACATAGTGTGAGAACAGACATACGAATGACAGAGACACCATTCAAAAGTTACTCAGTGTCTCTTTAATAATTTGAGGTTTGGACTGTTGGACCATTGTGAAAGTGTCAAACAAAACCAAACAATCAATCAATCTATAAGGACAATAATTAGTCTCAGTCCCGTATAAAATAATAAGCTCCACCTCGGCCAGCTCAACAGTCAAATCCTGCTTTTACAATAATGAATGACATAATCCTCTCAGAGTATTTCAGCTGCTCCGTGTTCTTTTATTTCTAATATTTCTCTCACGGGTCCATCTGACGTCTGCTTCTCTGCTAATTTCAACACATTCCAGCGACTAAATGAAGCGACTCATTTTAACTACAAGCACATGTTGGATATTATCAGTTGGTTTCGAGAACACTTTGCTGCTTTTTATGACAGCTACGAGTCCGGATGCTTTGTGGAGGCGTTGAAAAGTGGTGCCTTTAAATTTAAAAAGTGCCTGACATGCCTCGCATGCCAAAATTGTCACCAAAGAATGTGAAGATACAGGCTGAACAGGCTGTAACGAATTAGCTTCCACCCCATTTCATTCACCAAGAGACAACTTCTGTGTTTCTATGTACTGCTGTCACACAGTGCCCAGACACAGACACTATTTTAACCTCTTACACTCCAGCTCTCTATAGGGGGAGATAGGAGGTAAACAATGTATGGCACACAGAAGTATATACGTCATATGAAAGCTGAGAACATTGTGTATTCAGAGTGTATAAAGGCTTAGTGCATTGAAATAGATGTATATGATATAAGTTGTTGCAGCAGATTTCAGGCTGATACCATTTATTACAAATTTAACCAATTTTAACGAGTTAAATTTGAAAAAAAATGGTCAAAAATTCCTCCAAAAGACACCAAGACTAACATTTGGATTCCACCTCTGGAAATTGCTCATGAACCCCCTTAAGCTTCATGAGAGTGTGACTATCTGAGAGGTCACAATCACTGACACGATAAAGAATGGACGCCGTATCCGTGACGTCACCCACAGGTTTCTGAAGCTCAGTGTGGTGTCTCTGGCTGCCGCCATGTTTGTAGTCCTGCCTCTAAATCTAAAAATCGGCAAAGACGCGGCTCATCGGTGGAGCTGAGGCGGGCTGAGTTTTGGTTGCTCAAACAAGCGACATGTAACGACACTCACCTGTCAGTCAAAGCGTCCACGCTCTTAATTCTGCATAACTTTCAGCCTTAATATAATTTGTCAAACACTGTTTATACACATCTTAAACGGTTTAGGGACGTGAGCATGCAGAAATATTCAGATACAGTAAAGCTCCATGGGATTAGCATAAAGCGGACATGTCTGTAAAGAGGAGACTCGGGGGTACACACAGAACTCATTTTAACTCAGATATATTGAGGTGAAAGGTCAAAAGACCCATTTGAAAATGGGCATGCCAGCTTTTATGTCGCCTAACTTTGGAGCGTTACTCTTCCCAACAAGCTACCATGACATGTTGGTACCATCGGATACTTTAAATCTTCTAGCTTCAGTCTGCTACACTCCCTGAAACACAGAAACATCGACGTTATCGTTCATTTTATTTATTAGATGACGCAGCTCCAAAAACCAAACTGAGGAAACGTCTGGGACTTCTCACATCGACACAATTATAACCGCTAACATGAAAGCAGCTTGTACAGTCTTTATTCTGTCGTATCAGCCTGTGCAGCTGAGAAGAAAAGTCAGTATAAGCTCCAGATAATGAGGCGCATGAATACAAACACTGTAATGTCAGATACCCTGATTAATATTTGTATTTGTTTGATAACCTTCAGTGGAGATGAAGTGCTGTAACACAATTAGACCTGTGACAATGGATATAAAAGAAAAGAAAAGACATTAATTACTTATAAATACTTTAAAGTAACTCAGTTATTCTGTCTGTGTGAGCCATTTTAAGGTCCCGCCATCACCGCGGCAACAACTTTTTATTTCGTACAAAGAGTTCAAAAACACACCAGAAAAAAATAAAATTGAAAGTAACAAATAAAACATTTCACATGAATCTACTCGATTCACGAACACGAAGCGTTTTATTTAAAGTGCATCATTTTTAGTGTCTGAACAGAAGGTGTGGGGGCAAACAGGTCGTGATTTATGGGTCATTTTTGCCCTTATCTTCGTCTCAGAGGAATACCGCAGACACTACTCAGGGCTGAAATATGTACCGACGCTGTAATTCAATATTTTTTGTTTATAAATAATTTTCCTAAAAAGGTGTTTAACCCTTTTACAACCACAGGGATCACCAGTGACACCGCAGCGCATGTGTATTTCAAATTACCGTAACTCCTCGCTACTTCGTGCAATTTTAATCATTCAAACTGCCCCTGAAAGATGTGAATTGTGTATTATTATGGTGCTAAAAGGGTTAAATGATTCAGCAAGAAAAGATCAAAATAAAATGTTATTTATGAATTTATTTATTTAATATTAATGATGTCAGAAGAAGCAGATTAGATATATACATTCAATATTAAAGGCCAAACAAAGTAATATTTTTGTAAAACATAAATAATAAACATCATGAGACCAACAAAGTTTCAGTGCTAATCACAGTAAACTATCACAGAACAGAGGAGGTCATAGTAGTATTAGTAGTATTAGTAGTATAACTAGTAGTGTCTAGTGTAGTTGTATTAGCAGTAGTAGTAGTTGGGAGTGGACGGGGGGTGTCAGGGTTTTATTGTGTGAGGCACTTTGTGTTACATATTTTGTATGAAAAGTGCTATACAAATAAAGTTTGATTGACTGATAGTGTCAGTAGTATCAGTAGTACTATCAATAGTATTGGTAGTATTAGTGTCAGTAGTGTTAACAGTAGTATCAGTAGTATTAGGAGCAGCAGTATTAGCATTAGTAGTATTGGTAGTATTAGTGTCAGTAGTATTAGTAGTAACAGTGGTAGTATTAGTATCAGTAGTAGTAGTAGTAGTATTAGTCTCAGTAGTAGTAGGACAACATTAAGTGTGTTTGGGTGGAGGCAGGGCGGGCGGAGAGTCCACGGCGGGCTCTTGATGGTCTGAGTGGATGTATGTGCTGCCGTGCGGCCCAGAGGGAGATGATGGCAGAGTTCACGTCCACGAGTGCACGACTCGTCTTCCCTGTTTGTCTGAGTCGCTGGTGCAGAAAGAAGTTAAAGATCTGGAACATATTTCAGCTGCAGCTCAACTCAAAGCCAAAGACCAATCCAGGACAAGATTTACAGACGAGTGAAGGATATTAAGTTGGATTCTGAAGCTCACCGCAGAGAACAAGAAGAAGAAGAAGAAGAAGAAGAAGAAGAAGAAGAAGAAGAAGAAGAAGAAGAAGGAGAGTGATGTGAATTCTTGTCTCTGCTCCAGTTACAGATAACATGAAGAATCATGAAGTGGACTCAAAACCCACAAATATTAAATCTTATTGACCTCACGTGGGACGTCAAAAGTACAAAACTTTATTCAGAGCGGGCAGGTTACTACAGGACAAACCTGGAACGCAGTGAAGGAGGGAGTACCGCTTCAGTAAAAGTCCTAATACCACACTGTAAAAATACTCTGTTATAAGTAAAAGTATGTAAGTAATCTTTAATTATTTAATTATGACAGTAAAACAGAGCAAATGTTGTGGAGCCGAAATACTTTTAAACTCTTCATAAGTTTTCTGTGTACAAATATTCATTTGTGACAAACTTAAGCTGTCAGATGCTGTAGAGTAAAAAGTACCATATTTCCCTCTGAAATGTCATCGACTACAAGTATTAGCACCTCGTATTTGTACTTCAGTACAGTACTGGAGTAAATGTACTGAGTGACATTCCAGCTCTGCGGCTACATGCTGAATGTTTGTGACTGATAAAGTTACAACATGTTCGCTAAAAATAAACCGCTGCTGCTAAAACAGAAGCTGATCCATTGTGCCCGAGAACAGTACCATGAAACAACAGTACTATGAAACAACAGTACTATGAAACAACAGTACTATAAAACAACAGTACTATGAAACAACAGTACCATGAAACAACAGTACTATAAAACAACAGTACCATGAAACAACAGTACTATGAAACAACAGTACTATAAAACAACAGTACCATGAAACAACAGTACTATGAAACAACAGTACTATAAAACAACAGTACCATGAAACAACAGTACTATGAAACAACAGTACTATGAAACAACAGTACTATAAAACAACAGTATTATAAAACAACAGTCCTATGAAACAACAGTACTATGAAACAACAGTACTATGAAACAACAGTACCATGAAACAACAGTACTATAAAACAACAGTACTATGAAACAACAGTACTATGAAACAACAGTACTATAAAACAACAGTATTATAAAACAACAGTACTATGAAACAACAGTACTATAAAACAACAGTACTATGAAACAACAGTACTATGAAACAACAGTACTATAAAACAACAGTATTATAAAACAACAGTACTATGAAACAACAGTACCATGAAACAACAGTACCATGAAACAACAGTACTATAAAACAACAGTACCATGAAACAACAGTACCATGAAACAACAGTACTATAAAACAACAGTACTATGAAACAACAGTACCATGAAACAACAGTACTATAAAACAACAGTACCATGAAACAACAGTACCATGAAACAACAGTACCATGAAACAACAGTACTATGAAACAACAGAACTATGAAACAACAGTACTATAAAACAACAGTACTATGAAACAACAGTACTATAAAACAACAGTACTATGAAACAACAGTACTATGAAACAACAGTACTATGAAACAACAGTACTATGAAACAACAGTACCATAAAACAACAGTACCATGAAACAACAGTACTATGAAACAACTCTTTTATTGTTCATTATTACCACGCTAGCTTTCCCCCTGTTTCCAGTCTCTATGCTAAGCTAAGCTAACAGCCTCCTGCCTCAAAGCTTTGGGCTACTGCAGAAACATGGCAGTTCAACATGGTGGACTCTCACTCTGTAGATATAAAGGTCTCATTCTCAGATATCAAAAACATAAAAAATCTTATTTTCAGGTGATTAAACACAAATGAAACACAGATTTTAATGTTACATTTCTGTCATATTCTGTAAATAGAGCCCTCTAAATCTGACACACTGGACCTTCAAAGTAAGAAAATCAACAGCAAACTCTCTCGTGTATACAGTTAACAGATGCACAGACATTATAAATATCATAATACATGAGCTGAAATAATAATTCAGCCTCATTTCTACATGAAAGAACAAAAGAAAAACAGGTAATTAAAGTCTAACGTGGGAAAAATCCAGGTCTGCAGATCAAAAGCACTCAGACACACTCGAGTTAACCTCGTGCGCTTTGAACGAGGCCTAATTGCAACAATCAACACGTGTTAATCATGCTAATCATTGCCGGCTCCTCGATACGTTTGATGCTCTCTCAGACGGTTACGGCATGTTGTCAAACATATGCACGGAGGGGATGACAGACGTCCGGGGGGCATTGTCCACACCGCTCAGCCACTGATTTGTGACAGGTGCCCGTGGCGCTGCACGCCCTCCTCTGGGTGCGTGACTCAGCCTGCCGTAGCTATCTTTGTTGTTGCACGTCTTGCCCCACCCGGAAACCCCTTCACCATTTGTTGCCAAGCTTGACTTTGCCTTAACGGTCCCCAGAGGGGGGCCGGTGGATTTTTTTCAGATCTGTTTGTGTGAATGCGCTGTTTATGTGGACGCCCCTGACTTGCTGCGAGTTGTCGGGTCTTGCGCCAGTCAAAGCGTGATCGAGGCTGAAGTGGGGGTGGAGGAGGAGGAGGAGGAGGAGGAGGTGTAGGTTTATTTAGAGTAGTGCTCGCGGTCAGTTGGGGTGGCAAAACCCTTCACCCCAGTTCACCCTCCTGCTCCCTCCCAGCGAATGCAAGCCATCTTTTTTGCTGAATGGGCTGCAGCTCTGCGGAGCGTTTGCTGAATATTAATTTTATGAGTGCACGTGGGCAGAGTGGACGGGTAACATCAGAGACAGACAAAGATTTAAAAGTGATGTGATGAGCAGATTTGTCTGTAGAAAGCAGATCCTTCTGTGCAGTCGTCTGCAAACCCTCGAGGTGTCTTGTTCTGCAGAACCAAACAGAAATGAGCCAGAGAACACACCCAGTGTGAAAACTGGCATCTATTCCCTCCAGTATAGACCGCCTGCACATTTCTCAGGAGTTGCTCCAGTTTCCAGTTGTTGCATGAATTTAACAAGCTTTTCTTCTAATAAAAACGAGGCGGCAGCAAACTTTTTCCATGAGCAGTGAGGACGCACAGGTACGCCTGGTCACCTGAACGCTCACTGTGATTTCAGCGTGGAAAGTTACAGTAATACTGATTATCTGCTGGCTGGTTTGCGTCACTTTGGGATTCATGAGTTGCTGGTGAAGAGATTTGTTTGTGGAAGGGAGAGAAGAGATTAGGCAGGGATTAAGATCATTTTACAAGTGGAGGAGGAAGTATTTAGATCCTCTCCATCAGTGAAAGTACTAATATCACACTGTAAAAAAAACTGTGTCCTGCACTGGAAATACTACGTAGTACACTCAGTAAAATGTCCCCTGTTCTAGTTTTATATCTGATCTCATTAGATGTTGTGACTCATGCGTTCATGTAAAAACAAGATTTCACTGTTGTTGTTGAGGTGGAGCTCATTTTGAAGTATTTTGTACCGAGCTGTAACTAATAATAATTTTCTCCATGAATCGATGGATTGTTTGGTTTTTGGAACAGTTCAGAAAATTGAGACAATGTTAGTTTGTTTTGTCCAAACCATTATTACATTATTATATTAAAATGATCTAAAAGTAAAAACATCAAATCATTTGATAAACTGGAACCAAGAAAAAACAGTTTCTGATTCATTTCTTGCCAATTAACTAATAATTAATAAACTAATTGTTTCAGCTGTATTTGTATAAACTGTTGGGTGTTTTGAGTTACAACAATATGAATAAAAATCAAATCATAAAGATAAATGTAGTGGAGTAAACATGTTAGTAGAAGTACAAAGTGTAGTCAATTGTATACTTTTCACTGTATATCACTGTAATTTATTTAAGCAAACAGTACTATGAAACAACAGTACTATAAAACTTGAGTAAATGTACTTAGCTTCTTTCCACTGCTATAGTATAATTTGAACCTTCCTGTATGTATACATGGTATCATGTTTAAGTTTCATAATGAAGTAAAATAATCTAAAATGTATTATACTTATTTATAATTAAAACAAATATTCGGTCCATCAGTGAAAGTTTGAAGAAAAGTGCACAGTGAACTTCTCAGACGCTCTGAGTTCCCATGAACAATGGCTGACCTGCATAAACAAGTGAACGCATCATGTTACAGCTCAGGCTTTTACACTCCGCTCTACGGGAGTTCATTATAAAAAATAAAAAAAGCTCATTTAGTGAAATAACGTGTAATTTTCCCGCCTGCTGATGCTGTTTTTTAATTAGCCCTCTGCTCAAAATGCACAGAGCAGGAAGGCAGACGCTTTCCCTCTGCAGCCATTGATCCGACGTGTTCAAGTGCGAAGCGAGCGTGACTAAATTTGGGTCAACATCTTTGCTTGTGTACAGTTACAGCAACATTTCTGCTCTGTTGTGCGTTTTTATATCCGCAGTGAGGAGCCTCTGCAGAATAATCTTTGTTACTAAGCAGTGTGTTTGCACGGCTTGTTTGGAAATAAAACTAAAAGAGGATCATTTAGCCCCGGGCTTGGAGACGTGCCTGTGTTCCATCCACATGTACCTAGAGCTCCTGTTTCCACAGGGAGGATTTAGCACCTGGCACGGTCCAGCCCCTGTTTTTAACACCCATTCAGAAACAACAATGGATGGTCACTAAGCAAAGATTAAAACTGATATGTACGATGTAGCGCACATCTCTTCAAACAATGAAATCCACTGTGAGCCATTTAAGATGCTCCAGAGACAAACCTGCATGCCGTTAATAGAATTCCTGGCAAATCACCAGCTTGGCAGCGGCCACTAAATGAAATCAGCAGTTATTTTAGGGACCTTGAGCTTGTGACCCATGCAAATGGCGTTTTACGATGCTTTCAGTGGCTCGTTCCCCTTAAAAGACTGCGGGGGAATGTTAATAAAGAAGTGCCACTGCAGGCTCAGGAGAGATATGTAGCAAAAAAAGGAGACGTACAGTACAGTGAGAATCTCACATTAACCATGCATATCATGTATGAATGCTCACAGTACATGTGCTACTGAAACTTTTAATGAAGTGAGAGAGAGACAGCGTTTTCCAAGAACCCTCAGGAGCTGGCCTCCGTCCCAGCCTAACCACACGAGCGCTGCTCTGAACACATTCTGCTCATTTACTGTCAAATTCATCAACTCAGCTCATTTGTTAAAGGAAAATACATGTATTCACAAAGTGATCACTCTCACGTCTGTGCGCTAAAAATAGAGCTGCAATCAGGAGGTCGTTAGCCTAGCTTAGCTTAAAGACTGGGAGCGGGGGGAAACAGCTAGCCTGGCTCTTTTAAAATGAAATAATACATCGAGCAGCCCCGCTAATGATCACTGATTAACACAGATGTTGTACATAAACATTAATGTAAAACTGAGTTGGAGTTATATTTTGAAACAGTTTCTTAGCTATTAACTTTTTATCCAGTCGCCCGGCACAGCGCCTCTGGCTGTCGTACCGGCAGCCAGACACGACCATGATTTCCATCGACTTGTTTTGATGCACATTTTCACCTGGAGTGGAAACATTGGACCAAAAAATAGGCAGAAATAATGTGGATAAGATCAGACGTCTTCGTCTGTAGTGGTTTAACGGCACCGACTGGTCACAGTGGATGGAAGCGCTGATTTTCTGGGAATTTGTTTGAAAGTTACACTAAATTTGGCCGGATCATTGGAACACAGAGCACAAGTTTCATAACAAAACCTGACATGCTGACTTCCCAAAGCTGTGCCAACAAATAGTTTCAGCACATAACTCACACTAAAACCACAAATAGTTAGTCGGTTAATGTTCGGATTAAACGAACAAGCTAAAATCTGTTAATTAGTGAGCTCTAGAGGTGTCTGTGTGTAGTTCTGGACAATATTTGCCACTCACATATTTCAACCCAAACGCAAACAAGCTTTGCATCCACCGCTGGAAACAACGAGTAAACCAAACAACAGTAATACTGCCACCGTGCTGTCTGAGTATTAAGTCCACCTTAATTTACCTCAGCTGTAAAAGTCATGCACACTGACAGCAAACATACGAGAGAAAACACGACAGAAACAATCTACAGTGACATTTATTGACATTTATTATGAGTCTGTTAGTTTATTATACTGTATTTAAACGTCTATCACCATCTATGTGTTTGATTTTAAGACACAGGCACACACACACACAGCTGCAGGTCGGTGCAATATATCCAAATTAAACATGCTGCTTTAGAATTTATAAAGCTGAGCTTCAGCTTGTTTCCGTTCATGCATTAAAGGACTAGTTTGACATTTTGGCAGATTCTTCTTCCTCTCCTGAGTTTGAAAAGTTAACCTGTGGGTGACGCCGTCCATTCTTTATGCCGTCAGCGGTTTGCTTTCTGTCTCTATGCTAAGCTAAGCTAAGCGTGTCCAGCCTCCTGCACAGACAGAATACCAAGTGTCCCAAAACTCAATTCGTTATTTCAACTGTCGAACATTTTTCCACATATTTCAGCCCCAAAATAAAAAACTGCAGCGCCGTTGCCAGCGGAAACAACAGTAATCCTAACAACAATAGTACTGCTGCTATAACTAACAAGTAATGAAACGGTGTCTGCGTGTTAAATCCACCTTAATTTTCCTCGGCTGTGAGACTTCTTTCGCCTCTTCTCGTCCAAACTGAACGCCAAAAAACTAAAAAACACAGAGAGGATTATCGCTTTTATTCAGTGCTATGTCAGGATTTATAAAGAGGTCATCTCAAGGTCATTCTGCTTAATTTGAACGCTCCAACATTTATATCTTTAATATTTGGGCTATGTTTGAAGACTTCAGCTGTGACGTCTGTTTTTACTTTCTTTATAAAACATTTGGTTTTTAAATATGTGCTTTCTAAACAGAGCAACTTTGACTGTAATCCATGCAAACTACCCGAGAGTGAGCCGAGAAAAAAGTTGCCCAATCGTGCAGTGTCATGTAAATTTGATCTGAGTAAACGGGAGAAGAATGTACGTCTGAGGAGATTTAGCATTTAAATTCTGTTTGTTTGTCTGATTGTAGAAAAAAGGATTTCATAAAGCAGCTTAAAATTTAATACAGACAAAATTCTGATAATAAACGACCATAAAATGATTCACATAGAAACATAAATTCATTCATAAAAAAACCCAAAATTTAACAAAAGTATAAATTATGTGTACGTTATATGTCCGTCCACCACAGAAGTTCATCACTCTTAACTTTTGACTTTGACATTATTCTCCACAGACAGATTTTAAAGCTCTCAAGGATATTGCATTTGGGATTTAGGGAATATCACAAGCTAGGTAATCTTGATCGGGGATGACAGTCCCCTTACACTGTCAACATGCTATTTTTACCCAGCTCATTGCACATTAGTGCCCTCAGGCAACCCAATCCCATTTCATCTCTTACCCTGCCCAAAAAAATCTCTCATTATTAAAACATGCATTTAATGTGATCAGCCTCCGTCTTGGGACACGGACATGTGAACACGTGAACACGTCACACACACTTATCGCATCAGGCATGTTTGATTATGTTCATCGGTAAATGGACTCGAAAAAGACTTCACCTGGCCGCTCGCTCTGTTTTTTTTATTATTGTAACACATCAGGATGACATGTTGACATCAGTATGGAGGGAGCACTGTATTTATCCCAGATTGTTTATGTTTATGATCAAATCAAATTTAAATTTGAATTAATTTGACTTTAATCCTTTAACTAGTCTAAGAGTCTAACGGCCTGCTAGCAGCTCTGTGAGGCTATGAGCTAAATGCTAACATCAGAATGGTAACATGCTAGTGACGTTTAGCAGGTATGTAATGTTGTACAATGTTAATTTAGCCTGTTAGCATGCTAACCAGTGTAAGGTAGCTAATATTTGCTAAATCTGTTTGGGTGACGACATTTCTGGAACAGAGGTAGATTGCTAACATTGGCTAGCTTTGTTAGCATCATTTGGCTGAGCTCTCGTTGATTCTGAGACCGAGACGATAAAAAAAAAAAAAAAAATGGTTTTGAGACCAAAGACTGCAACACGGATGCTAACATTAGCACCAAACATGAAGTACAGCTAAGTTTTGCAGGTAGTTAATCATCGAAGCGTTCTACGAAATGACATTTATACGTGATTATAGCTCTTGTAAAGGTCAGAGGATCAATGAAGTTGAGATATTTCAGTAAAAAGATCTTCAACTTTGTGTGTAAGTGGCTCATCAGAGAGCTGGAAACAGAGAGAGGACATAAGCTAAGCTAAGCTAAGCTAAGATGAGCTATGCTAAGATAAGATATACTCTCCCTCAGAAAATGGGGGAAATTTGGGCAATGGTGCTACGCCCAGCTGCATCAACTTAATTACAATATGCAGCAGACAAAACCAAAAATAAAATGCACAGATAAATAACAGATTTGTAAAATATTGCACCGCCTTTTGAGGTAAAATACATAAACATTAAAAATAAAGAATGAAATCAGAAATATAAAGACTAGGATTGTCAACATAATGTGTTAATTTCAATGATTTAATTTGAGAAACAATAAAGCGTAGCATCAGATTGGATCAGATTAATTGGCTCTATGATGAGCAAACAGACTGCATTGCAATTACCAGTTACAAAGCATTTAATTAATTAGATTAATGTTTTAATTGCTCGGCAGCCCTAAAGCTTAGACGCTCGATGTGAATAATGACTGAGCTGGTTGTTTATTGAGTATTGTGACAGACTGTTGCTGTTTTCACTGTAAGGATGCTGCATCATGATGCTGTACCATCTCATGTTGCTTCCAGTGCAGCCTGAATATTAACAGTCTGAGTCTGCAGAGAAATTGAAGAAGAAGGGTGTGACACGCAGCAAAGGTCGCCGTTTCAGTATTTCTGGATGTTGGCAGCTTTCAAACTGTTTCCTCTCGCAGAGAAAAACAACACAGCGTTAAACAAACTTTAACTTTCACCACCCGGCTCTGAAAACGACTCGACTGTCACCGGAAAAGGCGGGTAACGACCCGAGTCGACCCGCTTCGAGATCAGGGTCAGAGCCGTCTCTATAACTCAGTGAGAAACGTTTCCGGGGACGGGACGAGTGATTTAACTGGCTGCCACTTTGATACGTGCTGCGACTGCTGATTGTTAAAATCTTCCCCCATCGACAAAGAAAGACCTTTACTGAAGAAGAAATAATCCTCCGAACCTGATCTGAATGTCGGACGTCGCATTAGCTTTAGAAACTTCATTTCACCCGTGCTTATCATTAAATTAACTGAAGCTCAAGCTTTAGGCTTGAATATCCAGCAGCAGCAGCGTCACCTGTTCCCCTGCAGACATCGGCTCTCTTTTCAACTTTAAATTGCCTCATTTGCAATATTTCAGCTCCTCAGTGTCCCGTTTGACTGTTTCATTTCCTTCAACTTCAGGAAATAATAAATGTAAAGTGACAAATGTGAAATTTGTTGCAGATTATTTCTTTTCTGGGCTTCGACACAGACGGCCTGCTGCATGGAAAAATATCATTTCACTCCTCACTTGTCGGAGCCTTCATGCCGACCCCCGACTATCTGTGTTGATATGATCCAGCGCTCAGATGTGCAGAATGTGCCGGGATAATATTTTTTTTAACAGATAGCAAACCCAGTTATTCTGGCTCGCTCTGTCTCGGCTCCACTCCTTTGATTTAAAGGTTAATAATATGCCTTTTGATTGTGTCACAGCTTGCAGTGAAAATCAAATTTATGTGGAGAACTCGCTGAGCGGACATGTGTTTGGAGTTAAATGTTAGAAATCGCAGGTTGAACACGGGGAATTGATGTTAAAAGCGTGGGGGTCTAAATGTAAAGAATGATAACAAAGCTCAGGCGGTGGGTGGCAGACTGTCCTGACAGCAAAAGTGTGAAAAATCACAGCTTGTAAGAATTCCTTTAATGATCTCTCCCTATTAGTCTCAAAAGCAGAAAAGGTCATGGTGGTACTGTAAACCGAGCAGGAATCCACATCTTGTAGATTCACACCAGAAATCACAAAGCAAAATAAAATATTGTATAAAAATGATGATCCTGATGCTCTGTCCTGCTCTTGTCTTCCTTCCTCTCTGCAGATAATGTTTATAGGAAATGTCTCGCGAATGGGACGTGGGCGCTGAAGGGGAACTACTCCATGTGTAAGGCCATACTTCACGAGGAGGTAAGATGTCGCGGTGCGTGGTGTTTGTGTGCATGTATCCTGATTAATGAGGCTTCTTCATGCATGAAACACGTGTTAATCAAAAACAACAACAACAAAGGCCAAGGTTAAGCAGAGGAAGACAAGCGCGGCAGGTCGACTGAAGCTTATTTATAGTGTGGATTCAGGCTGTGGTTGCTCTTAGCCTGCAGCCGTAGAAGGTCAGTACAGTTAAAGAATACTGTGAATGTATTACGAAATGCCCGAGAGCGTCACTCGGAGGACGCTGCTTCAAACGAACAATGAATGTTTTTTAAATTTGCATTAAACAGGCGCTGCGCGGCTTTAATGTCTCCACAGTTACAGTTTGATAGATAGAAAGAGAGGGTTTGGCTTGTTTTCTGTGGAGGTGGGAGCCTGAAATCTGCAAATCAACCTGCAGCTATTTCTTTTTTTAAAGAGTTTCATGGTGCAAATTCCTGGAAAGAAACCAAAAGCAGCTCGGTCCTGTCGTGATGTGAGCAGGTTAGTCGGCCGGTTGAAAGCAGCAGCAGCATGCCGCCTTCATGTTCCTGCTGTGCTCCAGATTTTTATCCATTCACATGTCGTGTTGGGTTTTTTGTTCGCATGCTCTTATCCTCCACCTGGACGCTGTATTGTGATGTGCAGATGTGACGGCGACGAGCGTTTATTTTAATTAGGACTGAACAGGCTCGGACAGAACACGCTGACCTGAATCTGGCTGTAAGAAGTCGACGTTTGTGTTGGATGTAAAATTCAAAATTACGTGATGGAAATATGTGACAGGGTTTGTTTGTTTTGACCCAACCATCTGCTGAAGCTGAATATTGAATAGTTGAGTTTCCACATACATTGTGACCCTGTAAGTCAGTCTTTAAAGGTTAAAGGTCACTTTACAACAACACTTCTCTAACCTGTCTGCAGCTCTCAGTTAAAACTGAAGAAGTAGTGGATTTGTTGGGACTATTTTCAGCTGCGGATTAACACGAGAACTACCAAGACAGACAGCTCTGCAACAAACTTTATTTAAATTAATTAAACAAACATAACTACAGCGCCCTGATTTTTCATGAACGTGTGAATATTTTATTAAAATCACAAAACACGGGACAGTATTCAGTATTCAGACAGAAGCACAGTGTGGTCGCTCTGACCGCCGCCATCTTTGCAGTGCTGCCTCTGCCGCATCCAAGATAATCTGAAAATCGACATGGATCACTGAGGCGGGCTGAATGACGCCTGGTTGCTCAGACGCCTTCTGTAACAACACCTACGCTCTTAATCCTGCATAACTTTAAGCCTTAATATAATCTGAACAGGTGAGTTGTATATAAATTCACCCTCAGTACAGTTGTCATGAACGGGGAAATTAGCTATAGAGACCAAAACTGTTTTTTGTACCAGGCTGTAAACATGTTTATTTCTGCTGTGAAGTTGGACATTTTAACATGGGGACTTATGGAGACTGACTCACTTCTGGAGCCAGCCTCAAGTGGACGAGAAGAGGAACTGCAGTTTTTCATGTGTAAATGTGAGCTGATCAGGTACCTACAGCAGATGTTACGTGAGCAATAAAATGCTAATAATTAATGAATTACATGAAATAAGAGACTTAATGTTCCGTTCATCGTCGGACAGTTTGTTTGTTTTACCGTCCAGACGGTGTTATTGTCCCTCTGCCGTCTGTCAGCATTAATCCAAACAGCCGTCAACGAGCACGACAGCAGATCTGTTTGAATCCTGAAAATCTGAGTCGCAGGCGTCGGCTGGGTCACAACGGGTTGAAGGTGTTCAGCATGTCGGATTGATTAGAAATAATCCGCCTGTGTTCACGGTAATGAAAGTTCAGCTCTGTGCATCAGCGTGACTCATCGACGTGTTTTTAAAGATGTCATGCTTTGATCAGGCACGTGATACTTGTTAGTGGGATTATTGATTTTTGTGTTTTCATGGCATTTTGTTAACAAAAAGAAAAATATAAAATATCCTCTGATTGTGTGTCTGAGGCGTGTTGACCTGTCAGTTATCTCACCAGATGCATTTCTTTACAGATCAGTGAGCACGAGGAAACAGTGATGTGGACTGAGACCCTTCATTTAGTGTTTTTTTTTCCAGAGCCTGATGTCCGATCGATCACTGCAGAAGATGGATATAGAGTGTCTGACCTTTTAAAAATGTGTCTTTGATTTTTTTTTTCCTTTTTGTGGACACGAAATAAATCACGAGGTGGCAGCGGCAGTGTGATTGACATCAAGGAAAAGGAGTGGAAGTAGCTTAAGTTCAGCCTGTATTGAACCAGATATTCAGCGGTCCCACTAGGAGCAGACAGTGTGTGGATCAAAAGCTTAATGGAAAGTTTGTTTGAGGGAAGAAAAATCCTCTTTTCCTGTTGGGACTCGCTCCAGGCTATTTTCTCAAATATACGATAAGTGTCTTTGTTGATTCGTACAGACGCAGAGTGAGTCAGGTTCGGGGTTTGACTCTCGTGGCCCACACATTCTCCACGACCTGAGGCGAGTGGTGGGTGGGTCTTATATTATCCTCTTGTCGTCCACCCTCCCTCCCTCCTCTGCGGCTCAACTCACAGCTCTGCTATCCATCTTAAAACCTCCCGTTTGCTTGATTTATGCCCTGATGTGTCAGCCAGCTCTGCACACGTCTGTGCGTTCACATTCTGGTCTGTATTACTGCACAGACGCTCAATGCACTTTGAATCATTCAACGTGTAATCACTCGTCATTCTAATCATTCCTCCCGTCAAACCAGCCCTGAAATGATCCATTTTTAGTGTCGCTCTGCTGTAAAGACATGGGACAGCATGTGCAGGCCTTGTTTGGTGAAAAAATGTATTTTAGTGCAGCCGAGGGAGATCCTGCTAGTGCCATTTAGCAGGAAACACACCAGCAATACAACTCCAGTGATTTGTGTAGCAGACCGTGGAAGCCTCATATTAGCTTCAGCCGAAGTTTACAATGTTTTTCTTTAACAAAATATGAACTGTGGTTCAGTCGGAGCCAAACAAACTGCTGGATTTGATTTTAGCCGTGCATCACAAGGTGAGAGAAGCTCCTCTACAACACAACCAACAGCTGGAGATGATAAATCTGCCCCCTCTACAGCTGTCTCAGTCCTAGTCACTCTGTATCATGATTGTTTCTCTTTTTTATATAAGATAAATGACTAATTGTAAATGTAATGTTCACTGTAACACCACAAACATTACGACCACTGACAGGTGAAGTGAGTCACGCTATTATCTTGTGATCATGGCGTCTGTCAGTGGGTGGGATATGTCAAGCAGCAAGTGAACATCTTGTCCTCAAAGTCGACGTGTTAGAAGCAGAAGAAATGGACGAGCATCAGGATTTAAGCAACTTTGACAAGAACCAAACTGTGATGGTTAGACGACTGGGTCCAGCTCTCGTGTTGTGTTTTTTACATTTACATTTAGTCATCTAGCTGATGCTTTTATCCAAAGAGACATACAAAAAAGGGAAACAATCAGTGTACAGTGTGACGAGGAGATGTTAGTGCAGCAGTAAGTACTGTGACAGTTGTAGAGGGGGATAGATTTATCCTGTCCAGTTGTTGGTGGTGTTGTAGAGGAGGTCCTCTCTGAAGAGCTGGAGGTCTTCAGGAGGTTTGTGAAGGTAGAGAGGGACGCCCCTGATCTGGTAGGAACTGGTAGGACGTTCCACCAACGGGGAACAACAGACGAGAAAAGTCTGGATTGTCCTGAGCGTACGGGTGGCAGAGCCAGGCGTTGTTCATTGGAGGAGGTAACATATGTCTGTATGAGGACGTTCAAGAACCGGAGACTACTTTGTAGTCAGCGTTAGAGATTTGAATTTAACGTGGGCTGCTGCAGGTAGACAGAGGAGCTCGATGAGTTTGGTGTTGAGCTGAACGGACTTGATGAGAATGACTTGTCCCTAAGAGAATGACACCCTAAAGCACATCATCTATTTTACCTTAAATGGAACTATAATTTACTAAATGAACATCATGCTGTGTGGAAGAAGACTTGAAGCTAAAGACTGAGACCAAAAACTCACGAGGAAATCAACTGAGAAGTCAGATCATTTCTCCATGAGACTCTATACTATCAGAGCCTATTGTTGCAGCCAAAGAAGGCGCCCCCTGCTGGCCTTTAAGACGCCTCAGCCTTGGCTTTACATCACAGACCTAGAAGCTTCATTCACTAATTAAATATAGTCAATGGTTCATCTTAACCTCTGATATTCTTCAAATAAAAACATGGTGTGGGTTTGATGTAACGCTACCAACACAACAAGATAATATCCTTGAGAACTTGATTGAATCAGTGGTTGCAGTTGGTGATTTTGTGTTTGAGAGGTGCTCCAAACACAAAACTGTTTGTACCTTTTCTAAGAAGCCTGCCATCACGCTGCGCCCTTGATCGCTCTCCAAGAATCTGTCTTTTGTGTCTTTGTGAGAAAATGTGTTTAATGATGCACACCTTTTAAAAACAGCCGCTCCTTGAAGCCATTCACCGTGCTGTGTTCAGTTTTAGACACAAAAAGTTGTGACAGGCTTAAACCCTGCATACTCTTCCAGCTTCTTGAAGTGGGCGATGTGTTGTGTGTTGCTTCAAAGCACGTTTGAAGCGGGCGTGTTTCCAGCAAGGATTATGACTCTTCATAGTACATATGACATGTGTGTGAGTATTGTATTAAAATAGACTTGGAAAAATCCAAACGTATCCCCGCCAAGTAGGTTTAGTTGTCAAAAATAAATCACAGGTCAACGGTGGCGGTGGCAGGTCATAAAACGCTCACGTGGCTTGTTTTGTAATCGTCTTTTTGAAAGGAAATGACACGTAATCTGTTTTCTTGTTGTCTTGATATGATAACGTGTCTGTCCTTGTTCCCGGACACGATGTACGTTCACGAGTCTGAAAGGAAAGATTTGACTTCAATAAACTGTATCATGCCCTTCGTCCACTTATAGACTTGATTCGTGCTGCTGCACCAAAATAAAATGAATGGGAAAGATGACGTGATTCAGGGCGGACGGTGCTGGGATTAAACATTTAATCTCAGCGTAGACACCAGTACGTTACATAAATCCACTTACAGCACAGATTACTGTTGGTAGTGTGGGGGAAATCCGATCACAATGGATATCTGAGTCACAGACAGTGGTCTTAGGCACAGATTCAGAGAAAGATGTGTCTATGTAAAACCTCCAAGGCCTCCTGTGGATACTGGATATGTGAGTGTATGCACGTTCACCAGCCTCTCAGTATTCATGTTTCCAAACCAGAGGCAGGGCTGGAGGGAGAGCACCAGCCCCCCTGATATCTGCAAAGTGAGAAGTGATAGGACCAGAATCTCTGTTTGAAGTGACTGCTAACATTTCTTGGAGAGAAGTCAACAGGGAGATATAAAAGGACCACGGAATGATGGAAAACTACCACAATAAGATGCAAAATCACTAGAAAGAGATGAAAGTATCACAAAGAGCCAAAGAACAACCGATAAGAGACAAAAAAAGAACTGCAAAGAGATGAAATGACCACAAAAAGACAAAAAATGACCACAAATGGACAAAAAAAGAACACAGTTTTTCATTTTGAAAAACTATATATATATATATATATATATATATATATATATATATATATATATATATATATATATATAAACAGACAAAAAATTAGGACATATAGACAAAAAAAGACAAAAAAATATCCACTATAAGTAAACGACCATAACATCTCTCTCTTTCAGTCGGGGGTCTTTGTGTAGGCGGGTCGGGTCTTGAACACGTCTGTGTCTGGAGGCCTTTAGTCTCTTTGAATCCGTCCATGTCTGGAGGACATGTAGAGTTACACATAGCTATTTATATTTATTGATTATTTCAGATCAGAATATTTAAAGTTGTTTACTTGACATTTATTTAATAAAATAAATAAACAGGCTAACTATAAATAATAGAGTCTTCTTTCAAACTGTGCCAAGTGTCTAAATAAAAATCTCAGCAGGACTCGTCTCGACTGACAAACATACAAAAGAGGACTTCCAGTCTTTTGAGTGTCTTTTCTGTAAATCAGATACTCGAGAGACTCATCCGGTGTTTCTTCTCTCCTTGCAGAAAAAAGGAAAGATGCACTATCAAATCGCTGTGATCATAAACTTCCTGGGTCACTGCATCTCGATGGTGGCTCTGCTCATCGCCTTCTTCCTCTTCTTGTGTTTGAGGTAAGTGTCGGCCCCGCTGCCACCAGTCCGCTGATAATCCTAAAGACATCCTTGATGTGACAGAAACGTCAGTATTCCTAAGATCCCTCGTTCAAAGCGCCTCTCGTTCTTATTCAAAAACCGTTTGGTCATGGGATGAAACATTCCCTATCTCAATCCCGCAGATGTAAAGGGGTTTAGACGCCCGCAAAAAAAAAAGAAGAAAAAAAAAAGAAAACTAGGGCACATTTCCGCACAAATGGGAATAATACACCCATCTCTGAAAAGCGGAGAGAACCAAAGCAGTTTTGTGGAGGCCTGCTGGGACAGCCGGTGGAGGTGGAATGGTTTTCTCTGACAAACCGAAGCAAACCGAGAGAGAAAGGTCTTAGCACCCTCAACAGCCGGAGCTGTTATCGATCCCCGAGACACCCCCGGGGGTGAGAAAAGCGTGAAAGGGCACAGAGAGACATAATAAATAGACGTTTTACAGGACAGCGTTTATGCACAACCCGTGTTTGTGGGCCACAGCGGCTCGGACAGCTAAAAATGGCATTAGGGCAGTGAAGGAGTTTGACATTTATTACTCACCTTCTTCACTTTTTAATGAGATTGAGAAGCATTTAAGGGACGGTTGTCGCTGCCGCTGTGATGGAGAGAAAGGTTGACACTCCTGTTCGGTGTTCGGGATCAGAGAGAAGAGCGTTACGAACACTGAAATGGCAGCCAGATCGACTTCAGCGTGCCGTAAAACAGAAAAAAGATTTCACTTTAGGTTCTGGATATTTCAACATCGTAGGTTTACGCTGTGGCCATTGTCTTGGATTTACGTGAAAATGAACTGCATTTGCAGGGCAATGTTTTCTTCTTCTTCTTCATCTGTTGCTGTGAGCTGCTGTGAAGGACAGAAGGACTCAAACCACCAACCCTGACTCACTTTACCTTTGTGCACGAGTATTTGTCCTGATTACATTACTTATGATCAAAAACTAGCGAGTCTACATCATCAACAAGGTCAACAACAGCAGACATAGCAGCCAGCTAATATTACTGACTAGTCCAACAGCAGCAGCATTAAAGAATCAAAGCCTCTGCACCTCACATGCATTAAAAATAAACAGACTTTTATTCTGGCAGGCTCAAACGTTTTGATTAAATTGTTCAGGTGGCCACGATTTAGCGAGCGTGAAGCAGCGATTTTGTAGCCGTAGACAACGTTTGACCTTCACCCACACCTCCGTCACCTGTGTTGTTTGATCAGGAAGAGGAAGACATTAATAAATTAGAGCTGCAATCACACTCTTTTCAAAGTGTAAACAAGGTTTTTGCCAACGGATATCCAAACACACACCTCTGACCTGTGATATCGCTGCACCGGCTAACACACACGAGCTAACGAAACCTGTTTTATATCCAGATCACATTTGATCAGATGTGTTTATGTTTACGCCTCTGAGTGCAGAATGAGTCATCAGGAATATTTCAGAGAGAAAACTGCTCAGAAATGCTTTTTTTCTGAGATATTCAACATATAATTCATGAAAGATGAGATTTATTGATCCCTGCGGGGAAATTCACATATTACAGCAGCTCTGCGACAGACGGAGAGGTCAGAAGAGCGCTTTGAATGATATAAATAAAAGAAGATATTAAAAACAGACGTGACATTTAATAAAAACTATATACAATATATACATATTAAAACAGACAAGTGAACTGTGAGACAACAAAATGTGCTTTTATGTTTGTTATATGATAGTATTCTCTGCCATTTTAATGTACTTATATACAGAATATAACACATAGTATTATTCCTGCATATTGTGTGTATATTGTATATAATACACATACATTATATATCACTGTTTCTCAAACTGTGGTACGTGTACCACTGGTGGTACTCAACATCTCTGTAGTGGTGCTTGGAGGAAAAATACTTAAATGTGCAGTGTGTAGGATTTAATCACATCTAGTGGTGTAATCACATTGCAATCTCCTCACATCACCCTTGTGTTGTAAAAGAGAAACAACATGTGAAAAGGCTCCGTGTAGAGTCGGTGTTTAGTTTGTCTGTTCTGGGCTACCGTAGAAACACGGTGATTCAACATGGCCGCCTCTGTGGAAGAGGACCCGCTTCCACTGTAGATATAAAAGGCAACAAAAACAAAAAGATTCTTATGTTTAGGTGATCATACATGCATGAAAACATAGTTATGAATATTATATTACATTCCTGTCTCATTCTGAAAATAACGGCCCCACATCTTACACGCTGCACCTTTAATGTCTTATTTTATTTTTATTTACCTCATTTAAATAGTTCTGTATCTGTTTTTAACCTTTCAGCTTGTTTCTGTGCTGCTGCTCCACCTACCAGCTGCAACATGGAAGTGATGAACACATGAATTCATCAATAATATGATTTATATTATTCTGAAATACACAGTTCTGTGTCGCAGTTGAAGCACGGTAACTAGGAAGTGAAGATACAAAAGCTTACGAAGTGTCAGAGAGGCTCAGTTTAATCTGTAAAGGAGAAGGCCGTATCCAAAGAACAAAAGACAGGAGAGGTTCAAGAAACCAAAGAAAACCAAGAAACACTCAAGTGACACTGAAACCAGGAAACACACAAACTAAAACAGGACAGCAAGACAGAGGTGAAACTAATCAGATCAACATTCAACATTCTGCATACGAGTACTTTAAAGGTCCAGTGTGTCAGATTTATTTACAGAAATAAATATAATATACATTTATATTTAGTCATTTAGTCATTTATCAGTTCTACTTTAACGAGGGGGTTGCAGTCAACAACTACACACGGGACCTTCAAGTACAAACATGCTTTTATAACAGCAGTACTGCTGTTACTACAGTAAAACTTTAGAGTACTTCTTCCACCGCTGTTTTTTTAGGGCGTCTTCCCGCTTAATTAATCCACACCAGGCTGTGCTGACCCCACTGGCAGGACGCCAAGGGAAGTGAGGTCACACAGAGAGTAATGAATACGACGCTGTGCTTCTGGCAGGGAAGCCGCTGCCTCTGTGATACCGAAGGAAGCTCCAGTAACAGTGTGACATTGTGGAAATTAGCTGCTTGTTTGTGCGACAACATGCTTTATAAATCATAAATTTGTATGTTTTTGTACCCCGAAGGCTGCTTTTTAACGTCTGTATGATATTATAATGACTCCAACCTCTTTGTTGCAGCATTTCTAAGCACGTTATTGTCTTGATGAGGCTTTTATTTTCGTTAAAAGCTGCGCGGTTGATGAAAATATTTAAAAAGAAAGGCACAATAACGTGGTGTCACTGGAAAATTCTCCCTCATGCATGTCTGCTCAGTCAGCACAAAGCCAGTGCAAGTGACACCTATTAAGAATTGATGCATGCTAAAAAATAAATCATGTCATTCATGGCTGGCAGAGGAGGAAGCAGCCTTCGCTCGCTGATAATGCCGTCAGCTGGTGACAACAAATGAGGCTGTCACTACAGCGGCCGAGGGTGGTTTGCTCTGTCCGTTCAGTCGTGTGTGCTTCTATTTTGGACCACTCGCTCGCTCGGAGGCGGTTAGGCAGATTTTAATTATATCCTCAGGTCGATTTATTTACAGCATTAAAAAAACATCAGAGTTTCAGGACATGACACAAACAAGAGTGCAAACAGTGGGAATGAAATGTTACTTCATATTATATTAAGGATGAGGGGCGCCGGGGAGTGATGGGAAATGTTACTTTGAGGCTAAATCTCTTCATTATTCATATTCATCAGGATTACTAAGGGTGATCTTATAGTAAAGGAAGCACTGAATACTCTCAGTTTAATGTCTTTGTTTAAAACACACTCACTCAGTAGGACGAGATATTTAATTCACATATTTCTCACCAGTTCAGTCACATGTTTGCGTTTACATTATCCTCCATTTTCATTTTTCATCGCTCCGTCTCAGTGTGAAATCATATTCTTTTTCTCGGGCACCACGAGAGAAATATTTAAAAAAAGAAGAAGCATAAACATCTTTGTGTTTGGGATTTATTCCCCTCTGCTCGTCCTCGCAGGAGCATCCGCTGCCTGAGAAACATCATCCACTGGAACCTCATCACCGCCTTCATCCTGAGGAACGCCACCTGGTTCATCGTCCAGTTGACCATGAGTCCCGAGGTGCATGAAAGTAACGTGGTGCGTATCACTTTATCTGTCTATCTTTGATATAAGCTATATAAAAATCCATCGATGAATTGATCGTCTCTGTATCAAAGCCTGATAAATCTTCCTCGTCTGTGCCACAGAGCTCCATTGTTGCCCAAAGATTATTAAAAATCAATGAGCTGTACTGTTGCACAGGATGACATGTTCCTTCATTACCATGAACACACACGGTAGTTTATTTTGATCTAATCCCACATAAACCGTCCTGCTGCCACAAATACTCACTCGAGCACCAAATGTGGATTAATCCACCGCTGAAAATAGTCCCCCAACAAATCCACTGTTTCCTCCTGTTTGAGTGACGTTTGTTAAAGACTGCAGTGCCCAGATGTTTTAGGAATTTGTAAGCTGATTTTTAAGGTTTGCATCTTCAGTAGGAACCAATGGGCGACTAACAGGGTTGAGAACTCAGAGACTACTGAGAGACGGAGTGACACATCGTTAGGTTTGGTGGTTTTATCAGATAAAATGGCAGCCTAATCCTTTATCCTTTAAATATATCTTATAATTAAAGAAAGAAATTATTAATCACCTGTTCCTCTTTTCACAAAATGCATTAAGATGTCTCTGTTGGCAGTGAATCAAGACAAGGAGCGTGTTTTAACTACATAATCTCTTAAAAAGTCGACCTTGTTGGTGTCTTCATAACCACGAAACCACCGCAGAGCCTTCTGGGAAGTCATTGTTGGAAACTGTTTGGAAAATGGCCGCTACTTTAAGAAATACAGGCCAGGCGATCGTATGAACCGTCTGTGTGTCAACATCTATCACAGGCGAACGTCAGCCTACACAATCAACGAACCGTATAATGAACTCACCTGTTCAAATTAAAAATGCCGATTGGTCCAACACACTGTGTTCAGACCGAAGTGCATAGCTCGAAGCTTGCTAATGGATTCTCATGTGATCTCCTGATTTTGTAATCCAGCAACTGAGTTTCAAAAGTCAGCTGCTGCATTCATGAGCCTCAGATAATAGGTGTCAAATTAAAGCAAAAAAAACAAAACACCTAAATTTGATTTAGTAAGTTTTTATGAGCCGCCAGAAGAGTTTGAATCCTGCTGTTATACATTGTCCATGTCTGTTAAGTCTATTGGAAGAATGGATACCATATTAGAGTCTGAGATGTCGCTCCTACATTTAAAAGTTGGGTTGACATCTGGTAACTGTAAAGGCCGCAGCACTTGATTCATTTTTGAAAACGTTCAGTGAGACCTGCGTGGAAACATCAACACCGGTACACCGCTGCACTCATTTTTTACAGGTTTTTCACCTGTATCGTGTTGCTTGGGAAAAAGTTTTCAGCAGCCAACCCTTCAATCATAAATGGAAGATTTCATAATGTGACTTAAAGAACTTGGTTTGTGTTTTTGAGTAACTGTAAAATCTTTAACAGATCTGGTGCCGTCTCGTCACCGCCTCCTTCAACTATTTCCACTCCACCAACTTCTTTTGGATGTTTGGCGAGGGCTGTTACCTCCACACCGCCATCGTCCTCACCTACTCCACCGACAAGCTGCGCAAGTGGATGTTCATCTGCATCGGCTGGTGTGAGCATGAGTACCGTACACCTAAAAAGAAATACCTTTAATCTTTATTTGTTGTTTTGCTATGGAGCGTAAGTCAGGAAGCAATTAGTTTAGCTTAGCATAAACTGAAGACTGACAAAATAGCTCTTAATTAATATGCTGTATCTTGTTTGTTTAATCTGTAAACTCTAGTTTTATGGGCAGTTTCATGCTAGGCTAGCTGTTTCCCTCTGCTTCCAGTCTTTATGCTAAGCTAAGCTAACAATCTTCTGGTTCTATCTGAACCAGCTTTTTTTTTCTTTAAACTCTCAGTAAGAAAGCGAGTGATTGATTTCAGTAGAACAGTTTGAAGGTCAGATACAACCATGACCAGTTGACTCCAGGAAGTTACTGCCAGGCTAGCTGTTTCCAGTCTTTATGCTAAGCTAAGCTAACAGTTTTCGCCCTGTAGTTTTATATGTAATGCACAGACATGCAAGTGGTATCGATCTTCTAACCAAAATGTGGTTTTATGAGGAGTTGTTTGTCAGGCTAACTGTTTCCCTCTGTTTCCAGTCTTTATGCTAAGCTAAGCTAATAACCCCCAGACTCAAGCTGAATAAGTGTTGCACAGACATGGGTGTGGTATCATTTTTTTTTAATTACACTCTCTGCAACAAAGAAATGATTGTATTTCCCAACATGTTGAACTATTCGTTTAACTGCCGTCCATTTGGGTACGTTTCACTTCAGCAGAACAAACTGAAGGTCAGATAGAAATTCAAAAGCGGTCGACTTGATGGAGATAGCAGGGTTTCGCGTGGCAGCTGGGAAATGTATTGGCGTGGAGTTCACTAACACCCCGTTTCACACTGTCAAACTAAACTATGTGCTGTTGAGATTAGGTGTATTGTGCCAGCTGGATTACATTTCCCCCAGGGCAGCGTGAAGCCTCCGTGTGAAGAGGAGATGGCAGCACATTTCAGGACGGCTGTGAAAAAATAAATAAGATCAAATTTTATTTGCTCCGCTTAGCTTTGACTCCGGACTCCAAGAG
This sequence comes from Sciaenops ocellatus, assembly GCA_033000465.1. Classification (NCBI taxonomy): domain Eukaryota; kingdom Metazoa; phylum Chordata; class Actinopteri; family Sciaenidae; genus Sciaenops; species Sciaenops ocellatus. The sequence continues at coordinate 3,489,803 of CP136879.1, read as the reverse complement.
CAGAAATATTATGAAGGCAGCAGAGCGCTCTGGACAAGAGATGAGAACAAGACAAATTACATTTTTCAAGTAATCCGGCACTGTGTGAGAGAGGTTTAATATTACACTGATGACAGCATTTAGCTAATGAAGTGGAAAGTTTCCAGAGACATGAGACTTACATGTGTGACGTGGCAGCTGGCACAGCCTTCATGGTCCTGTTAGTGTCATTAAGATGTAAGTAATGGCTGTTTGACTGCCATTATCCTCCCATTAGTCAGTAAATCAGACGATCAGTCTGTATTATCTTCACGCAGAGTCCAGCTTTTTAAGAAATATTTCCACATGGTGACACGTCTTGGCTTGTATCAGCTGTGGATCATAGCACACCAGCAACAATTGTTTTTGACAGAGCTTGGCAGACGTCAGATTTCATATTGCAGTGTGAAATCCCTCTAGTGATACTTTGTGATGTGAATAGCAGAGAAAGATGACAGACGAACGTGTCACTTTTTTTGTGATTCACAGGTATACCGTTCCCGATAATCGTGGCCTGGGCCATTGGGAAGCTGTACTACGACAATGAGAAGTAAGTCTGGCTTGTCTCTTTGCCCTGAAGTGAAAGGACATGTGTAATGTCAATCTGTGTTGCACTAAGGAGACTGATGTCTATTAATAACCTGCCGCTGTAATCACATTTGCATTACAATCGTCTTAATTACACGTTACCCCTGTGGCCGTTCTTCCTTTGATTGGGAGTGGTTGATTGTTATAAGTGGTCTCTCCTTGTGGTGAAAATGGATTTGCTTTTTATAAAGTCATGTTAGTCTTTGTCAACAAACCAACAAAGAAGTGATCCAACAAGCTTAGACACACTTGTTTATTTAGACTACAAATACTCACTAGAGAAAAGTCCCTGACAAAAGCTCTGTTCACTTCTGCATGTGTAAACCCTAACCACTTCAGTAACTGACCCAGCTTGTATAAAGGAAAAGGAAGCAATAGAAAACCAGTCGTACTTGGTAAAAGTGCCAAAAACTGCAGTTCCTCTTGTCGTCCACTTGAGGCTGGCTCCAGAAGTGAGTCAGTCTCCATAAGTCCCCATGTTAAAATGTCCAACTTCACAGCAGAAATAAACATGTTTACAGCCTGGTACAAAAAACAGTTTTGGTCTCTATAGCTAATTTCCCCGTTCATGACAACTGTACTGAGGGTGAAACCAAAATATCTCTACATGTGTGCAATCAGCACATCAACAACACCTGACCCAATCCCCAGTGAACACTGATGAATGTGAATCCAATATTTAACTCTGTTTTTGGTCTCCTGAGGGAAATATATGTCTCTTTAGTTGCTAAACACTCTGCTATGTTCACCAGCTAGTTGCTGACTCCGTCTATCTGCCCGGCGGTGCTGAGAAAAGTAGCAAACAGTCGAGTTATTTTGCTTTAAATGAAACAAAACTGATGCGAGCTGTGAGAGGGAACTAAAACAGGAAAACAACAAAACAATGAGCTGAAAGACGCCAAAACGCACTCCAGAATTTGATGATTTTTCTCTGTGGGCTTCAAATAACACATATCGATTTGATCTACTCTTGTTACATACAGCAAATATTGATTAATGCTCTACCGACAGATCAGATTAATATTATGTACTGTATGTAAAGTATTAACCCTCAGGAGATTCACCATTTATTCCACTTTGATTAAAACTTCAGTGTGCAGCTGTTCCAAAAATGAAAAACTTTATATTTGTGACCCCTTTTTAAAGATTTACGTCTTCGGTAGGACCTGATGGGCTCGAGGCCGAGCACCACAGACAGAGCAGAGGACTCATAAAGTATCGAGAGATGGCTTTTGGTCTTTTTTGTGGAATTTGTTGACAATATGAGAAAATATACTCCAGCTTCGTCCTCATATTTAGCTCCAAGTTCAACAATGTGATTTTTATATTATTTACATGCTTTATTCTTCTTCTTTAGTTCTAATTTCTCGAAGATTATTAATCATTTTAATTTGAAATAGTCTCATTACTCTGTTACTCCTGTGTATGCTATGATTCATATTTTGGCTAAATGAGTGGAAAACACGTGTTCAAAGCCTTCAGCACAAATTAAGAAATTATTTCCAACACGTCAAACTCGGAGGGGATTTCTTCACGAAGAGCGATGAGTGACAACATAAACACGCCTGTCTGATTGCCTCTGTTGACGTTTCAGGTGTTGGTTCGGGAAGCGAGCTGGCGTATACACCGACTACATCTACCAAGGACCGATGATTCTCGTGTTAGTGGTAAGAGTTTTTTCATTTTTTTGTCCTTCGGTAGCAGCACTCAGCCCAGAACCTGTTTTACATTAGCCGCTGATACAATTAGTCTTCATTATGTCTTTAAAACGCCTGGCAGGCGTGAAATGTTGGAGACGTCGACACATTCTTTATGTTAGCGATGATAAATGTGAAGCTCAAACATTTTACCTACCAAGCATAACTTTTAAGTCTCTGCAGCTTGGCACGTTGGAGGAAATGTGGGAATCATTCGGATCCCTGGACTGAAATCTGAAGATGTGTTCAGACTTGTTTGTATCTATTAGGAATTATCTCAATAACTGGTTCACTTCCATACCCGCAGAGGAAGCTTTTATTTCATTGTTTAATCAGGTATTAACTGTTATGAATGAGTGTTGTCTGAACTAAATTGGAGCTAATTCAGCATCTTAAACTCGACATCAGCCACCTTCAACACGTGACTCCTCTTCTCCCCGCTTAGAGTCTACGTGAAGCCAGACGCTCAGTCCTTCAGCAGAGCTCATGTGAATGATCCTGCAGATTTTGGAGGATTGTCTGGGGACTCAGCCCGGCTCCTTGTACAAGCTTTAGTCATCTCTTGTCTGGACTACAGTAACTCAGTCCTCAGTCTTCATCCACATGCATGCCCTCGCACTCAGATCACTACCTCTGCTTGCACTCCCCTCGCTGTGGCAATATGGACATTTTTTTTCTGCTCAGTTTGGACTGTTTCCCCCTGCTGGGTCTCCAGTGGTGGAGTGACCTTCCCTTCCTTGTCGGAAATCTCATCTCTCCTCTTGGTTGAAAAAGTCATCTCTACAAGAGGCTCCTCCCTGTAAAGCACACATCTGCCTGCTTCAATATCTCTCTGCGTCTTTTTTTTCTTGCTTTCAATAGCGACTTCTCTCAGGCTTTTATCTCTTTGCTTCAGCACTTGATCCTGCAGGATCATCGTCAGGCCACCAGAATATTTGTGGTGTCTCCTGTCGGGGTGTTGTGGTTGGGAACTTTCCATGCCGCGCCATTGGTGGCTTTTAATGTCAGCATTGAACTGATGTACTGCTACGACACATAAATACAGGATGTTATTAAATATGTTAACGTAAGCACTGATACACGCGGGTCAGCGAGGACCAGGAGAACGGATGGGACTTGAAAGACTGCCATGCATCTGTTCAGGCCAAGGTCAGGTCAACCGGCCCTGGAAAGTATTCATCCTGCTATTTTTGCTCCCACGTTACATCATTCACACCTATCGCACGAGATATTGATTTTGTCATTCATCACATTGTGGAAACATAATCTCAAGGAGCACTTCAGATAATCAAGAAATAGTTTTAGTTATTAAATAAGATAAGGCTGCAAAAACCAACTGTTCTTAGCAAACAGTCAAAGCCTGATAGAGCTCAGTGCCACAGAGCTCCATTGTTGTCCAAAAACTAAAAACACTGGATGATATTTCAGTTTATCGTGAGTCAAAGCCACATTCACTGTCCTGCTGCCGTATCCTGGAAGTAATACAGCTGTGTGAAAATACTCCATTACAAGTTTAACCTTTAAAAGTTACAAAAACAACAACAGAAAACAGCTAAATGTACTCAAAGAATCAAAAATAAATGTACTTATTATGCAAAATTGTGTTTTATATATTCAGTATATTATATTATATATAACTATATAATTAAAAAACAACAGGGTGCTGGTCCTGGCAAAGAAATACTTTGTCACATGACCCCAAATTTCTGTTTTTACCAAGCTGTAACCTCCGTGGTTGTGAACTGAAGCCAATGCCAAAGTGCCAAAAACTGCAGTTCCTCTTGTCGTCCACTTGAGGCTGGCTCCAGAAGTGAGTCAGTCTCCATAAGTCCCCATGTTAAAATGTCCAACTTCACAGCAGAAATAAACATGTTTACAGCCTGGTACAAAAAACAGTTTTGGTCTCTATAGCTAATTTCCCCATTCATGACAACTGTACTGAGGGTGAATTTTTATACAACTCACCTGTTCAGATTATATTAAGGCTTAAAGTTATGCAGATTAAGAGCGTGGACGCTTTGATTGACAGGTGGGTGCTGTTATAGATGGTTTGTTTGAGCACTCAGGCGTCATTTAGCCCGCCTCAGGTCCACCGATGATCCACGTCTTTGTTTACAGTCTTTATGCTAAGCTAAGTTAGCTGGTTGTTAGCTTTACTTTTACTGTACAAACATTCGAGTGGTGTCAATGTTCTCACGGAGAAAGTGATAGTGTCACTTTGTGTAGTTTGGGTTAGCGCTATCTGCTACAAGCTGCCTTTCTTCTCTCTGGAATTCATGACAGATATCGCTAAAGCTGAGTGACGTCTGTCAACAAGTTCCTTTATTTTTAAATCCTGAAAATGTTCACACATATATCCGCTATCATGACAGTGAGGCAATGATTTCTGCCCGCCTGCTGACAGTGTAGCTGCTATCTGGCAACTTTCCATCCAGTTCTCTTTCCCTCTTCTTGCTTTACACATTTCTGTAACTCATCTCCTCCTTTTCAATGTTTTTTTATTATTATTTTTATTATTTTCTAGAAACACTGAAGAAAAATCGATGAAAGATCACACATGGACATGTTAAATGTTGATTTGTGAGGCTCTTCTCTGCAGCAGAGCTAACTCTTGGTCATCCTCCCCTGGGTCAGAGTCAGTTTGATCAGAGTGTTTAATATTTCTGTGACTGCACATGAAGATACATTCAAAGTTTCTGATATTTTCTGGACTGACTGACCTTCATGTGTTAAAGTAATGACGGCCAGTCGTTTCTCTTTACTCAGCTGAACAGTTCTTGCCATAACATGGATTACTATAGCTGATGACCTCAAACAGATTATCATAATCTGACTCAGAGAAGAGCGAGAAAATCTATAATCAAACAAAATTATCTAAAAATAAATAAAAACCATTGAATGAGAAGGTGTGTCCAAACTTTTGATTGTCTTTTTTTATTCTCTTTATAATATTTTTACATATATTGTTGCTAATTTATGCTTCCTGACTGCAGTACTAGCTTTGATCCTTATTTATATTTTTCATTTATTTATTGTTCTTTTTATGTTTTATCTCTTTTTAGTCTGGCTTTTATTTATATTTATTTATTTGTCTATTCCTCCATTTTAATCTGTAACATTATTATTATGATTATTTATGCAGTTAGTTAAAGTATCTATTCCTACTTTTTAATTTGTTTTATTATCGTTTATTTCATTTTATTTTTTAATCTGCCTCCGGTGTTTCCTCTCTGCCAAATGATAGAGAGCATTTGTGTTTATAAAGTTTTATTGTGTCTATACAAATAAAGTCTGATGAATTGATTGATGTTGCAACAATATAATGCAGATTTCCTGTATTTAAAGTCTACTTTGGCCGTAAACCTGATTCTGATTCTGAATGAAGGTTTTGAAATGTGACCACGTACAGATCTTTACTCACTCGTTTTATTTCAGAACACTAAAAAACTCCAAATAATCCATCCTGATGCTGCAGCGCTGAGTTTTCTTCCCTCCTGCTGTCAGCGCCTTGTCCATTGTTAGCTCTAAACCCGTCAATAACCGAGAGCAGACGTTTCTCTGACACCTTTGCTGCGTTTGTTTTCCCCGCAGATCAATTTCATTTTCCTCTTCAACATCGTGAGAATCCTCATGACCAAACTGCGAGCCTCCACCACGTCAGAGACCATCCAGTACAGGTAAATCTAATGAAACCTGCTCGACTCAAACCTGCAGAGCTTCTCCTGCATGTACACACCTTAAATAATTCATACTCCATCGACTTCCGTCGATGGTGCCTGTCGACGGCAGTCTTTCTGTCATGGTTGTCTGATCACCGCTGTGCTCATCTGCAGGAAAGCTGTGAAGGCGACTCTGGTTCTCCTTCCTCTCCTGGGTATCACTTATATGCTGTTCTTCGTCAACCCCGGGGAAGATGAGATCTCCCAGATCGTCTTCATATATTTCAACTCATTTCTGGAATCCTTCCAGGTACGATGAAGGTTTGGAGACAAACAACGCGTGATGTGTGGGTGTATTTAAAGACAGCATCATTACCGTGTTCCTCTCCTCTCTGATTAAATAAACACTATTTGTGTGATTGAAACAGATTTTTTGATGATGTTTTCGTTCCTCTCTTCATCTCCCTCCTCCTCCTCCTCCTCCTCCTCTCACAGGGCTTCTTCGTCTCAGTATTTTACTGCTTCCTAAACAGTGAGGTAAGCACATTCACATCCACTTATTGATCCAACATCTTCTGTTCTTCCCGCTTTCGGACCGTCTCTCTCTCTCTTTAGGCGCTTCCGCTCTCTCTTTTGGTGGCTGTTGCTGTGTGTTCGTTATTGTAGTGTGGAATTGAGTGATGAAGCTCGAAGCACTTATATTTAGGGCACAATTAAGACTTGTCATCTGCTGACATTAAGTGACATCACTTTCTACGCTTTATGACAGTGTCAGCCTTAATTTGGTTCTGCTGAGAAATCAGGGGTGAAACTGTCTTTAAATAGAACAGAAATATTAATATGCATGCATGCGGAAGTGCATGATGCTATTAAATTACTACGACTAGTAGTAGTTATCTTATTAATTAAAGAGTATTGTTGTGTGTATTAGCAGTTTTTAAAGATATTTCATAAATGTTCCATTTAAATTGTCCAAAAACAACAAGTGTTTCTTCGTACCTGAACAAATTCATCAACAAATCTTCCATCTTCCTTCTTCCTTCATCCAAAAAACACAAACCTGCTCCTCCTGCTCCCTTAACCTCAGTCTTATCTGTAGCTTCCCTCCCTCCTCGTTTCTTTGCACAATCGCTCCAGATGTTTCCTCGCAGCTAACAGGCACATCAGCGCAAACAATTATTTCATCGCTTAGCTTACTTTAGCACAAAACACATGACAGAAGTGAAACATTTGTTACAGAAGATGTCAGTTTATATGGAGGATCTTCTCTCAAATCACGAATAAAGAAAACAAAGAGGCTACGGTGATGCTAGCAAGCTCTGTGAGGGCTGCTTTCAGCTAAAATGCTAAATGACACCAAGGGAAGGAGTTGAAGTATCTTGGCGTTTTGTTAACAAATGATGGGAAAATGGAGCGTGAGTTGGACCGGCAGGTTGGTGCGGCGTCTGCAGTACTCACTTTTCCAGTCTGTGTACGTTCCAGCCCTCACCTACGTCAATGAGCTTTGGTCAGTGACCAAAAGGATCAGCCTTGAGGAGTTCGGACATCCGGAGGGAGCTCGAAAGGAGCCAGCGGAGGTGGTTTGTGCATGTGATTAGGATGCCTCCAAAGTCCAACTGGTAGGAGACCCAGAACCAGTTGGAGGGACTACATAGCCCATCTGGATCCTTCAGGAGGAGCTGGGATGTGTTGCAGGGTAGAAGACGTCTGGAGCGCCCTGCTAAACCTGCTGCCACCGCGACCCGACCCCAGATAAGAGAAAGAAAATGGATGGATGGATGTCAGGAAGCTAACATACTCAATGAGATGATGGAGGGTTAAATTAGGGTTGCCATTTCAGCGTGGAAAACTCAGGGACACCTTGCCAGCGGCCCCCGGGGCGACACAAATCAACCGGGCAGGGCGTCCTCCCCCCCATGAGATGTTGTGTCAGACATTTTAAGTTTTAAGCACCAATTCGTCCTTTGATGTCTCAACTTTAAAGTCCTCTGCTACTCTCAGCATGAATACAAAAGAAATAAAGAGTCAAAGAGAGCATGTGTAGGTCATATTTTAACCTTCAGTCCAAAAGGACAGGAAGCTTCACCTTCTGCAGATCGATGTCCGATTGATTGGTATTGTCTTTCAGCGTATCATCATCTCTTATGTCTAATTTTAACTTCAGTACAAGGAAGGATGATGGAAGATTAATTTCCACTGAGTGGGTTCACCTCTGCCACTCCATCATCCCTAACGTGGACCCATTTATGTCTTTTTTAGGTGGGTCAGGGGATCTTTAGGGGGAGATTAGCAGGTCAACACTAGAAACCACCAAGAAGTGGAGTACATCATCTGAGGCTGCTAATTTGAGATGCAGCTCAGCACTGTGTCGAGGTTTTGTCTCAAAAGTTGTTGCAGCAATTTTGTAACACAGATTTGGTGCAAAATTTATTTAAAAAATGGTCCAAAATTCCTCCAAAATACTTTTTTACGACATTGAGGAACGTTTTTTGAGGTTTGACCTCAAAAACTTTTAATATTTGGAGATGTAGCCGAACTTTGGAGGTTATTTAGCTTCATTCCTGACAGGTTTTAGTTCTTCTGTTTCATATAACAGCGATGTCTTCGGTTTAGCTGTAAAACTGAGCCCAGTGCAGCCTCTCAAAGACGGTCACGTCGGCTGAAGACATCCCCTTTTTTCCAAATGAGCTTAAATCACTTCAAACCAGTGAGAACAAAAAAATACAGAAAATCTCTCACATCAAAAAACTTTGTAAGGAAAGTTTGTGTTCATTCATCAGCCACAGAAGGAAGCTGATTTGGAAAAATAGATTTTTATTTGAGTTTCAAAGGACAGTGCAGGACCTAAAAGTGTGAATTATCTACCTCCCTGCTCCCCAAAGTTTGGATCGATACCCGTTTGGCTTTAACTACAACCTGTGAAACACTGCCTGATGTCGCTGAATACACCCTAATTGTGCCAAATGAGCCGCAAAGTGGGCATAAAATTAATTCCATTATCGTGTGACCTTCCCGCCGTGATAATGAGGATTATGTTAAATCTTAAGGTTTAATCAAGACGTCCCGCTGGTTCATCAGCTGATGTTTCAGTCAGTCAGACGCGGCTCCATCGAGGCTCAGAGCCTCACACAGAATAATCATTACCTTACAAGTTATCCAGGGAGATGGCTGTAACATCAGCTGACTGCTGCCCTTTGATAAGCGTCCCACACTGCGTGGATGATGAATGAATATCTCATCATAAAGCATGTTGTAGCTTCAACAAGGGGCTTAAACAGCATGTGTAGCTTACAGGGAATATTGATTTAGTGTTTTCTTACCGGCTGAGAGTAGCAGAGAAGCTGGAGGAAGAAATGAGACAGATGAACAAAGGATACCGGGGGTCACATTCAGGAGAGAAGGAAAACATTTAGCACTCAAACATGTGACGAGGATTAAACGATCTTACTCGGAGCCAGACATAACGCCGGTTAGCACGCTGATGAATTGAGCTATGAGACATTATCGTCAGTTAAAATGAGGTTTTGGTGTTTTATAAAGTGGATTGTGATTCCTGGAGGGATGCGAAGTGGGACACACACAGGACGATTGATTTTGGAAGTGGGAGTGAGAGAGGACGAACCCTTTTTAATCATCATTAAAGTGATTTATGGCAGGTTGTTACTATAGATAGCGTTTACAGAATATATTAAATATAGGAAGAGGAGCTGTAAATTTAAGTTTGCAGAAGAAAAGAGTCAAAATCAAAATGTTGAGATACGAAGTTAAATTATGAGACATTTAGTCAGATTGTTTGTTTATCTGAGTTGAAATAACATGAAATGATGTTGAAATAACACACTTGATATTTATGTGCAACTGCTGTTAGTCGACAGTGTTGTACTACTCGAGATCGGTCTCAAGACACTTTTTAAAGGTCTCAGAATCGACTGCGTTTTTACTCGGTCTTGTCTCGATCACGGACAAAGAGAACTCAGGATTTTATTTCAAGACCGGTCAACTGCAGGAATATCAGCAGTAATGTCTAGTTTGTCCCAACTCAGTTTCATAATGAACTGAAAATATTTTTGCACTTCATGCAACGTCATCCTGTCAATCTCTCCAGCAGAAAATGTATCTACAACATACATTTGTAAATTGAGGCATTCACCGCAGTCTCCTCAGCTACAGCAGCTTCCTGGTCCGCCATCTTCCCCATCTGCTACGTAGACAAAATGGCGACCACTGAGGGCGAGAAGCGTCCGGCAACACAGATATACAGACAGATGATCGTAGCTCACTTCTTTATTGCACTGTATCAGGACACACACAATGTTTGGGAGACGCTCGCAGGCTCCTCGCGTACTGCTCGGTCTCTCCCGTCTGTCACGCTGCTCTGCCATCTCTGTGTGTCGTGTCGTGTCGTGTCTTCTCCAGCTTTCCCCAGGTCCAGCACGCTACTGTTGTAAAAGGGGAGAGTGATTAGCTAACTGGATGCAGATGTGCCAATCACTCTCGCCTGGCGCTGCCGTCCTGAGCCCTCTCCACACCTCTCCCCTGCAGCTGATGCACCACGCCCCCTCCACAGACATAATTGCACTTGTGTACGCAAAGTAGCAAGTAGAAGTAGGGAAGTATGTAAATCGAGACACGGGAAAGGAAACACGAGTGAAGGGAGGAGGCTTGACCAGCTCCGGTTCTGGCATGACACTGGCTGTACCTGGGCACCCTAAATAATGACTTCAAAAATGTTATTTTACCCCCCAAAAATCTTTTTTTTTTGTTGTTTTAGTGGAAATTAGGCCTTAAACTGCAGATCAGAACATTTATAAACTCATCTTCTTTACAACCAGTTATTTGCATGTAACAAACTGAGCTAACATTAGCTAGCAATCTCAGACAATGTGAGGTCATATTCAGTATTTTATTAATCATCTGACTGTGTCCTCCTGGTTTGTGGTCGACAGGTCCGGTCAGCTGTGAGGAAGCGGTTCCACCGTTGGCAGGAGCAGCACTCCATCCGAGCCAGGATGACCCAGGCCATGTCCATACCCACTTCACCTTCACGGGTCAGCTTTCACAGCATCAAGCAGTCCACGTCGCTATGAGAGAGAGAGCTCAGCTTTGTCCTGGTGACGTGCTTTTGGGAGCTGTCGTCATTTTCTGCCACATCACTGGAGTACACTAAAACACTTTCTGAGCTGGGGCAAGGCTCGAGAGCAAGAGAGAGAGAGAGGCTGCATCAGTCTCCGAAACCTCAGGAGGGACATTATACAGAGTTTTCAGGAGAAAATGGATGGGGACGGGGAGAAAGGACACTGCAGACTTTATGAAACGAGAGGTTAGTGGATCAAGAGATGGGCGTGACCAAGCTGGATCTGTGCAACTTGGAATTTGGGTGTGAATGTACAGCACTCCATGTTCTTTAATGTTTGCCTGCCACAGCAGCTCTCCGTTGTTTTCCTGCTTGTTGCACACTTTTTATTTTTGCTATCTTACATCAGTGAAAACTCGGAGCTTGTGACGCTGGACTGCACTGAACTGGATTCCAACCCAGCGGACACTGGACTCAACGTGCTGCAGTGGCAGTGACTAAGTTATATTATGAGTTTTTTTATTATTTCGCTGTCACAAACAATCATCTGGTCATTGTGTTTGATAATTTTGTGTTGTGCTCTTTTTCCTCTGTTCTCAGTCAGCTTGGTGCAGTAGTGCTACTTTCATCGACTTTCCAGAAAGTTTAACACATTCCATCGTTTCTACCTGAAGAGTTTTGTTCCAAAATAACACGCCTGTCCTCAATACATGTATGACCTGTACTTTATCTGGGTTAGTGGAAAGCTTAAAGCCATTCGCTTCCTTTCTGAGAATTAGATGAGAGGATTAATACCACTACAACATTACGTAGATATTGGTATTTGTTGTGATTTGTTGTCTCCACTTTCAGAGTGTAATCCCACTGTGGTAACTATGTTCAGCTGTACTCGAGTATTTGTTCTGATTACATTACTTATGATCAAAACTAACGAGTTGACAACTTTGCTAACAGCCAAAACTCAAGTAATGTCAACAACACAAGACTGCTGTGCTTGCCCGGTTATATTGCCGGCTTACTCAGCTCCTGTTCTGCCACGACACCTGCTCCGATCCCCGGGTGCTCTGAGCTCACAGTCCGGGCAGTCCGGTTAACAAAATGAGCTAACATTAGCTAACAGCAGCTACAGTTGGCAGCAGTTTGCTTCACTGCTCTCACCCTGAAGTAAGAGTGGTCTCAGTCTTCTTATACACTCAGAAAGTAAGCAAGTTTCCTTTTAGAAAATTTGAACATGACCTGGAATAATTCATGTTTCTCACATATTTAACTAATTGTAGGAAATATTTGATGCAAACTGGACGTGTAATTTGACTAAATAATCTTAAACCTGCACTATTTTATTCATCACAACAAGCTTTAAACTCGACTTTGATATTTTATCATCTTATAAACAAAATAGACGTTAGCACAGAGCGACACATTCATTTAAAATCATTTATTTTTGTGTCCGCCTGATGAATGTAAGCCCGCTGTTAGCTCCAAACTCCTGACGGAAATATACCTCTCTAGTCGCTAGCTTTTATTTGTTAGCTGTTTGTGCAGCTGCCTGTTGGGAACCAAAACTGGCCGGTAAACCAAAACAATAAGCTGAAAGACGCTAAAATGCTCTGAAGAAACAAGGGGAAAATGCATAATTAAGACATAAATATAATACACATTTGACTCATTTGACTGAATGTTCGAATAAAACATTGATTAGTGCAGCTTTAAGTTAAGGACCACTTACTAGCCTTTTCTCCGTCGTGACTGAAAGCTCCAGAAAATCAAATATTTTGTCAAACTTCTCGTTTTTCTGGAACAAAACTCTTCAGCTGAACAGAGACTTACTGTTGCTGCCTCTCTACCAGGAGAATCATAAGCGATATTTAAATTAGACCCGCTCATTCTAGTATCCGTTAAGTGACTTCGGTTCTGTTGACTCGCCGCATGACATCTGAGCTACGCAGTAACTTACTGATTTATTATATATATATATATATATATATATATATATATATATATATATATATATATATATACACACATACATACATATATAAATAAATACTAGAGCCAGTGGAGTCGTCACAAATATTAACCAAATAAAAACAAAAACACACACACACAAACCACACACTGTGAATCATATGGGCACATTATCCATGTGATCAGCAATTCACAGTCCACATTCCTTCGATACCAGTATGCCTAGCACATGTGCGTTTATATGAACTGCTGTTGTATATGAACCTCATCATCTTTTTGTCGCCCCCTCCCAAAAAAAAAAACATGATTTTAACCCTTTTCAAGTGATGTGTGATGAAATGTCAGAGAAGTTCACATGCCACTGTGATGTGTATTATTCTAATGTCCATCTATTGTAACTAAGCAGCTGCTTCCTGAGCGATCGGAGGATTTTTGTGGGGTGTAAACAGCTCAAATTAAAAGAGTTATCGTGCACTTTTGCGATGTAAAGTTACCCAGAAAGAGAAGTTAGTTTAACGTCAGCAGGAAAAAGCAGCATTCGGATGCTGTGGTTTTCATTCCAGCACGGTCAAAAACAAAGATTATTAACACTGACTTCTTCATGTGGTACATAAATATATGGTGGTCAATCAAAAATCACAAATGTAATTCACGATATTATTTATTACTATTTATTTTCAATATTGTTATTTTCATACTTGAAAAGATGTGAAGAGATAAATAAACTGTGTGTTGCATTTGACTGAATGAAAAATTTAACATGTCAAGCGAAGTTTATTTATAGCGAACGCTCTTTCTTATACAAAAATACACATTCAGCTACCGTAAAATAAAGGCAGAGCTCAGGATCACAGTGCCATTTGTCTCCAGCGTCTCCTGAGACAAAAGCAAACAAGAAATACATTTTGAGCATCGTGTGATCCTTTTAAGCTTTGTGTGTGTGCGTGTCTCAGAGGGGGTGCACAGCTGAACATCAGCCTTTTAAATAAGATCCTTCTGCTCAAATGAACATTCGCCGTTTTTCTTTTTTTTTTTCTTTCCCATGACCGGGAACAAGAGGAAGGAGTTGTTCCTGCTTCTAATCTGTGATGTCATGCCAAAGCTCCAAAACTGAAAGAAACAGGGCCGGGTAGCATGTAAAAAAAATATTTTCAAAGAGTCACAATATGTGTTGTGATTTAGAGCTCGGTACCATGAAGCTACATTGGATGTGAAGTTACATGTAAACACTCAAAGGGAACAAGTCATCGCCTGCAGGCGAACTATTACTGCCATCTTACGGATTCATTTCTGCAGTCAGGGTTTGTGTCATTGTCACAGTTACTCAATGATTTCATTCTTACTCTCATTCATTGAACAGTCAGAGTGACTCCAATGGTTGCATAATGACACTACTGCTGCTGTTATTAAGCAATATTACATGAGAGCCTGTGCTTTAACGTCATTATTGGCACGACAGTGATGCAGTCAGTGCCATAATAAGTTAAAGCACACCCTCTCATGTAATATTGTGATTATATAGCAATTACCAACTTAAATAAAATATATAATCAAAATGTGTCATATTTTGGGGCAATTTGCTCGTTTCCGTTCTGATCTCAGTCGTGGCAGCAGTGAAGCTCAGTTTGGTGGCTCTGATCTAAAAATGTGCGTCTAAAGTAGACACGTGAATAATGAATATTATATTCTGTAGACGAGCTTCCTAAATCGGAAACACTGGATCTTTAGGGCCATAATCAAATTAGTTGTTCTTCTTTGTGCTCTTCCTGTGTGAGTTTGGTTGCATTCATCATTCAATCCCTGAAGGGGATGAGAGGTTGGAGTGGTCAAGAAACACTAACCTGATTAGTCTTGGTGGGAGGGGGGTCGAGACTCTAAAAGGTTGGGAAGCACTGTTTTAGAGCACAGATGACAAGCTGTTTCCACTCTCACGACAAGGCAATTCAGCAATGCAGTTGGAGGAAAATCAATACACGTCCAGCATCGCCTTGATTTAACCTCTCAAACCTCACTGACCTGACGGTGAGTCTTTAAACAAACTCATGCTGTGCGGTCAGACGTCATTCAGACTCAGAAGTTTACTTTTACAACTCTGCTCTTCAAAGATACCTGATATGTCCAGATCAGTTTTAGGGAAAATGTGTAGAAATGATGCACAATCTCAACATCTCGTACATTTCCATTTGATTGAATGATACAGACATAAAAAACACAGAGTCTTGACTACAGTACACTGTCAGAAAAAACGGTTCTTGATAAACCTCCCCTTCCTCGCAGGAAAGAGAAATTACTGTGGCCACGAAATGCCCAAATAAGTCCTAGAGCCGGTGTTTCAACCGAGTTTGAACCACTCTAGGTTCAGACTCAAACCTTAATTTTTAAGAGTTTATACATCATGTGGCTTCAGTGAAGAGCTGGAATAAGCTGATACAGATTATAAAAGATGTTCGACAGCGTGGAATGACTTTAATCATTGCAAAGCAAAAGAAATGTTCATGACGAGAGGCCATCTTGACGATCTGGAGGTCTGTCCCATGGGGGAGCTGTCATGCCAACGGGCTCAATGCTGTATTTATATGCATGAGAGTCCAGCTTGTAACATGGTTACTGGAGTAACCAGTGCAACTGTAAACAACATAAACAACCCAGTGAGCTCATGTTGCTCCAGTATGGGAAACCCAGTGAGTGAGTCTGGCTGTGCCTCACATTGAATGCATGCAAACATCTTAATTAATAAGCCGCTTGTTTGGCTGTGGACTGTTTGGCAGGAGTCCCAGTTGGACGTTCTTATAATTGGTATATTTGTGAAAATGAACAGCGCAGTCCAATTAAAAACGTAACCTCCTCAACCCCACCAACTCTTCAATATGTCTGTCGCTACAAACTCCCACTGTGGAGACACAAAACTACATTTTTCATTATAGCAGAGATGACAGCGTTCAAATACATCTCTCTGATTTACAGCCAAATGCAAATAAGACACACAACACACAAGAGTTTGCTTTCATGAAGCAAAAGACATTATTATGCTGATGAGAGTCTATTGTTGCACCTGTGGTACAGTAATTGGATGATGCTTTATGAGAAGGACAAATATCATCCACAGATACAGAGGAGGGCTGAGTACGTTTCATCATATATGGAGAATAAACACCTTGAACTACACGTTCACTATTTTTTCCATGAATGTAATCTCAAATATCCTTTTGATATAATGATGCATTTTGGAACCTCAGGATCTGCTTTTTGCAGATGATTTGATTCTGTTGGCTTCATCGGACTGTGACCTTCAGCACACACTGGGGCGATTTACAGCCAACTGTGAAGTGGTATGAGTTCATGCTTCTCTGCTGGAAAATGGTGCAATGCTCCCTCCGGGTTGGGAGCAAGTTGCTGCCCCAAGTGAAGGAGTTCAAGTATCTCGGGGTCTTGTTCAGGAGTGATGGGAAAATGGAGCGTGAGATGGCTCGACGGGTTGGTGTGGCGACGTTGTACTGGGCCGTTGTGGTTCAGAGGGAGCTGAGCTACAAGGGAAAGCTCTCGATCTTCCAGTCCATCTATGCTCCAACCCTCACCTGTGGTCATGAAAATGAGATCACGGATACCAGCAGTCGAAATCACCTTCCTCTGATGTCTGGTGTGCCGTGCTAAACCTGCAGCCACTGGGACCCGACCCCAGAGAAGAGGAAGAAAATGGATGAATGGAAAAATGTGTCTTTGACTTGAATATTTGAGACAACACGTCACAAATGTTCTTGCTCTTTCATTTTATTTAAACAGGTTTGTGGTGACCTTGTCAAGAAGGCAGCAAAGTTACAAGTCGAGTGCTCTTCAGTACAAAACAAAACATTACAAGTGGTTCAGAATAAGAGCAAATATCTACGCACCAACAGCAGAAAGTGTTATGCATTACAGCAAGAACATGTTTAAAAATTGTTAGAGCAGAGCTTTTCAAACTTTTTTACACCAGGTACGACCATGGAAAATATCTCCAACTGTCTCCAACATGCAAACATGTTTATTTCTGCTGTGAAGTTTTTAACATGGGGGCTTATGGAGACTGACTCACTTCTGGAGCCAGCCTCAAGTGGACATTTTTTTTTTTTGGCACTTCCGTGTTGGCTTCACTTCACAGCCACGGAGAATGCCGCTTGGTTGTGAAGCTCAGTGTGGTCGGTCTGGCCGGTCGCCTGCCTCCCAGCTAATCTAAAAATGGGCAAAGGATGTGGATTGTCTAAAGAAGACAGGTTACCGCTGGAGCCGGCCTCAAGTGGATGCTTGAGGAACTGCAGATTCTGGCACGTCGACGTTGGCTTCACTTCACACGGAGGTTGCTGCTTGCTGGGCATTCATCACCGGAGGCTGCTGTATAAACAGATAATAAATTGTAACATTGTAAAACACAGTTATAAAAACATGAAATATGTCTTCACAGGAGGAGTTATAATTGCTTCTGCAAATACTCTACATTAATAAACCCGACATCTGCTTACAACTATATCAGAGTGTGTTATTCACATTTACTAAATGTTATATCTGTGGCTAATCAATGCTAAATGTGAGCAATTAGACTGAAGTGTTAGTGGAAATATGACTATAACTGAATTACTCCATAGTAAACACATCAGAGTAGGAACAAGCTGCATGTTATGAGCCTCATGTGTGGCCTGGTGATGATGTTAAATGTGATGTTTCAGTGCCATCTAGTGTTGTTTCTCTACAACTACATTTAAACGGTTGGCCCCTTTAAATAGGAGTTTTCTAATACAAGGCCAAATTAAAGTAACAGAACATCTGCAGATATTTTGGGTGGTGCAACGGGAAAAAGGAAACCGTCTCCACTCAGATCTGAACTCAGAGTTGATTATGGTAATAAGATGGAGGATGGTAGGAGGGTTCCTCTGGAGCATTTTGTAACTGTCTTTCTACTTGCAACCAAAGAGGCCTTCAAAAGGTGTGAGTCACTCCTACTGTGATCCTAAGGAATATTTCCAAGGTACATCAAGGTGAATGAGAAGTCAGATCTCAGGTCCAAATGGCCCACTTCTTTCCAGAGAGGGTTCATATAAGGGTACGTCCAGAAAATGTGAGCCTGGTCTGCTGAAACTGATCCACACTCCCTCCAGCAAGAGCGCTGAGACCCACTAGATTTGAATTTTTGGTTACATCTGAACTCTTGACTCTCATACAAATACACACTGTGCTCTGATCCTACAGCAAGTAATGGTGGATGCCAAGAGAGTTCATGGGCGAATTGAGTGAGCTGAAAAAAGATGGAGCGACGATGAGACTCAAGGAAGATGGAGAGAAATCAATGGGGGAAACGCTCCAGATGTGACCTGAGCTATTATTAGCTGAGCTTAGTCATGCTGGAGATGAAAATGGACGTTCTTACAACAACGTACATCAATAATGCAGCAAAGACAAGTCCAGTCTCTGATCTGTGGTCACGTCACAAGTTAAACATGGTGTAAAATTCAAGAGAAACAATGTCACAGTTTACCAGGACACTATACAGGTGTGTGCGTGCGTGTGTGTGTGTGTGTGTGTGTGTGTGTGTGTGTTATTAGTCTTCAGCTAACACATGGAAGGTGAAACATAAATCTATGATGGTCTCAAAGAGAAATCACAAGAAATTACATTAAAGTAACATTAACAGTACAGTCAAGCACATTATGGATACATGTTACCATACATACATACAGTATACATACAGTATATATAGAAGCTACGTTCTCAGTGGCTGTTGGACTCCGACAAGGCTGATTCTTGTCCCTGTTTCTGTTTGTGATATTCATGGATCTCGAGGTGAAGCCGGGGTGAGGTGATTGCTCCTTTGCTTCGAAAGGAGCCAGCTGAGGTGGTTCGGGCATCTTTAGGATCCTCCTGGAGGTGTCTGGGCATGTCCAACTGGGAGGAGACCATAGGGCAGACCCAGACCTGCTGGAAGGACTATATAGCCCATCTGGCCTGGGAACTCCTTGGGATCCCCCAGGAGGAGCTGAATGTGTTGCTGGGGAGAGGGACCGCTCTGCTAAACCTGCTGCTTCCTGGGAACCATATTTCCCAGGACCTCAAGTGGAAGCTGAACATTAGCTCCGTCCTCCAGAAAGCACAACAGAGGTGTTCAACCTGGCAAAGAGTGTGATGGTGCTCTTCTCCACCTCCATTACTGAGTCTATCCTCACCTCCTGCATCTCCATCTAGTACACTCCTGCCACTGCCAAGGACAAGTGCAGACTGCAGCGTGTCGTTTGGTCTGCTGAGAAGGTGATTGGCTGCCACCTCTTCAGGACCTGAATTCCTCCAGGACTCTGAGGCGTGCAGGAAAGAATGGCTGACTCCTCCCACTCCAGACACAAACTGTTTGAGACACTCCCCTCTGTCAGGAGGCTTCGGTCCATCAAGACCAGAACCTCATGAGAACTGACAAAAACATTTTTTTCTTAATGGCTGTTGGCCTCATCAACAAAGCCCGAGGTCCACCATCCACCCAGACCTACATGTTACCTCACTGTAGTATCTACAGACTCTCTGCGTTACATGAACACACACTCTTTACCTTTATTTAACATCTTTTGTATTACGTTTTGCTAAATATCTTACACATTGAAAATATTCTTCATACTGTGCACATTACCTGACAAATATTTTGTATGTTTCTGTACAAACTGTACAGCTGTTTTCATCCTAAAAACATATTGTACATATATTTTTATTGTTTACATTTTTTACTTAATGTTTGTTATGTACCAAAAACACACATTCCTTGTATGAGAAAACCTGATTCTGATTCTGATGTTGGCTCACTGGAAAGTCTCTCCTGCACTAAAAGGAGCAGACCCTTAATTACTATCATTGGAAACACCTGCGTTTACTACTTCATGTCAAAATAGCTGCTGTGAAAAATGTTTATTAAGTTAAAATTTGAATGCAGGACTTCATTTACTTGTAAGTATTCTTACACTGAGGTGTTCAGTGGTGGAGGATGTATTGAGATTCTTTACTTAAATAAAAGTATTAATACCACACTGAAAATATTCTGTTACAAGTAAAAGTCTAGCATTGAAAATGATACTTAAGTAAAAGTATGTGAGTATAATCAGGAAAATGTAGTTAAGTATTAAAAGTCTCCTGTGACTGTTCTAGTTTTATATCATTAGATGACTCATGCATTAATGTAAAATCATGATTTTACTGTTGGAGATGTTGAAGTGGAGCTCATTCTGAATTCATTTGCATCGGACTGCGTCTAATGATAATTTTCAGTCTATTGATTATTTTCTCCATGAATCAATAAATTGTTTGTTTTGTAAAAATTCTGAAAATAGTGAAAAATGTCATCACAATTACCCAGAATTCAACGTGATGCCTTCACAATGTTTGTTTTATCAAACCATCAGTCCAACACTCGACATTAACACAACTACATTCAGATTATTCTCATTAATTAAAGGAAAGACGTTTGAGAAGCTGGAACTATGAGATGTTTTTGTATAGACAATGACGGAAACATTCATCAGAAGGTACCAATTAATTTTCTAATGGACTAATTGATTAATTGACTAATGATTTCAGCTGCACGTGTGTAAACAAAATAAACTCTTTATTTTGTATCTTAATTTGAAAAGTAACTGAAGCTGTCAGAGAAAGTTAGTGGAGTAAAAAGTACAATATCTCCCTCTGAGATGTTGTGGAGTAAAAAGTGAAGACTCAAGTAAAGTACAAGAACCTTACTTAAGTGTAGGCTACTTAAGTACAGCACTTGAGTAAAAGTACTTTGCATATTAATAGCACTGACATCAATCATTACTTTTCAACTTTCCCCTTTAATACACACAGAGGTAAAGATGGAGTTACGTTTAGGTAAAAAGTGACAGATCTGAAGTGACTGAACCGAAGCCAATGATGCAAAACGCTGCAGTAAATAAAGCAGGTTGAGAAGTTCCCACATGTCCAATCTGTGTTTGTAGCTGCTAATGTACAGTGTACTCTAACTCAGGCCTCAGCTGTGAAGCTGGCATGGACGCAGGGTGCAGGTTATTTTCATTCAATATTTATCTTTGGAGGTGATTCAAAGAGGTCAGCATGACTGACACTACATGGGAGGAGGACTCATCACTACATGGAAACTTCTTGAAGACTGTCCAACTGCAGTGATGGATACTGCAAGCCTGGATATTCATCCCAGTGGCCCAATACTGCCTCTCTCATCTACACCTCCATCCATCCTCTGTCCCATGGCATACATCTGTCTCCTGTCTGCCCAGCTCCACCTTAAAGTCCACTCTTGTAAAGTGAATGTCTCCTCTTGTGTTTCCTGTCCTACTTTGGGTCAAAGATGGAGACACCCACACCGTTCAAACCTCATCCCACCAGCAAAATCTGTTTAGCATTTGATGCAAGAAATAACATCAAATTAAACATGTTGAACAAACTCATTTGCATTAATCAGTGTCGTCTGCTCGTGTTCTGTGCCGTGCTTTGAAAAGCAGTGGTTCATTTCTGAGTAAAGTCTGACAGACAGAGCATGAAAAATATTAGATATTGTAGTTGCAGTGAGTGAAAATACATCAGGTTGGAGTGTGAGTAGCTAGCATGTGTGCGGTGTAAACAACACTCGTGTGACGGCGCAGCGTGAGCAGCCGTTTATAAGTGATGTGGAGGTTGTGGGACTCGAGTAAACATTTTCAAATGGGAACAATATTTTTTTGGATAATGAAGTTTCGTGCTATGAACTTTCGTCCACATTTCCGCTGTACGGGCATTTGCGAAGACTGACAGCCGCGTGAGCCAATGGGAAGCCTCGAATCGAGGCGTCGGCCAATAGGAACGCGGGGGACGGTTGTTATCAAGTCGTAAACGGTTAGTAACAGGACAGGCAGGTAAGTAAGATTTTGTCTTGTTATTTTGTCAAAATTAATGAACAGCGCGCTTGTTGGGAAAAAACACTGATTTGGTTAAACCTTCGGATGTTCGACTGGAGGTGGTTGCATTTTTTTGGCACACTTTAACAGCAAACGTGCAAAAAACGGCAGTCATTGAGAAGTCAGTGCGGGATCGGGGGAAGCAAACAAGCTAGCGAACGTTAGCTTAGCCTGAGCGGCTACGCTGGCTGCTATTGGCCAGCCTCTCGGCGTTAGCTCGCTACGTCGGCTAACGTTAGCTCCTCAACTAGCGTCGGGAGAAAGTAACTGTTAAACTGTGTCACTAAAATCACTGGCGACGCATTCCTGGGCACGATAGTCAATAAAGAAACCCCCCTCACAACTTTGCCTTTAAAAATCCGAGCTCAGTGTTAAAATTGTTCAACGTTTAAAACTTTTTCATTATAAATTTGCAGCGATAACGTTCGTGTAGGTTGGTTAACGTTAGCCAGCTAGCGCTAGCTCGCCAACTGGACGTGAAAAAAAAATCCTTGAGACTCACGTCGCTGCCAAGACAGCTGACAACTTTATTAACCGAGCCTGGCTTTGTCCTGAAATGTTAAAATAAGGTTGAACTAATGTTTGTCTGTTTTGTTTTTAGCTGTCGTGAAACTGGAGTCATGGCCCCTTGGATTACTGAGTACTGGAGTATTTCAACAATGGAGTTAAAGGTATTCCTAAATAGATTATTATTGTATTTGTGTGTTTCTGACGGATCCGGAGGGCGATGCTCTCCATTAGTCTGACCCAAAACAAGACCGAGGCTGCGGATACAAAAAGTGCCCGACATGAGTTGCCTTTTTCGGGCAGACCCCCAAAGGAACAGCTGCAGGAAGGAGCCACACGAGGTGCATCTTATTAGGAGACACACACTCATCCCATGTGGAGGTATCTGAGACCCAAAACATGCTGGATGGATTACATATCCCAGCAAGTGTGGGCACGCCTCAAGAGCACGCAGGAGGAGGCCGAGGATGTTGCTTGGGAGCTGGAAGTGTAGGCGACTTTACATAGCCTGTTGCTTTTTTTTTTTTTTTTACACGGAGCAGGATAAGAAGATGGGTGAAGCAGACAAGGATAAATACAGCTCACTGGATAACTCACTGAAAACAATCAGACTTCTGTAGTTCGCCTCCAGAGACTTTCATGTAGATATAAATTTGTTATGAGTTTCAAAACAGGTGGATAGACGGTTCCTCTCTCTCGTTCACACATTGATAATTACTTATTTATTATGCATGTCTGCTCTGGTAGTCTGATCATGCACATGCAGGACCTGTAGAAGATAAGTGGTGTGCATTAATTTGCATAAACTTAACAGTAAAAGTGTACAAGTGACAGGGATTGTCCTATCAGAACCCACTTATCTAAAACATTTCTAATGATCAAGAGGCTTTAATCAACGATGCATAACATTATTATAAACATTTCTGCGTCAAAGGATGTAGCGCTGTAAACATCTAATCTACAATAAGTTAGTTCCTGGGAAAATCCTTGAGTGTGCAGCAGCTGTTAGAGATAAACAGGATAAGCTAAACAGAAAAGTACAAGTAGAGGAGTAACTGCAGAAATTTAAACTTCATCAACAACAACAAAAATTAAGACCAGACAGATCACTAATAATATAATAACTTATCTACATAGTTTTAATTTGAAAAACACAGGGCACATCCAGTGATGTCAGTTACAACAGTACTGAAACCTGTGCAATGAAAATGTGACTTGGTATAATAGAACATATGTCCCACCATCACACTATGACACCACACTTTATTTATTATGAGTCACGACAAATACTGAACAAACTGAAACATCAGTGAAGTGAGGAGGTTTCAGTTCTCCAGGTTTCAGTGTCAGGTGTAATACTAACAGCTAAAACAACTTCAATTCTGAAATTGATTTAGAGCTACATGCTTTTATTTTTTAAGGAATTAGTTTTCTTATCAGTCAGTGCATACGAGCCACAGCAGCTGAATTCTAATAGCGGCCTCATACATACACAAATATGCTGCCACTGATGTATCTGTAGCACAAGCAAACTTGTGATCGTGTTTTTGTTTTGATCAGGTAGTTCCCAATTTTAAATCCTTAGATGCAAAATTCTCGTACGGCTGCTCATGTTTAGGTTTCTTTTGTTAAATTATAAAACTATTTAAAATATAAAGTAGTACCTGGCCCTGCTCAGTGCAGTGTCAGAAGCAGTTTGTGGTGCTGTTGTAATACAATATAAATTACTAATATCTTAATCTATGACCAATAACCAACCTCTGACACAGACTACACAAAACACAATCTTAAGCTTATTATACTTCATTTTATTGGTATTCTGTTCACCGCTGTCGGTTCAGTGATCAGTGTAGGTGTGGTAGGTCTTTTATACAAATTAGGTCTTGTGGTGCTCGTGCACAGCTGTATGGTGTCAGGTGGAGAAGTGCTCCTTCATGTGGACACTGGCTGCATGTTCACGGAGGTTTGTTTTAGTGGTGGGCGAGCTAGTTCCTGTGAAAAGTGACATTAGTGCTCGGCTGTCTGGACCACAGACAGTATCAAGACGGACAGACAGACAAGTCTGGAGCACTGACAGTATAAAGACAGACAGACAGGTCTGGTGCACTGACAGTATAAAGACAGACAAACAGGTCTGGAACACTGACAGTATAAAGACAGACAGGTCTGGACTCGGTTTTCCCTAACAGAAAACAAAATGAGTCAGTCCTAGCATTTATTATTGTCCTCTCAGAGGAGCAAAGTACCCCTGTAATGTAAATATATATTAGTTATAGGTAATTCTCTGTACATTTGTGTTATTACAGGTGTCTGCGGGTAAATAAGAGTATATTTGTGTCCGTGTGGTGGACAGTGGTCTTACATAGCAGCTTCTTCTTCACCACAGCCCGTCTAACAAGTGCAGCACTGACATTGCGCTGTGTTTTGGAAGACAATGCCCTCCTGTGGTATCTTCTTTTGAGCTTTTATGTCGTTTCTTATCTGCCCTTTACTCTAGTGGTGAGTATGAGAAATGTCTCCCGCCTACCAGCGAGCAACTCACACTCACGCATACGCGCGCACACACACACACACACACACACACACACACACACACACACACACACACAGCCCTTCTATGTTTGTCAGACTGAAATCCGAGGGAGCGGAGCTAGCCGCCATTTTCTAAGCGTCTCTCCCTAAAACGAGAGAAAAGGGCTCGCGTCAAACTGCCATCTGGATTACGTTTCGCTTACTGAGAATCGGATTTTTCGGTAAAGGATTGCGGTGAAATCGCCTACATTTGAAGTAAACTGGAGTAGAAAGGACTGTTTCACGGCCTTGTCTTATATTCGCTCGTAGCGGCGAGGCGAGCTAGCTGGGGCGAGCAAGGTGTAGATCGTTGATTCGCCCATTGCATGAATCCGGAACGAACCCGAGCGGCTCCGTGAGCAGGGCCTCTTTTTTTTGGTAATCTGGTTGCATTTTTTTTGGATTAATTAAATGGCAGAGTGATCGAACCGAGCCGTGTTTTTTGTGTTAGCAGCCTTGGTTTTTTCCACCTAAAAACTGCAGGGGATTGTTGCCGAAATTCCCTCGGATAGTGCAACCTCGTCACGTGGTAGGTTCCTCCTTTTTCTTTGTTAGCGAGCTAGCTTCGGCTGGCAGGGTCTACTCCCAACTTCTCAGCTTTTGACATATACATACTATATGATAACCCACCATATACTGTACTCAAGTGAAGCAAAGGACGGGCCGCCGTGGATTTACAACAACAGGCTGCCTGTATTTATTTCCTTAGTCTAATTGCAATGCACACCATGTCTGCGCTCTGCTGTTTAAAATAAGTTGTGATGCAGAACGAGTGGCGGTGTCTTGTTATTGCTAACGTTTGTGATGTTTCACCAGCTGGATATAAATCTGACGTTAATTCACGTGTCACCACGGGCCTTTTTAACGGGTGAAACATCACTTATTCACTTAAAACCAGCACCGAGGTGAGCGCAGGTTACGTAGTCACCGACTAAAATGTTTACTTTCTAACGAGGTTTGCGTAAAGCTCGAAGTGAGGTTTAATTCACCCTCTAAAGAAGCATAAATATGAATGATGTGCTGCTAAAACCGATACACACTGTGTTGATGGGGAGGTTAGGTTAGCGTTTCACTGCAGCTGGCTCCTGAGAGGCAGCACAGCTAGCTTTCGAGAAGGTTGTGTTTCTTACATCAGCAGCTTTGCTGAGCTAACGTTAGCCACGTTCATTTGCACGCAGTGTGCAGAGTGACATGTTTAAAGACGTTTGTGTGTCGCTGCTTGGAGTTTAATTCATGCGACGATCTGCTGCTGCCTTGTGTTATTTACTGGCACCTCTCGGAATACACAAACACCGATGTTACACGGTTAAAGAAGACGTGATGAAACGTAATTACACTGAGTGCAGGCAGACTTCCTTTTTAAAAATAATTCTAATGTTGTTGTAAACATCAGGAAGACATTTTGGTGATTACGTTATGCTCGGCTAACGTCGGATGTGGACATTTTTTTGTCGCATCTCTACCGACATACTTCATATAGAAACCTGTGCCGTAATGCATCACGGATTGAAGTGATGCATCTCCTCTCGTCGGGTATTTAATTTCCTGTCCTGTAACGTGGACGGGTTCGGTGTGTTTGGAGCGGAATGGGCGGTTTTTTTTAGGTAGATGAAGTGCATTGCATAATCTGCTTCGGAAATACCAACATGGCGTAGTGCGCGCTGACTAGAAACTGCGGTGAAATACTGAGCCCCCATTCATCTGACCCTGCAGACGACAGCGGAGATGCAGCTCGGCTTTTATCTGCTCTTCTATTTGAAGGGAGGCTTTTTAAAGTTTGCGTTATATGCACACACACACACACAGAGAGAGGCGTGTGGACGACATGTTAACCATTCATACAATACTCCACCTTAATCGTGGCGTTGTCCCTCTTTACATAATCTAAGAGTCTTTGCGGGCAGTCATGTTTGATAAATTGAGGAGGTTCAAGAGGTTCAGCTGAATTTCACATAGGAACATAGTCAGGATGACATCATGTGCTTTGGACTAATGCTGGGCCCTAAATCCACCTACTTACTTACACTGCCTGTGTGGAAACCCTGCTGCACACTGACTTATCAGGGCACATGTAGGACAGCGGAGTTTGGATCATTTGCATTGGCTTTTCCTGTTTCTTCCTTCATAAGAATTGAATTTCCAAAAGCTTATTTTATAAAAGAGGAGCCTTGTAAGTAAACGACAATGAAGGCTTGTTCACACACGCATGGGTGTAGCGGGAATTATTTATTGGCCTGTGATGTAGCTCAGATGTCTGCTGTTATTCCATCTATATCATTAGCATCCCATTCACCAAAGTCAGTGTGAGATCATGTCATTTATTATATTTTTGGTATTTAAGTCGTGGAAGAAGGCCTCTGTAGATAAATACATTAATGTGATTACAGTGGAGTCAAATCACATTTTCTGTGTAACGTTGTGAGAGCTGTGTGATCATTAAATTTGGTCATCTTAGATGTTCCTCCTCACGTGTTGTCCCACTCCCTCGTTGTTGGATCAGCTTTAACAACACCTCCAAAGAGTAGGTCAAAGAAATGTCAATGAGTCACCACCAGTTAATTTGATTAGGCCTTTAACTAGATGAATGCAGATTTATTTTTGAGTCTGTAAGACTTGATATGAAGCGCTGATATTGGTGCACGTTCATTTTAATATGTTTGGTGCCAAATATTCTGAAAATGTTACTTTCTTTTTGGGTGGTGGTTTAGTAATTTTCCACTCACTCTAAAGGCTCACAGAACCTGTATGACAAGTATTGTAATTGTGTGTGTTATTGTATATGTACATCCTGCCTTCATGTTGCTATTCACCTCAATAATATTCAACAAGGGGAAATATGTAAATATATATATATTTAAGTGTTTATTTACATAAAACTTCCCATTGGCTTTGAGGCTGATGTGTTTTAAAGTTTTTACTTTATTTTTAAGCTGTCATGTTATTCTTTACTCGATTACTTTCTGAATAATTGAGTTCACTTTATACAAATCTATAATCTAAACGTGGAGCTGCTAGTTTTAGTATTAAATCCATTTTTAAACATTTTCTATGTCTATATGTTTGTTTACACTACGTGTCTGTGGGTTCATCACTGTGCAAGCTTGTGAATGTTACATGTGAATTGTTATCTCCACCCAACACCCTCCCACACCATCTCCGATCAGAGTCTGATGTAGTAGGGTTTTATTCATGCCTGTGTTTAACTTTATGTCCTGTCTCCCCTCTGCTTCTGTCTTTCCATCCAGGCTGTCCTCAGGTGGGGCAGTAAGCGGGTGGTGTGGAGCAGGCCGCGGTGCCCGTCCCTCTGCACTGCATGGCTGCGATGGCGCCCGCTCTCACCGACGCCCCAGCCGAAGCTCACCACATCCGCTTCAAACTGGCTGCCCCATCCTCAAGTCTCTCACCGGCCAGTGCAGAGAACAACGGTAACGCCAGCAACATCCTTCTCCACAGCAGCGGCCCCGCTAAGTGCAAGGCCAACTCCGAAGAGTGCCCTCTCGACTTTTGTGGCGGCGACCAGGAACAGCAGCAGCAGCAGCCCCAAGCCGACTCCGTGGCTCAGGCCTCGGCCCTGAGCAAGCTCCAGCCGCTGGTGGCTTCTTACCTGTGCTCTGATGTGACACCTGTCCCTACAACTAAGGAGTCAATCAAGCTGCAAGGAGTCCTCATCAAACAGTCTGTGTTGAAAAGCCACAGAATACTCAACGGCGGAGGAGACTTCCTGTTGAGGAAGAGGCAGGCGATAGAACTCTCTGGCGGCCAGCTCAAAAGCCTCATGAGTGGCAGCACCAACGGAGGTGGCCAGCCCATGGCACCTGTCAACGGCCTGGCCAAGAAGCTGGCCACTATGTCTGGCCCTGGCTGTGTGGTGGCAGTGAACGGTGACAAGCCTTCTGCCACCACAGACTCTCAGTCCCAGAGCCTGCCCTTGGACTCTGAGACCTTGACAGCTACTTTATCAGGGCATATCCCGGTGAAAGGAACCCTTAAACAGAAGCATTCCTCTGGGGTTTCTCAAAATACAGATGGAAAAAACCTTGAACCACAAGTGCTTCAGTCTGTTGCACTTTCCCCTTTTCCCCATGATAACCCTAACCCCACTGAACAAGCGAATTTGGAGGAGGCTGATTCACACACGCCTACCAGTCAGTCACAGGGTTCTGATAGGGAGAGACCAGGTAGCAGCCAGCAGGGCTCCCCGTCTTGCACACCTGCACCACAGACTCCTCTACCCTGTAGTTCTTCCTCAGACAGCCTCGACGCTCACGTCAGGGAGCGCACCCTTCTCAACAGCAGTCGCCAAGCTGAGATCGAAAGCCGGCTACGGCGCCTGCGCAAACGTCTTCAGGTTGTACAGGCCAAGCAGGTGGAGAGGCACATCCAGCAGCAGCTCGGTGGCTTCTTGGACACGGCCCTCACCCGTCTACTGGCCGGTAACCGCAAATCAGAGGCGGCGACCCCGACGGCTACATGGAGGACTGGACGCCACTCTTCCTCAAACAACAGAGATGGCCTCAGTCGCTTCCTGAAAAGCGGCGCCATGCCCTTGGAGCTGGAGAGGCTGTATCTGAGCGGGTCGGCCAACCTCCATTCAGCAGAAAGCGCCTTTGACTCAGATGTAACAGAAAGTAGCTCTGGAGGGGACTCCGATCTGGAGGAGGAGGAGCTGGCCAGAGTGGACATTGAGCAGCGGCATGTGAAAATGTAAGT
The DNA here is from genome assembly GCA_033000465.1 of Sciaenops ocellatus. Taxonomy (NCBI): domain Eukaryota; kingdom Metazoa; phylum Chordata; class Actinopteri; family Sciaenidae; genus Sciaenops; species Sciaenops ocellatus. The sequence continues at coordinate 3,460,087 of CP136879.1, read as the reverse complement.
AAAAGAGTCGACATCAAATTTATGTAGGGTGGTACATGTACATGACTTAGGTTTAAAAAGATTTCACAGTGTAGAATATTCATTTCCCCGTGCTCAAAGTAACATGTTACATTACACTCACGGTGCATGGAGCTCTTTAACTGTCCTGTGAAAGTCCCTGTATTCCTGTTCAGGCCTAGCAGGTGCTAATGACAATCATAACTGCCTGCTCTGCTTCAGTAGTGGTTGGGTCAAACTCCAGGGAGGGGTGGAGATACCATTCGACCAGAGAGCATGTGTAACTGCGTGGGTGGTGTCACCCCGTGGAGAACGCACAGGCTCGAATGGACACCAAGTAAAAAAGCTCTCGTCACACGGCGCTTCCTCCTGAGAGAGGGGCAGAGGCTGAAACTGAATGTTGTGTTTATCTGCAGCGCGAACGAGTGAGCGCCCACAGAGCCGCCAAATGTTTTGATTTAAACCGAAACCAAGAAGAAAGAGAGCCGGGGGTTGGTGCTGGTGGTTTCTGCAGAAGGTGTTGGTTTTATGTTTTTAGATGCTGCCTGTTGTGATGTCAGGTTTACCTCAGCAGGAGCTTGCAAATGTATTCCATGGGAAGTTCACAGCAGAGCGCTCGTTTGTGTGTCATTAGTGTGTGCAAGGGGAAAAAATCCAGCAGGTGGGTCAGCAGCGTTAATGGGCTTACTGACCTGTTTAGGATTGGGTAGATTATTAACAATGTCGCTAAGAACGCTGATTTTTATTATCCTTTGCTGTGTTGACTTTAGACCTTTGACCCAAATATCTCTATAACGTAACAGGAAGTGTGTGTGTCTGTGTGTGTGTGGGGTTTACATGCAGGTTTCAAAAGCAATGCTAGTAATGTATTCGTACTGTTTGTGTTGTTTAAGGTCAAAGAATCAGAAGTTGGTGTGCTAATTCACAGCATGTTACTTTGAAGGAGAAGCTCGTTCACGTGGCCTCAGACTGTAGGAGGAGCGAGCGATGGTGACGAGTCATTGTGTAAACAAAGAACTGTATAAGTTTTACAAACAGTATTCATCTTTAAAGCCTGACTATTAACATAGTAACATGAAGTCACGTTCAGTGCTCAGATTACTGCAGTAATATAATTAGATAATATAATTATGTTGATAGTGAAGGTGAATGTTGCAACGAGGAAGTGTTTTGACCCCAAAAAGGCGTCTCTTATGGAAAAGACAGCTGGGCGACGTACGGTGTCACGACTTCAGGTTTACAGTTACTGTGTAACACCATTGGATTGTCTCCTTTGATATCGATGTTTTATGTCACACTTTAGTCATAAAATTACACATTTGGGCAATAAAATCAGCCAGCTGATAACAACATTAAAGCCCTACTGCTGCAGGTGTACAATAAGGACAGTATTTAGATGTTTGAGTTAAACAAAATCATTTAAGAGATTGATTTTTCATTTACATCTTCTAAATGGCTTTTTTATTTTAGGCATGTAATGTAATATTTTGTCAAATATCCTGATACAAGACCTTTAATATCTGAGTTATTCTGGGGGCAGCTGATCAATTATTTGTTAAATACAAGTCAATTATCAATGATAATACGTGAGACATGCGTCCCCATTCTGAATTATTGTAATGATAATTAATATTTAGTTATTTTTAGAAATGAAAGTGAAAGATGTTTCTGTTTAAAGGGGTTTTAAAGTGGAGCCCCTGTGAGTTGTAGGTGCTTTCCACAAAAACTGAGTGAGTGTATTGAATCAGGGTGACAGATTTGTCACATCGAGGTCATGATAGTAAAAAATGACGTTTCTCATTAAATTAAGACGATTAAATCAAAACAAATCAAGAGTATTTATATATTATATGTCTGTGTGTGTGTTTGTTTGTTGTAAACATACCGGACATGTAGATTTCATTAATATAAATGCCACAGTGACGACACAAGGTTAAAAGCTGCATTAATTATAGGTCATCACGGCGTTCATGAATGGGGAATTTATTTCTAGGTGAGCGTAGGATTTAATTTAACCCTTTGTGGTGGCAGCACAGCTGATTATGTGGCCTGTTACCAAGCAGCACTCAAGTCATTGTATTCAGCCTAAACAGCCTTTTTATTACCACCTTCATGTTTTAGAGGAAGTATCTGAAAGATGTGGAAGTGTTGTTCAGATTCAACAGTAGGATGAAGCTCAGTACAACAGTAGCATGCTCTACCCCGCTCGTTAGTCATCACTGTTTATTTTTTTTCTCTAATCTTGACGAAGCAGACTTAAATGTCATTAAATAACCGGGCAAGTCTCAAACTCATTTTTTTCTCATCTTCCTCATTCTGAGCTGCAGTAAATCTTATGTTGTAGCGTGACACATCTTGTTCCTGCTTTACCATCAAAGTGTTCCAGCAGCCAACCATTGTAAGGGTTTTATTGTGAAGCGGCTACAGCTTCTTGCAACATTAGTCACCGTTATTAACGACTGCTAAGTCCTCGGTGTGTAAGAAAACAGGTCTCCATGAATGTGTGGATGTTTTTAGTGCTTTTGTCAGTGGATCAGTTTAAATATGACGGGGAGGAACGTTTACTAAAGCTTGTATGAACACAGCAGAGCAATAGTTGCTTTTGCAAGTCCAGCATGTTTAATAACTACAGTACATAAACTGTCAGAGCAGGTGTAGTACAGCATACTGTATGGTTAAATATAATACAGGTGTAGTTACTGATAACTGTAACACATCAGCCCATTTGGGCTTCTGGTTGTGTGTATAGGTTACTTAAATGTACTTCAGTCCACGTGAGGCAGACACAGCTTTGAATTAATTATATAATGACTCTAATTGACTGAGAAATCACTGATTAATCACGTACTACAACCTTTAGATGCTGACCTACATAACAGCATGAGATGTTGTGTTAAGTAACCCCATGTCATTTTTCACTCATAAAAATAACCTAGACCTGAGTGTACTTGACAACTGGTTCAGCCGTGTTTTATAAGGGCACAAACAGTTTTGTTGACCCGTATTGCTCGCTACACAATACAGCAAAATTATGCAATCCGAGCCAAAGGAAACGCGTTTGGAGAGCTGTGCTAATATGCTCATATGTTCTTGAATAAGCAACGTATGAGAGTTTATGTGCGTCTGTCACTAGAGCACCTGTCACTTTCAGGTTTTCAAATGTTTGCCAAGTGGTGGCAGACGTAAGCCTTAATAATTCTTTGTACACGGAGTGAAAGCTGCCGTGGAAATTCAAAACTACCCATCTGTAATGTCGTTCTAAGCAGCCGGCTGATGCACATTGTATAATCATCCATCCCACAACAAGTAAAGAACTGGTTCTCAGCTCCCAACCCTGCACACAAGAAACCCTGCCTCATTGTGTGTGTGTGTGTGTGTGTGTGTGTGTGTGTGTGTGTGTGTGTGTGTGTGTGTGTGTGTGTGTGTGTGTGTGTGTGTGTGTGTGTGTGTGTGTGTGTGTGTGTGTGTGTACGTACCCATAATGCCACATTTTCACAACTGACATTTTGCCTCAGTTACCAATTAATGGCTTACAGCACAACACCAGTCAACACTACAGACAATGTAATGTCTTCTTCAGGCAGCAGCACCTCAATTATTCAACGTCAGCTGAGTTTACAGCACTGTGGAAAATAACCTATTTGGGCTGCTTGTTTGGATGCAGCGCACCGCTTACACCTAATCCTGTCATCCCTGTCCGTACTGTAGACGTGGTTTCGTATCTTAGAGGATTGGGACCCAGCCAACATCTGTTGCCTTGTTCATGCTGCAGGGGCTTTTCTTTGCTCCAGCCAGTGTTTTCTGTCTGTAAATGTGACGTCCATAATGGCCTCCAGTAGGGTGTGGGTGCTCAACTGGAGTCTGCTTTCATACTAGCTGCAAAACGACAGCAACAGCTGATCCATCGGAATAAGATATTCATGGAAAGTCTGTTATTTAGGCATGTTACATGGAGCACGGGTTGTTCTGTGTTAAGAAGCGAGTGGGCACAGTTTCTGAGGCAACAATAACGCTCATCAGGAAATCTCAGAGCTTACATAATGGCTCATGGACAGAACAATGAAAATGTTTGAATTTTTGTGATCTGACCAGCTCTGAAATGCACCGAGGTTTGTCCGGCAGAGGATAAAACTAGGACTAGCAGATCCAGAGTCCATGTTTGTATGATCTTTATGCAATAAGACAGTTTGAATGCCTGTCTGCCTGCTGCCCGTGATCTAGGGTAACTGGGTTGGCTGAGACTACAGCGTGCCTTTCATGCTTATGGCTCAGCATTACTCTGCAGTCTGAGTAGCTTAGCTATGTTTTCCCCCTCTTTTCATTCCTCTGTGTGTGTGTATTCATGTACGTATGTGCGTGCTCGTATAGTATAGGTTTCTGTCCCGTTTGACACATCTGGATGTGTTTAGCTCGGCCTGAGTTCCTCAACACGAACCCACAGGCGTTACATAACCCCCCTCTTTTATGTAATGACTGCTGCAGCTCTCCGGCTGAATTTGCCCTCTCTCGTTTTTCCTGCCCCACACCCTGTCGGCGTGCCTCGCTCACAGGCCCCGGCTCCGAGCACTCTCTTCCTGTAAGAGATGAGTTTAACCAGCTGTCCTGTGAAGCTGCAGCCAGACGTCCTGGCACATGAGAATAAACCTGAAAAATCAGGCCGTGTTGAGTTTTTCATAAATGTTTCAGTGTTGGGATCATTTTCTGTCTTTAATGTGCTTTGAAAAAATCCTTGACTCGGGAGAACAAAGACATTAAAATGACAGCTGCCGCTTTGATTTCTGTTCTTCTTGTTACTGAGCATGAATGATGATGAGTGAGCGCTTTATTTTTTTTATTACGTGTCATATGAAAAAAAAAAACACATCTGCAGCTCTTTGTTTGGCTTTATGTTTATTAAAGCAGCTCATGTTTCAAAATATGAACACGGTTATGACAAAGTGGAAGTTAAGATAATAATTGGCCCACATAAAAACAGATAACTGCCTTGTAAGTCGGACTTTAGAGCTAATCAAGAGTTTTTCTATGAATCAATCATCAATCAGACTTATATACAACAAAATGTGTGCATGCGCTTCACACAATAACTCAAACATTATAAACAAAAGTGAGGAAGCGTTCACATCATCATGCAAGTGAGGACACACTGGAGGCAGGTGTATATATGAACTAATGAAATAAAACCTATTAAAATAGACAAAATAGAATCAGATTTTTTGCCAAGGTGGTTTGCACTTGCATGGAATTTGGCTAGAAGCAAAACATAATAAAATGTATAGATATCCATAAATAAAGGTTAACATGTATAATCAGACAACTAACTAACTAAATAAAAGTGAAAATGATATAACAGATTAGAAAATATAAACAGAATTATAAATATAGTTCATGTAAAAGCAGATTAAAAACATGAGGTAGCTCTTAAAGATATGAACATTATCTGCTGGCCTCGGGTCTTCAGGGAGGCTTTCGTCCTGATACAGTAGCTCTCACTCCTCATCTGTGTGGATACTAAGTCATTTCCATTTTCAACTACTCACATTAAATTATTTTTTACACGAGTACTCAGTGATAAAAGAAGTAATGTAAGGTTATGAAAATGTGGTTGGGGTCAGAGTTGGTTTACCTTTCTGTGTTGCTCAGGCTGTAGAGATTAGCCGGCATGATGTAAAGCTACAAACATAAATATGTTGCATGAATTTTAATAACTGAATAATTTACTCTAACAGTTCATTTAGTGTCTGTAAGAGTATCTGTTAATATCTAATGCATTTACATTTATGTAAATTAGCCAACAACGGAAATCAAGTACAGTTTGAGTGCAAAGATCAAATGATGTGTGACTGCAAACATCATCTGCAGCTGTGCACATCTGTCATCTGTGCTATATAGAAAAATACAAGTACTCCATACACTGTACAAATACTCGAGTACCCTGGTAGCTCCAGATTGAATCCAGATTAGGCCAAACTTTAAATAATAATCTAGTTTATCTACGACGTGTTTGACAGCCCAGTAACTTATAATCATAAAATATAATCCTGTTTGTTGTTGAAGTGTTGAACTGTCGTGGCAGGACGGTCTGCAGACCCTCACCTCAGCGTCTTTGTCAGCCTCAGCATGACGCAGACTTTCACATCCTGTTTTTAATTAACAGCAGCACTTTGGAGTTGTGGCACATCTGCAAACCTTCAGTGAAACAACAAAATCAATTTAAATGAGGAAAAAAGGGACAAATTCAAGCTGCACTTGAACTGAACTGTCTGTATGTGTGTGTGCTGAGCAGTGTGTGATGAACATCAGTTGGATGGCTGCATATTTTATGCTGTTTAGAGGCAGTTCAGTTCACTGCTTCTGATGTAGTCGCACATATTTATTGTGATCTATACTCACTATTTTTTATGTGATTTGATGACATCTTGAATTGATTTTTGATACAGATGTCTCGTATTTGCTACATTTTTCAGTAAATTAAGGTTTCATCTGATCATTTAATCACCAGAGCAGAAACTTTTAAAACTGCATCATGATTTTGGGAGATGCTGAATTGTGTTTTCTGCCTTTAGAGGGCTGCCAGCTCCAGTTTAATATCTGTGGCAGCGGTCTGCTGTGATAAAAGTGTACGGCAGCAAACAGATGATGGTGCAGTCAGCTCCGTCCTGTATAAAAATGTCTGTAGTGGAGTGTGGGATAAGGTTTAATGGGCATGTCGGAGCCCTTGTGTCTCAGCACTTGTACCCTTTTCATACAGGAGCTTGTATACACTCTGCTGAACATGTGCGCTCAGTGCCGAGTGTGACATGATAAGCAAAAAATGTCAGATTATAATGTGTGGTTCTCCAGATTTTATAAAGTGTACAGCATAATTACACCGCTTAACCAAAGGGAGAGTGACTGGTAGTGTGTCCATATGGAAACACACACACACCGGAGCAGACAGATGAGTGTAGACGGAGCACACGTAACGAAAGAGGATGAGATGGTTGACAATAAATGGTTATTAATTGATCATTTGTTCTGTTAGCATGACGGAGCGTCACACGTGGCTCGCTCTCAGAGGACGGTGGTTGTGTTGGCTCAGTGGTCGTCTCTCAGCCCAGAGGCCTGTTGGTTTTTGGCCCATGATGTTTGTCGAGTGCTCGTGTTGGTTTTAGGGGGGACAGTATGGTACAGGGGTGACCGTCCACCATACAACATATGTGCTGCATCCAGAGAAGCACCACAATGGAGAATGTGCTGACGACGGCTGTAGTGATCGCCGCCGGTGCTTTGTGTGTTTGGGAGTAGGGGGGAGGAAAATATGTCCTGGTTAGAGGTGGGGGGGATGGAGCTCCAGTGTTGGGAGAGGGGGTAGTTTCTCAATGCTGCTAACTGCTAGCTGACCCCTCCTCCTCCTCCTCCTCCTCCTCCTCCTCCTCCTCCTCCTCTGTTACTCTGATGATTAAGGTCATTGGACTTGTAACGGCCACTGTGTGTTTAGATTCCACTAAACTACAGATTTAGCTCTTCCTGTATGCCATTCCCTGTCTACACTGCTGGACCCTGAGAGCTGATGAGTTTTCTCCTCGCTCCACAGTTATTCATGTTAATACACCTGACATATCAAGTCTGAAGCAGTTCTTGTGATACAGGCCAAGGACTACTGTCCTTTGACCTGCCTCAACCTTAACCACCTTTCTTAGTCAGCTCTCGCCCTCTCTGGTCATTTTTTTTCTGGACGTAGGCTCGCCTTCTTCTGACACTGTTTTGCAAAAGCACAGTCGCTGCATCCTGAGTTTGGTGCCGCCCAATCGACCGTGATTGTTTTAAAGAAATACAAACAATCTAATGTTTTTTTTTTTTTTTTTCCCCCGCCTCTACCAAAAAGATCACAAGTTGAGTCAGACCTTTCTCTGGAGTATCTTTAGGTTCGGCTATGCGAGGCTGCACTCACCCTTCACTGTGACCTTTGTGGCCTTCGTCGCCTTTGTAAGCAGGCCAACACTGAGACGTTTGCTCTCCAGCCAAACCAGTCTTCTGTCACTGAGTGTATGAATCCTTGAGATCATTTTCCAGTTCACCCTGAGGGACTCAGGCCTGGCCTGTCCTCTCTTTGGATCGGCTGTCAACCCACCACCGGGTGAATCACGGCACTGTGCGACGCCGGTGTTGTTCTAAGATGCGTCTCCACGGGGACTCCAGGATGCAAATGATTTGCCAGTGCATTGATCTGATGCACCAGCCATGGGCGTGTTCGGGGGTGTTGCAGTGTTGTGTGTAAGAACACTCCATGTTTATCTGAGCAGCATCTGTAGAATAGCAATGGGAAACGTTATTAGCAGGTAAGACTGCAGCTGTATCTGCAGCAGTGTCCTTGATGCTGCGTTGCAGTGAACAAGCCGTGGACGACTAAAAGTGGTAGAGAGGAATCAAGACGTCTTTCACGGCTCTGATTGGTGGCTGATGTCTGCGTCAAAGCCACAATAACTCTCCTTCCGCTCAGCTCCACAATAAGACAGGATGCCTGGTTGGATTATTGGTTATCCCAGTGTCTGCCGCACTGTTCCCTGACCCAGCCCCACCCCCCTCCAGCACCCCGTGGCCTGTAGATTGCTTTTAAAGCCCGTCTGTTCCTCCCTCAGACTGCCAGAGCTTCCAGTCCTTGTTGTCCCTCTTCCACTCCCCACTTCCCTCCCCTTCCCTTCCCTTCTCTCAGCTGTAGCCTCTCTCCACTTCCTCCATCCTGGTGGAGCTCTGGAAATTGAAAACAGAGACGGGTGTGGGGAGGAGAAAGCGCAGAGGAGTGCAAGGTCTATCTTTGTCTGCCATCTGAGTCATTTTTTTTCTTCATTGTTCAGCCATGGTCACTGCAGCTCGTATTTTGATGAAATGGCGCCCTCTGTGGTCGCTGCTGCATGGTACAGGAGCAGACATTTTCCTCTCATGTCTGCCTTTGAAATGCCCATTCTGTGTGTCATACTGGTAAAATGGAGTACTCTGCTCTCAGCTGGCATTCAGGCTGTGCCGTTAAATAAACCCGTGTGATGAAAATCCTCCTTTTTACGTCTCTCCCACACTCTGGGTGCACTCCTGATCATAATGTTGTTTGACTGTGGTGTTTTTTTCAGGGTGCCTGCAGAGACTGTGAGCTTTGTATAATGCTGATTCACTGACCTCTGCAGTCTGACAGGGGAAATGCTCGCAGGCTCCATAAATGATCATTTTTTTATGTTTTATTAATGTTTGAATGTATAAAGTTTGACAGGATGGTGATCATGACATTCACTGTAACTGTGTCACTGAATAATAACGACGTCCTATAATATTATTATTTTATCTGACTAACAGTAGGATAATCATTTTCATTATCGACCGATCTGCTAATTATTTTCCCGATTAATCGATGAGTTGTTCGTCTAGAAAATGGTGAAAATTGTTTCCCAAAGCTCGAGGTGATGTCTACAACCCAAAGATATTCAGTTTACTGTCATAGAGGACGAAAACAAAGCAGGAAATCAGAATTTGGAGATAAGTTCATTATAAATTTTAATTTGACAAATTTTACCGAAATATATAGATAAGATACTTCATTGATCTCTGCGTTGCAGCCGCAGTTACAAGTATTACAAACACAAAACAGGCACACGCTATGTACAAAAACGGGTAACATTAAAATTTATAATCAGTATAAATAGAATTAAAGCAGAAATCTTCATAACTGAGAGGCTGAATATAGCCATGTAGGCAGCTATCTTAAAAAATGACTCTAAAATCATCTTTGTTCTGTTTAAATTATAAACCACAACATTTGTATGTTTGTTTCATCCGTCCACCTTTCCTTCTAAAACGAGCGCTCACACCCTTATTCTTTTTTTTGTCCCCTCAGATGGAAGCGGGCAGAGAGCCGCTACACCGTGGAGAGAGCTGCTATCATCAGCCACTGGAACTGGCTCCAGGCCCACATCTCGGACCTGGAGTACCGCATCCGACAACAGACAGACATCTACAGACAAATCCGCGCCAGCAAGGTCGGTCGCTCGCTCTCGTGTTAGACATGTTTGTGTTAGTGATGTGTCTCATGTTTGGATCACATGCAGTCACACAGAGCGCTGTCGGATCAGTCGGTCACATAAACATGAAGGTTGTATTTATGTTTGGGTGGAGATGTAACGCTCAGGTCTTGATCCTGTAGGGCTCAGTAGAGTTGGGCGGTGTCGCTCCCAGCGCAGTGTCTGCAGGTGGGACAGAAGTGAAGACAGAGCCTGTAAATACTCAGGTAAGCAGAGGGCGCTGTGCTGTGACCATGTTCTGCCTCTCAGGGTTAAACCAAACTAATCTGTGGTGTCCGTGTCCTGTGAGCGGACCTGTCGATTAAGATTCAGCCACAGTCTGACGTGTTTTTAAATGTGGCTCTCATGCAGCGTCTCTTATTGAGTATTCAGCATTCAGTGCTACATCCTAGTCTGTACGTCTCACCGGGATCATGTGGAGTTTATTGAAGCAAAAAGACTGAATTCATGTTTTTTATTGGTGATGCGTCGTGTTCATGATTAAAAATGGCATTTCTATTGACAGAGAAGAAGCAGTTTAATGAACTGTCTGTTAAATATCCAGATTTAAGGGGACATATGGACAGAATATGGCAGAAAGAGAATATAATATTTATAAGTAACACTCAGTGATATGAGAACATGTTTCTGTATGAATGTTCTTTCAGGCCTAAAGCAGACATGCTGATTGTTGACTGTAAAGATTATTTTAATAACTCTACAAGCACTCATTAAAGGTCCAGTGTGGCCTTCCTTCAGATGTCTCACATTGAGCCTTTTATATCCACACACACTGTCCACTGTTCTACAGAAGCCCAGAATGGACAAACCAAACAGTGGCTCTAGTTTAAGGCCTTTGAGAGATGAATGAGAGACAAAGAGCCTCAATAAACTCGCTGCAGCTGTAATCATGATCATATTTCTCAGAACAAAAAAAACAAATCTTCAAACATCTCAGTGTTTGAACAACATGCCAGATTAACTCAGTGTGAATAACGTTACAAAATAAATGAGAGGAATCGGTTTTCTACATGTAAACGTCTGAAGTTCAGTGAATATTTGATGAAACAGACTATCAGCTCTCGTTTGGTGATTTTCTTTCTTCTAAGCTACCTGATAATCAGTGAAGTGATTCAGACAGAAGAGCTTCAGAGTCATAAACTCCTCACTGACCAATAATTTATTCCAAGATCTCTGTTTCTCTCTCTGGACACGACCATATTGTTTATACAAATGTTAAACCAGTTAAACCAGAACGACTGCAGGAGTGGCCTCTGTCCCTGCTGGCTGGAACATTAGGACTGCTGTATTTTGATTAGTCATCCTGTGAGTTTCACTTTGACCTCGTTAAATGAGTTCGTCTTTGCCGAGTCACATTTAAGCAAAGACTGAATAAATGTGAGAGAAAAGTGTCACGTGTTGCGTGAGTGTGACCTGCGATCTCTTCAGTTTGATTGAAACTGTGTGAGAGCTCCGAGCGATGCATCTTGATGACAGTGCAGAACAGGTTTCCAGGTTTTTGGGAGAGGCTGTCCCCTTTTTCACAAATCCATACTGAATAATTGAAGGCCACAGGAGCTGCGACGATTCAGTTACTGTGTTTATGTAGTTTCTCTTTATACCGCGGGTTTGCCGAGTGCTGCTGGTGCCAGTTAACACGAGGCATAATCTCACTGGTTTCGTCTTATCTGTCGATGCAGGATGGCGGTTCAGAACGGCTGGAGCACACAGGCCCCGCCCACGTCACCAACGCAGAGGCCGGCCCCTGGAAAGGTCCGAACGCACAACCAGTCAACGACGTCCTCAGCAGGTACAGCCGACAACGGTGACCTCGGGTCAGCGCTGCAGCCAGAGCGCGTCATGAATTTAATGATTTGAATCTTTGATCAAATTTATTTCATATTTACAGGTTTCACCTCCTGAAATGTGAAAATTTAATCTTCTTCATCATGATAACAAACTGAATGACTTCACTTCGGTTGAATAAACAGGAAATCTTTAGCGCTGTTGTGTTTTTCACCATTTTCTAACATTTCACAGATAAATTAATGAATCTATTAATTGAGAAAATGATTATCGGACTCATTGATTAAGAAAATAATCATTAACTGCAGGTCTGATGTTGAAAACTGAGATGAAGTCTTGATGATTTCACCGTTAAATCTCATATTCATTCACTTTTCTTCCTCTAAAGAATTAAAGGTAATAAAACAACCTTCAGTTTCTTCTTCATGTTGACGCCCAAAAATAAATTCAGACACGTTAACGATGTCTTTAATTAACTCGGTCGTCACTTGAGACAAATGGTGTTTCTGTTTTTTCATCTGAAGCTGTAAGATCGGTGACATAATCTGCTCTGTGTGTCGCTGTGACAGGATGGCAGAGAGTGCGGACACCAAGCACCAGCAGGCCTACGACAGCACGTGCGTGGCCGCGCGCACACGACCACTCGTCAGCTGTCGACGGCGGCGGCTCATTCAGCCCAACGCCGTGCCCAACCTGAACGGCAAGGTGAGCCTCACCGGCTTGTATGAGAGGTTGTGTGTGTTTGTGGAGTCGGGTTCGATACTGAAATCTGTGGAGGTGTTTGAACGCTCGGCTGCAGAGAGTTTTAATCCTGGTCAACATCTTGTGTGTTTTTAGGCTGCGCTCTCTGATTAGCTCCTCGGTTTGTAACCTAATAAACGAGAGATGGCTGACTTGTTTATGAAAATGTAGGACAAACAACAAAGAGGAGTAATCGCCTTGTGACGACTCACAAGTTTGAGTTGAGGGAAATAGAAGCTGTTTGTTGATGAACACTGCAGCTCTGTGATGCACTCACTGCTCATAATGCTGTGACATTTCCTAACGAGACTTTGACATTAACAGAGAGCAATTAGTGGAACAATATGCAGTTAATCTGTTAAACTAGAATTTATATTTTAAGGATTTTCAAGTAAATGTTTCCTGCTTTTATTTTGGTTTTTTAGTAGCATTTCTGACAAACGCAGGTCCTCCGTCACCGTGGCTTCAAAGCAGGAAATGCTTTCTGGTGTGACTCATTTAACTCCTGCGGTGCATTAAACTGCAGAACGGCTCCTCATAGCCATTTGCTCTTTACTGAGTAATAAGTACTTAATGTATTAATATTGAATCATGAATCTGCACAGCTGAGCTTTACACGGTTTCTTTCTTTCCATCCGCCCACAGGCCCAGAGAAGCAGCTGTATCCAGTGTAACTGCAGGATTAACCCCAGCTGTGTGATGTGCGGTGGCTGGCCCACCCCCAGAGAGGACCCCCAGTACGAGCTGCCCACCCTGGAGCGCCTGTCAAGACTGGATCTTGGCGTCCACCCCATCCTCTCCTTCCCTGATGGTCAGTGCTCCAAGTTGAACTCAGTTTCCGCAGCCATTTCCTACTTTACATCTCGAGGGGAAGACAAACAAGGAGTGGCCGTAGAGAGGCTGCTTGGCAGGAAGTTCTGAGAGAACAGCGATTTAGACAATCGTTTGTGTCTGTAACGGGTGTCAGGTTCCCCTGAACAAGAACTGCATTTTACCATTCACTGATATTGTCGTCTTTGATTTGTTCTCTCATTAGATTCATAATCGAGACATTTACAACCATACGACGACAATAGATTTTAAACCTTGTTATAAATCTTGCACGCCATTGTAAATTGTTGAACTACAGATGGCGAATCTGAAGTATCCAGTTCTACACTCCTCATTTCGTTTCGTGTGTGTCTTGTGTCCCTCAGACGTCTGTATAGGCCTACGTCTGCAGCAGGTGATGAAGAGCCAGTGGCAGAGCAAGTCGCTGGAGAGGAGCAAACCACTGAAGAAGCTCTCGCTCAAACACAAGCTCTCCTCGTCCAAAGAGAAGCACAAGTTCACCAATTCGCTCATGGCAGTCAGTAAGTAGAAATGCTGCTCAGCCGTAGACACAACACGAGCAGCTCGTCTAACATCCCTGAAGTTTTATTAGCTGACTTCAAACTGTTCCACAAAAATAAATATGAACAAATAAAGACGGCGTGAAACTGAAAGAAGCCAATAAATTTTTCAAACTCATTATTATGAAATGTTCTTTTCACAGTAACTGAGTTTATTGCAGCAGTTTTTATTTCACAATGTTTGTCCCAGTAAGCGCTTCATTTCACGCCACAGAGAAGTTCTCTGATTGACTGCTGTCGCCCAGCCTCAGTACTAACAACCTACAGCAACCAACATTCATACATTTCATACCCAGTGGATGCCAAAATCTTTTAAACAGTCGCTCTGACAGCTTGCATCGACTGCCCGTCTAATAATCATGATGTGGCTGCTTGCTGGCGTTGCAGGACTGGGCCACTATAAGAACCGTGCTGAGAAGCCGAGGACGGCGGACAGCAGCGTGGGCGGCAGCAGCAGCAGCAGCAGCGCTGTGCTGAACACACCCCGGCTTGAGGGCCAGGCCGTGTGCAAGACCGAGCGTCTGCAGGCCATCTCCACGCCGTTAGGGCCCTTCGACAAGAACTACAGCCGCAAGAGGTTAAGAGAGCACTCGCTGGACCGGACCGACAGTGAGTGTTCTAACGTTGATGGTTTGTGGTGTGAAACCTCCGCCTGAGTTTAGTCATCTAAATCCGCCTGTCTCCTCCAGCCTCCCCCAAACTCTTCCTGGACTCGAGCAGCCCCTGCCCGACTCTGGCCAACATGCACTCGTCCCTTCACAGCCCCCTCACCCGTCAGCTGTCCACGTCTTCAGAGAACTCCACCCCGCTGGGCCCCGGCAGCCAGAGCATCCCGAGCACATCTGTAAGGACACACTCAATTTTCTGATGATGAACCAACTTCTACACGTCAATGGTTCAAATCATCCGTTAAGCTCCTGGTTCACACGCCTGTGTGGAAGTCTGAATATATTACTCTGAAATATAATAAATGAAGAGGTAACATCCTCAAACGTCTAATTTCATACAAACCCAAAGAGATTCAGTTTATTGTCACAGAGGACCAAAGAAGCCAGAAAATATTCAAATTAAGAAGCTGAATCAGATTTTTTTTTAACTAAAAAATGACTGACGATGATCAAAATAGATGATTGATTTAATAATAATTAGTTGTTGCAGCTCTAACCAACAGTCCGATGATCAATTTACAAAGAGAAAAGTCTGACGATGGACTAATCAACTAATCATTGCTGTATTTAAAATAAATAAATCAGCATTTCATTTTTTATTCTTCCACAATCTCGTCGTTCAGCTTTTTAAAATGAGTCCTCACACCTAAAACCAGGATTTCTTCCATCTTTTTAAATAAGTTAACCGATAAACAAAATAGGTCCTTCAAATGAATTTAATAGTTGAATACTGATCGAATCATTGCAGCTCTGCTCTGCAGTGACTGACACGTCAAAGAAATCCTGTGCATGTCAGAGACACTGCTGATGTGAGATTATGAGAAAGTTGAGGCAGAGAAGAGAAACTCAAAGTGAAACGTTGTTTGCTTCTTGGGTTTTTTTTTTTTTTTTTTGGTCACTGAAGCAGAAAAAGTGTCGCTGCCCGCTCAGTCTTTTTATTTCTCGAGTACATTTATCAGCCCAGCGGTACTTTCAGGTACCGCCGGGCTGCTCGTCCACCACACGAGTGCAGACAGGGCTCTAACCGAGGCGTCCGTGTTTAAGTGACTCCTGCTGCTGTTTCACAGCGACAGGCAGAACAAATCCTTTTTAAACTACTCGTGTTAAAATCCATCTTATAGTGACACAACATGAAAACCTGTCTAACATACAATGATCCTGCTGTCAGAGGTCGTGTTGTGAAGCAACGTATCCAGCTTGAGAAGATACATCACAGATATGAGTAATAATTAATTATCTCTCAGCTCTACTTGCAGTAAATGAAACCTCAGTGATGAGTTCATCGTTCAAAGTGTCACAGACCTGCTGATGAAAGCCTGTGGTCATATATGAGGTCATCATTACAGCTGTTACCGTGTAAATCCTGTGAACTGTAAACATCCGTACTGACTCCATCACTCCATCCTCTGTCCTCCAGCAGCAGCAGCAGCAGCAGCCCATCAAGAGGAGGCGAGGTGAAAGCTCCTTCGACATCAACAACATCGTAATCCCCATGTCTGTGGCCGCCACCACCCGGGTGGAGAAGCTGCAGTACAAAGAGATTCTCACACCCAGGTAAATACCTCCAACCCCTCCCACTGTGTGGTCAGTTATCGTGAAGCATGCCGCTGTTTCCTGAACTCACCTTCACGTTTCTGTCTGTGTAGTTGGCGATCTGTGGACATTTTCTCTCAGCCAATCACTGAAGAGGAGAACGAACGGGAGGTAAATGTTCACGACCACTCACTGACACCCGGGTGGTGTTTATTCATCACGTGTGCTCGTTCAGGGTCAGAACACGTTACTCACTTTAAAATGTGTCGATGTTCTCTGAGATGTAGTCACTGTTTAATATATACGGAAGCCCAAAGCAGTCATACATTCACACATTTTATTTCCTCTGTTTTGACCGCTAAGGGCTTCCATAGTGCACAGTATCACCTGTACTGTGAAAATGGAAACGCTGACACATGCAGCGAGTCAACAGTGACACCTGGTGGTCAAACACTCTCATTGACTTGATATAAGACTCATCTGTGGACCTTAAACTAATTATTTATTCATCCAGACTCTCTTTACTGATTAATTAATGATATTTTTATGAATTAGAGTCACATACTGCAGTTGTGATCTAACAGTTAAATATTTGTAGGCCTCTGCTGGTTTTTCATGAAACGAGTCTTAAATTCAGCCTGTGATGTTTTTAAAGGTCTGGGTTTAAACTTGTTTTTAAATAAGTGACGTCAGTTATTAAAGTTATTAAGCTGAGCATATTTTGACGGTGCTGATGGTGTCTTGTGTTTCTGTAGGTGGAGGACCTGACAGACGCAGCCTTCACCCAGCTCCACCAGCCCTACGAGGACCAGGAGCGTTCCCGCTGGACTTGGATGGCTCTGGCTCCTGCTAAGAGGAGGGGCAGCAGGTCAGTACCTCCACCTTTGAACACACACACACACACACACACACACACACACACACACACACAGTGACACACTCGTCTCTGATCGTAGACGTGAGCGGTTGTTCTGTCTCCCTCAGGTCGTACAAATCTGTCGACGGGCGGACCACGCCGTTGCTGTGCGGGACCAACCCTCCCACCCCTCAGCCTGCGTCCCCTGACCCGGGCCACTGCCCCATGCTGCACGACTATAGCCACGTGCCGTCGCCCATGAGCCCAGCCAGCCCCGACACCACCTCCAACCCCCACACGCCCTGCTCCAGGGACTCCCACCGGCTGCTGTCCAGCGAGGACACGCGGTGCTCTACGCCGGACTTCACCTTCGAAGAAAGGGTGTGTACCACGATCATAGCTGAAATTGTTAAAGCCCACCTTTGAATCCCCGTTCCATGGAGATAAACGGGGTGTGACTAATACCTGGAAAACATTCAGTCACAGCAGCAGACTCCTTTATGTAATGGATCACAGTTTACGACTCCAGGAAGTAGTCTGAGCCTTGGTGACGACCTGCAGCAGAGACGATTTCTAGTCTGAGCTAACGTTCGTGGAGCTGCCAGTTGGTTACATAATGTGTATAATGAACGTTTTCTTTACGTTTGCAGACGGTAGCGCCGTGGGAGCGCCGCAGCTTCCCTTTGCCAGAAGACCCGGCCCCGGAGCCCGAGGCGGAGAGCGACCACCAGATCAGGCCCCGAATGCGCAGCATCTCAGGTTGCCGAGCGACGGCCTACGGACGCCTGGATTCGGACGACATGGAGCTGCCTTGCGAGGACGACGGCGGCGTCCCCAAACACAAGGCCTCCACCCACCGATGAATGACTGACAGGCTGAGGTCCCTCCATGCCCGCCCTCGTCCCGCTCCACCCACAGCTCCTCTCTGGCATTAACAAGCAGAACCTCAATGCAGAATAAGATATTAAATGGGTTCCTGTTGTTTGATATTCAAACATCAGTCTAATACTTTTCACAGTTTTTAGTGAACATTATGGAGATAGAAGCCTTTCCCTACACTTGTTTTTGTCACAGGAAAAAAAAGGATAAATGTAAAAAAAAAAAAAAAGTATAAAACAACACGTTACAAAAAATGTTTTCTGTAGTAGGCTAAACAATGTACATGGGGGCTTAGTGGTGTTTCATATGTCGCGTGTACACTTGTAGCGCACTATGTAGCGGACTCCTCAAAATATGGCCAAAGGGTGTTTTCTATTGACTAGTTTGCTTGTAATTCCCATGTACATTTTTAGTGGAGTGACAAATAACAAAACAAGAAAAAATACCCCTCCTCCTCCTCCTCCTCCTCTTCTTCCTCCTCCTCATCCAAATAAACAGGTACATTTGAGATGTGGTTCCTTCTTCTCCCTCTAGAGGTCGCCTGAAAATCACCAGAGCACTTCTCCAACTGCCAAGTCGAGTTTTGTTGGTTTGCTTTTCTCTGTTTGTTTTTTCATTCCTGACATGTTTTATTTGTGTCTGTTCTGTCTGTTCCAGCGTAACACATTCTCTCTGTGTGTTTTTTGAAATAGTAAAAATCATTCCTCTCTCTCTCTCGTTTGGAGAGCGTCCAGCTCCTGTCTCGCCCCGCGGTCTCTCACTCAGTTCTGTTATTTCTTATTAAGAAGAGGGTGATGGCGTAGAGAGGGACTGGGGGCGTCTTTGTTGTGTTTTTTTTTTTAGCACTTGCCCGACAGAAAGCGCTGCTGCATGCTGAACAACATGCTCATGTTAGTCTTATCACGACGGCACAGTTAAGATTTCCACTTATTAAAAACAGAATGAATCGCAGGGGATGATTGTACCATCTGCTGATTTCACTCCCTTCAGTCGTTGCTGTATTAGGAAAAAGTGAAATTGTGGCAAAATAAAGACGTGACACACTTCACCCCCCTCCACCACACTTCCTCTTTTTTTCTGGGTTTCAAATGTAGCAGCTCTCAGCTAGAAGCCACCCCGAGCTCAGGTTTAAATTCAATTTAAGGGAATATTTTCTGCTGTTTAGTTTCACTCTGATCAGATCTGCGACTGCAAGATGGATTTTTTTGTTTTTGCCACCCCACATTGTCATAACCACCACCCTCCTCCTCCCCCCTTAAGTAACTAATTGCTATGCAAAAAAAATCTATGGTTGTTTTCATTTTACACCTCCTTTTTATGCCACAGCCATTCAATCACTGTTGTTTTTTTTTCTTTTGTAGTTAAGCAAGATGTCAATGTACCTGTTCGATTGTTGCAGCAGTTAACCTAATCAAAAAGCAGAATTGTTTTTTCTTTTTTGTAAATAGTACCATTAAAACATTTATGTTTAACTTGGCGTAACTCTTCTGGCCTCCAGTCCTTCACTGTCTCCGATCCCTCCATCACTCGCTCACTGTTCATGTAACAGAGCGTCTGTTAAAGGTTTTATTTATAGAGTAACATAAATGGAATATAATAATATTCAAAATAAGAATCGTAATGTTGAGACTTTTATATCTGCAGATGCCGCAGGTCGTCTTCCACTGTCAGTTCAGTAAGTCCTTTCCTAACCACTTTTCCTTGACCTCGATGGAAAACGTCTCGAGGTCAAGGAAAGGTGTGAAGGAGAGGTCATAAGGACTTAAAATAAGACATCTGCGGTGTTCAGAGTCAGGCTACGTCATGATACGAGGGCGGATGTTAACATGTCTGTGGTAGAACTACAAACTTCAGAAGATGGACTACAAAACATCTGACATACTTCTCCCCGTGTGTTCTTACTGTTTTTTTTTATGCAGGAAATGTAAACATGGAAAATATGACTTCATCATCAACGTCAGAATTAAAATAAATGAGTATTTTCCACCTGTCACAGGTAAAATGAAGTGTCACAGTGAGGATGTTCGCTCACTCTCCTGTCCACTCAGAAACATGTTGGCAATTTATGCCAAAGATGGATGATTAATAATCAACAGTAACTTAGATGATGATCTGCAGGGACACTGAATGTGATATTAATGTTTATATATTCATTTGAATGGTCAGGATAACTTGTAGTCTAAGTTGCCTCCTTTCCTTTGGTAAAGGATGGTCCGGTGTATCTTCTGCTAAAGGAGACAAGAAAGGAAGCATTGAAGCTCCTTTCCTTCACAGTTGGAGAATTCAAACTCTTATGACGGCAGCTGCGTTAATACTTCTGGTCATTGGTTGGCGAGCTGTAACTACACTGCTAGATGAACTCCACACTGGACTGGAATCAGGTGCTGACACAAAATGGCGGACAGTGAACACTGTGGTGATTTCAGACATCGCTCTTTGTGACGACAACACGTGACTTCATAGCATTTATTTTCAAATACACATATACAGCAACAAGAATCATCATAAACCAGTTATTGATAAAATGCACAAGAACAATCACATTTCCACAACTGTACAGCGTCAGAAGTAATCAAAGAAAGGTGATGAGTTTTTGTTACTGCAGAAACCTCTGCCGGATGGAGAGGACACACAAACTTCTTTACCGCACACTTCTCACATCACCTCCTCTTGCTCGAGCTTCGGCAGCACCGAGACGAACGTGGTCTATTTGAAAAAACCAAGAATTTAGCATGCAGATAATGTTGAGAGCACCTTTAACCTGCGTGCTCTTTAACTTAATCTCGACGTACACAGTTTGGGAGCAAAGTGTGGGACGTGTTTGACTCTTTAACCACATCTTTTAAAATCAGTATATCCTTCCAAATCCAGAGCGCATACATAAACAGGATCTACAAAGAGAGACCACTTAGTGAAAGGGAGGCAACAAGCAGACAGCAGGCTGTCTCTTACATGAGGTGCATGCAAGAAGTTTCACTTATATCAATGCGAGTAATAGTGATGAATCACCAGGAATATTGATCAACATTAGGACATTTTTGAGTACATGAAGGGAGAATATTTTGAGAGGATGTCATGTGAACAAACGGGTGATTAAACACCAGCTGGTTGCTTTCGTTTCATTTAACAGGATTCTTTACGCCTAAAACTCACTCAAAATCTCTTCTAATGCGTGCGTTATCTGGCCAAAAGTACGGGGAAGCCCTGCAGATGTTTGATATTTTTATGTAGATGTGGTCTGAGGTTGTTTTTCATGGTTTAGCAAGGCCTCTCAGTTAGCTACAACATGCAGTACTTTACTGTAGATCCCAGCTGGAAGGGTCGAGATCCCCCAACAGGACAGGAAAGCATACTTTCTTCTAATCTTTTGACTTTGTGACCTTTACGAAGACTGAAAACTGAAGCAGCCAGGCAGATTAATACTCGGGTGTCCACATACTTTTGGCCATGTAGTGGCTCATCTGTGAAGATAAAAGCAACCAGCCTGATGAATCCTGTGTTTCCACACGGTCAGTGCTCAGGCACAGATGTAATGATTAACTATCTGAGCGAATGAACTCATCGCTGTACAGTTTTGCTCTCGTCGCTTTCCAACAAATCCCTCAAATCAACTTGGCCCGGTCAACCATCCATCCATCATCCATCCATCATCCATCCATCTGCTTTGTCATTTTCTGGTTGTGTAAAGTTTAAAATGTTTTTTTTCCAACCTCTAAAGTGAGACGAAAAACACGACCTTGTTCTGAGCAGTGAAACCTTCGTGTCTTTAAAGGTCCAGTGTGTCAGATTTAGGGGGATTTATTAGTTAAATATGGAATATACTAGTTTTCATCAGTGTTTAATCACCTGAAAATAAGTATTATATGTTTTTGTTACCTTAGAATGACTCTTTTACTTGGACTCTTTCTACAGTAGCCCAGAACGGACAAACCAAACACAAAGACGTTTTTCACGAGTTTCACACCCACTTTAGGTTCTCCCTCTAGCTCAGAAGGGTTGAGGTGAGGGGTGTTCAGTTGGTTGCAGTCTGCAAGTTCACTGCTAGATGTTGCTACATCTTACACACTGGACCTTTAAACGCACTGAACGGTTCCGTTGCTTCAGTCTCACTCGGTCTGGTATGACCGGTCGCTAATGTGAATATAAACATCACTGAGTCAGTTAGCTTACTTCATGACTCCTCTACACTTGTACTCTTACGATAGCTTAGAAGTTTAGCCAAATGATAACTAGTAGCTTAGCATTTAGCATGAACTTTTCACTCGTCGTGGCCTGAAGTTACGTAGTCTCGCTTTAAGAACGTTATTCTACCTTTAATGTGCATGTAGCAGTTTAAATACTGATGAACTCACCTTCCTCTTCATAGTTTTGGCCATGAAAGTTACACTTTAAATACCTTAAGGTTAATTTTTCCTCCTCGTACATCAAGCTTTAGCGCATTTACAATAGAGCAGTAACAAAAAAAATAACACTGACAGTAGCAGGCACAATACAAATGTTTCTTCATATCAAATACATGTCATATATCCACAGAATACGATTATAAAACTGTGCCCAACACAAAAGTTTCTACTCTAGCCGTTCGTTTCTTTTTTTTTCAGGTTACACCATCACCTACAGTAGCTGGAGGTGCAGCACGTCGGGACTACACAAAGCAAAAAGACAGCAGTGAGGTCTGAAAGCATTTTCTCTTTTTTCTGCCTTGACGAAAAGATTTGCTACTTTTTCTTCTAACGTTTTTTCCTCTCGCGCCCCCTCGTCATACCCTGTAACTGCTCCCTCTGCTTCAGCACAAACTAACAGTCTGCAGCTCCCTCCATAATCCACGTTAATGTTCTGTATTTTATCCAAAAAATAAACAAAACAAACCAAAAACAAAGGGGACACCACCCATCAGAGGGGAGTTCACAGTCAATGTGACAGGAAACCAAGTGTTAAATGACGTCAGATCTAGCAGGATATGCATGAAGATAAGATGATTTCTCAGCTCCACAGGGAGAATTTGGCTCTGCTGAGGTTCTTTAACTCTTAAAGGGAAACTTACAAAAGGTAGAAATAGCAAATCAAGAGATCAAAGACCACAGAGAGAGAAATCAAATACATTTTGACGCCTCGAGAGCAGTTTTCAAACGTTAGTGGAGGACAGTGATGGGTAGCTAAAAAAGTCCTGTGTAAATAATGAGGAAGGCATCACAAACTCCTCTACGTGGTCGTGTGTTTGAGGTGGAGGAAGTGGAGGAGGAGGAGGAAGGGGTGTGTTCACAAGCCTTGTTTAGCCAGAGAGGCGGACACCTGGTCAGCCAGTGTGGAGAGCTGCGGAGAGTCGGCCATGTTGATGCTGCCGGAGGAGGACACGGTGCTGAGCTGTTGGGGGGAGTCTTCCAAAGAGACGATCTCAGCGCCGTGGTCAGTGCGGGCCTTGGCTGTCTCACGGAAGCTCAGTTTGTGGCTCTCAATCTGCAGGTCAGATCACAGGTGAGGAGGAGGACGGGGGTCACACATGTACTGTATGAACTATGTCTCATGTTAGACAGCACCCTCTGGTGGACAACAGTATGTTTACAAAGCTGCTGGATCACAAAATGGGCTCCGAAGCTTCAGCTTCACTCTGTGGTTAAAAAATGACTTCCTGTGTCCTTTCCTAAACACTTTTCCTAAACACTTTTCCTAGACCTCGATGGAAAACATCATGAGGTCAAGGAAAGACGTGTAGGACTTAAAAGTTCAGAAGATGGACTACAAAACATCTGAGATACTTCTGTGTGTTCTTACCATGCTGTTTCATGCAGGATATATAAACGTATATAAACATTATCAACGTCAGAATTAAAATAATAATAGAGGAATATTGTCCTCCTGTGTTGGACCTCACTGATGTGTCTGATTCCTGCAGCAGGCTCAGGTGTAGTTCAGTGGTAAAGACAGTCGGGTGGAGCGGCAGAATAATGTTCATCACATGTTCATCACGTGTTCAAAAGTTTGGGGTCGCCTGCCACAAAAGCCTGAGTCACTCTGCATGTTTGAGCGACGTTCAACCAGACTGACAATGAAATCCTCTGAGCAACAGTTAAATAAGAATAGCAGGACTCATCAGTGCAGAATTAACAGGTCAGTGTCGAGGGCACGATAACGTCTGTGACAAGCAGAAAAATAATTTAATATAATTTGAACAGGTGAGTGGTATAAAAATTCACCCTCAGTACAGTTGTCAGTTGTCAGTTGTTTATTTCTGACCGACAGTCTGTTGATGTTTTAAGATTTAATTTTAATCTGTCTGTTTAAACTGTTTTTCTTTGTTTTTATCTTTTATTCTGTTTGACTTCAAAGCGCTACATAAATGAATTTTATTATTCGTTATTGAAGGAAGGAATTTAAACATTAATATAACCGGTGACCCCAAACATTTGAGCGGTAGTGTAGGTGTGATGTTCAGACCTTTGTCGCTGCTGATGACGTTTCTTAGATCACATGTAGAAGAAAACATTTGTGCTGAAGCGACACACAGCTCACGAGTACTTACAGGAGTCCTCAATCTTTATGAGGGGGTTCGTCAGGATGGGTGTGATGGGTGCTGAAGGGACAGTCTGAGGTGACTGAGGGGGGGTGACAGCTGGGGAGGGGATTGAGGGGCTGTCTGAGGTACTCCCCTCGGCTTCCTTCCCTTTCTCCCTCTACAGAGGAGCCCCCAGAGGAGGGACATGACAAGGCATGCAACAAAAATACACGTGATGGTATCAACAGAAATCAAAATGCAAACACAAGATATGAAAACAAAATGAAACAGAAGATAATCAACAATTATGATGAACGTAAAATCAGCTGGATGGAGATGAGACTTGAACAAAAGAGGAGAAAGGTGCTAATGTCAAACTCAGAGGAGGAAACGATGACGGATGGATGATTCGTGATGTGTTTGTAGCTCTAAAAATATCATTTTTAAAGCCTAATTCACTAAAACAACAACAAAAAATGGGACATTTTGGGGGGGAAATAACATTTTTGAAGACATCACTGAAGTCCTTTCCGTTGATCGGGGCGTTATCTGTTTCTGAGGTGTGAAACTCGCTGTGATGCTGACTGTGTTTCACCCACTAACAAACCCTGAAGAGCTGAGAATGAGACGTACTGTACACTTCTCTAAAGGATCTGCTGCTCGTGCTGCGTTCAGGTGACTGATACTAAAGAGGAAATGTGGAGTTTTTAAGGTGGAATTTAAGGTGGAGTGTGGCTGTGAGGTTTTCACCTTTCTCTGTCCGCCTCCAGGAACGTGGCCGATGTTGTCCAGAGAGCCGATCTTGGACTGGACTTTGAACTCCAGCTTCTCATTTTTGATCTCAATGTTTCCACCACCTAATTAAAAAAACACAATATAGAACTGTTATATATGTTAAATAGTGATACAGCCGTACATAGAAACGTGTAAGATGTGGCCAACAAACCTGGTTTGTGACGGATGTTGTCTTTTGATCCACATTTAGCGGTCACGTTGCTCAGATCGATCTTTTTGTGCACGATTTGAACCTGTGAAGGCGACAAAAGCAAAGAGCAGAAACACAGTTTGAATTCAGAGTTACAGACGTGACTCTAAACTCAAGCTTGCATGCAGCTACAGAGATCTGATCCTAGAAACTGTTTTAGTCGTCTACAACTGTTACAGGAAGGAAACACGTGAAGTCAAACTGGGTTAGATAAAGTCATCTGTGAACCTTTACTGACACTTTAATCTTAAAAAATGCAGAAGAATGATCCAGTTTCATGTTAAAAATGTTTAGTGTTTCAGTTTAATCGATCATATTCTGCATTCTTTAACGTGTAACTCTGCTGTTTTTCAACCTGTTTTTGTTTTTAATGGGGACGATGATTCTCGCTGCAGCTGTGAAACCTGCTGCATTGTTTCTGCCTCTGACAGGGTCAGATTGTTATTAAAACATTATGGAAAGGACTCACAGAGAGTAAGATCCTTTTTGTTTCACCAGAAGCCACCAGACTGCATTGACAGAAACAGTGCCTCCAACAGCTCTCGCGTTCTGCGAGGTAACATCACTGTTTTTGTCAGTGCAGTCTGGTAGCTTTGAACAGAGTCATATAACTGATAAGAAGACACTTTTAATAACAGTCTGAGCCTGTCAGTGGCAAAAACAAACACTTTTAGTGGACGTACACTGACGGACATGCGAGATTACATCGCAGACTGCTTCTCGCTCATTACTCGACCAATCTGAAGATTCTTCGTCTTCACTGGTCACAGAAACATGTGAAACAGAGTCCAGGCTGAAGAACAGCTGAGTTTCCCTTTAACATGCTCTGCTCATGTCGATTGTAGATAAAAGCCATAATCCTCGTCACGATGAGCTCATCTCAGGCTCTCCTCTCCTGGACGATTGGCTCTTGACACAAAGCGCTCAGTCTCTCAGCTGAGATCATCTCAGTGCTCGCCACAACAAGGCACAGTTTGGTGGAGAGGACGAGGACAGACACTCTTTGTTACCGTGCAGAGACTCCTTCTCCTCACGGTTTTATAACACGAGAGATTTTCTTCAGGATCAGTTTGGATAAAAACACCCACACAGAGGATTCATGCAGGTTGTTTCTGAACACTGATCACACAGATTCAACAGAGTTATCAAGCTTACGTTAGACCATGAGCATTACATAACGCTGTTAGCTGAAGAAGCACTAAACTACGACTGAGCTAACTAAACGTTTAATCAGTGGTGGAACGACAAGTCTGATTCCAAGAAGGTTGAGTCGCTGCATAAAAACGTAAATAAAAACAAAAAATGCAACAATTTGAAGGTCGTTTTTGACCTAACGAGATAAACTTGATTAGTTTTTGAACGGGTCGGAGCCTGGAGCCGATCCCAGCTGACACTGGGAATATTCAGACTCCACAAGGAAAGGCCTCAGCTGGCTGGTGTGTTCGTACCACGTGGAAACCTCCGCGCCACCACACTGAGCTTCATATCAGCTCTTGAGGAACCTGTGGGTGACGTCACGGATACGCCGTCCTTTCTTTATACTGTCAATGCTTCGAACCCAGAGCCTTCTAACCGCTGCACCTCAGTGCTGTCTTTGTCAATATTCACTCATTGTGAATTTGATGGCTGCAAAAAGGATTTTTACAAATCATTGCATTCTGTTTTTATTCACATTTTACACAGCGTCCAAACTTTTTTGGAGTCAGAGAAGGGTGGCAGTTTTACAATTTCTACTAAAATTTTACGTCTCTGTGTGTCGATTCTGATTTTTTTCTGCAGGATGAAGATGAAGTGTTCCTTTATACGTTGAGAAAATGCTCTTCTATCTTCAGCTCAATAAACTCTTTAAAAATCCTCGTGGATTAGCTGGAAAATGCATCGTCACAAAGCTGAAAGCTGTTCTTATGGAAAGGTGACATTTTAGAGAGACGTGGTTCCCACAGGACAGCAACGCTACAAACATATGATGATCTTACAGACCATGATGCATTGCTGTAGATTAAACTAACCAACAATATATAAAGTAGTTAATTTCCTTCTTCCACCACTGCCACTAATTACATTCAAAGATTGATGCAGAAAGAGGACAGGTCTACAGTAAATCCATAGTTCCGTGTTATTCTTGTTGTCAGTATGAAATGCTCATGGCTGCCTCAGTGTGCTGATAATACTGTTAATAGGAGGTGTTAGCAAAGTGTTGGGAGTATCGAGGTTTCACACAGACAGGAGAATTCGTGCACATCCTTCTCCTTCGTGAAGATGCATTCAGTAAGAAGCAACAAGAAGGTTTTTTTGGAAACGGCTGCAAACCTGCAGCCAAAATCCCAGATCTACTCACATTTCCACCACCGGGTACATGTTTTATATTATCTTTGGAGCCGCACCGGGACTGCACATTGCTTAAATCCAACTTCTTATCAAGAATTTGTACCTGGAAAGTTGATATGTGAGGAAAGAAGACGGTTATCCTGGAGAAAAAGAAAACAGCAGCCGAGCTGTGAATGAGGACCATTTCTGGAGAGGAAATTAGATCTTGGAGGGACGAGTTCGAGGCTCGAGGGAGTGAGATCTAACGAGGGCTGATTAAAGAGGACGGGGAAGGACTCTCATTTATTTTTAACAAAAGATTTGTGTGAAGATCAAAACTGCAAAGACTCTCCTGATGAGGAGATCCTTCAGTTACTCACATTACCACCATGTTTGATATTGTCTTTGGAGCCACACTTAGACTGGACATTACTATAATCCAACTTCTGATCAAGTATTTTAACCTGGAAAAGAGGTTAGTGGAGTCACTGAGAGCTGTGACACTGCTGTCACCACAGGAACCTTAAATATACTCAGTTTCCTGTCCTTGTTGAAGAGGCATTATCAGAAAAACACAGATTACTCCACCGTCAAAGTCCAGCTTCCTCACCTTTCCTCCGCCAGGTGTGTGCTTTAAGTTGTCTTTAGAGCCGCAACGAGCTTGGACGTTAGCCAAGTCCAGCTTCTTATCCAGGATTTGGACCTGCAGGGTGCAGAGAGGGAAGATAAAATCCATCAGAGACTATAAGGAGGATATCTTTAGGAGGAGATGAGCCCCAAAAAAGGAGGAAACAAGATGTTTAAATGAAGACTAAACATATTTTGACTCGTTAAATTAAAGCTGCCATCCATAACTTTGGATGTTTGTCACATTTGTTGTTCCAGCTAATTTAACTGGAAAACATGTGGCACTACTGGGAGTTATTTTAGTGACTGAGAATGAAATATTAGCTCAGTTTTGAACAGATGTTATTGTTGGAGAGAGCAAACAGTCTATTTATTAAAAGATCAGCACCAAATACATCATAATAACTAATAAAATGTTACAGATGCCAGCTGTAAGACATTAAAGTTGTGTGATTTTGGTTAAATGCACCTTTGACTGGACTAAAAAAAGCTATAATAATGTTTCAGTGTCTTATTAGTGATTGTTGAGCAGATTAAGAAGTCCATCTTCTGATCATGAAGAGCACAAATAAGAGAACACTTTGGTTTTGATGATCATAACTGCAGAGATACTCAAGAGTCTGGTTGTTGAGTTCATCCCTCAGTTACTCACATTGCCGCCACCGGGTGTATGTTTGATATTGTCTTTGGAGCCACACTTAGACTGGACATTACTATAGTCCACCTTCTGATCAAGGATTTGTACCTGGAAAAATGAAAACGTCAGCTTTTAGATCTTGTGAGTGTAGACGATGGTTTGACACATGAGCTGTGAAGCCTGAAAAGAAACTGACTCTACTGATTCAGAAACAGCAACAACACGTGTTGTTTGGTGTGACCGCATGCGGAGAATAGAGGGGAGGGGAATCAGGAAGAAATACAACCCTGTTTCCAAAAAACGTTACGCTGTGTGAAATAGAAACAAAATGTGACGATGTGCAAAACACTGAAGCCTCATATTTCATTAAAAATGGCACAAAGACAAATATAAAATGTTGTTTTGAACTTGATTTTTGACTGTAAAAGTTGCAAATGTGAAAGTGCTCTATGTAAGAATAATGTTTGTCCATGTAAAATGACAAAGACTCTTTGGAGTCTATCGTCTACAGTTCATATAATCATTCAAAGCCTTGCATATTTCATCCAGACGATGTCAAACCACATTCAGCACGTATTCCAACAGCGTGTCCGGCCTGCAGGCCAGACTTGTTTGACATTTGATAGTTTTCTTTGAGCTGTTGTCGGTTTAGTGTGGAGTTTCAATGTTTTGCACCTCATCACACACTTTTTTGGAAACACGGTTGTACCGGTGTTCACGCTCACTCTGTCTTCAGTTATTTTGGTCCATAAATATCACAACTCAACATCCTCTAAATCTCAGCCACTGACACGTGACTGTCGTCTACGCACAATTAGAACAAAGCACTTTGAATGCTTTAAATGGACCTCGCACGCACACGCACACACACACACACACACACACACACACACACACACACTTGAAACAGCACTCGAAACATCGAAAGGCAGATTGGAGTTTTGGTTCCACAGAGTTTCTGAGAGGTTTGGCTGCTCTGGAAGCAGAAATAACCTGATTGGCTGATTCAAATCTCGGTGGGCGGAGCCATGTTTTTTAAAAAACGTTAGTTTTTTTGACTAAAGGTCGGTTCAGATAGCCATGAGGCAGCTGGACTCATGACATCACATCCTGCCAGGCTTCGAGCTCTGCATTTGTGTCCAAACAGCGGTTCAGTAACCTATGACGACCTACAGGCGTGGTAACTACACATAATTATCGTTATTTTACAAACATTTGCATGTAATTTAAGAAAGCAGAAAAATACTGAATAAATAATATTTTTCTGTACAAAAATAAGAAATAACTTTAATTTGTCATTAATGATATGATACCAACGTAAAGTCTGTCACGTCTCTCAGGAGAATTCGATGACTCTTCGCAATAATCGGAAATATCGCGTAGGCTGAACCTGGAGTAATCCGATCCAGATTGAGGTGAGACATTTGGGCGATAATATGAAGACATAAATTGGACTTTCCAGTTGGAATTGGTCATATTTTAAATCCATGCCATCCTGTTTATACTACATTGGCATTAATGGTCAGATGACGTAATTTAATGTCACAGAAATTATATAAATTGTGTTTTTTTATGTTTGTATTTTATTTTTTTGTATGTTTGGATCATCTTTTCTTTCAGTTGTGATAACGTTGTACTCACCGAAGACATTGCTGAGATCTGAGAACACAAACGAAGAAACACAGACAGACAATCAGACAGTCGGTAAACCAGCCGACAGTTCATCCAGATTATCTAAACTTTACACTTTAAATCAGACTAAAAAAAACGGTAATAATCCGTCATTGCACAGTAAAACTACAAATGCAGCAGGTCAGTGGTGAACAGGGAAGTCGGCCTGTAAACTGATAACTTCACTATTTGTATCTTTGTTCATGTTTCTGACAAACTAATGATGCATATTATTTGATATTAAAGGTACCCTGTGGAGCGTTTTTTTTTTTTTTTTAATTAGTGTGACACGAGGATGCACATAAGTGATCCAATACAGATTCCCGACGCCGATTTCACGCTATACCGCTGGTCGACAGTTGGTGGCAGTAACACAATAAGAAGTTTTGAAGGCCGCAAGCTCGCAAACTTGGTTGTAAACAATGCAGCATTTTAAATATTTATTCAAATCTGCTTTGCAAATGTTTTAAAACGGAGCTTTCAGATGTTTTCTAGATCTCAAAGGGCACCTTTAAGTTTCCACTCCACCTCCTTAAATATGTGTTTTTCTATCAGGAAATGTCTCGGAGGCCATTACACCTCTGGATCTGCCTACGAGATTCAAATATCCAATGAGAATATTTCTGCCTCCAAAGCAGCTCAGATATCTGGATCTAAACCTCCCGTCTGCCTACGGTCGAGGCTCGGCCTGTATGTGGTGTACTCAGTGTAACAGCAGGAGACAGAGTCACGGCACCTTTCCACCACCAGGCTGGTGTTTCATGTTGTCTGTGGAGCCGATCTTGGACCTGACGTTCTTCAGGTCTGGCATCGGCGCTGCTGCGGCCAGAGGAGCCGGCGGGCGGCCCTTCAGCGAGCCTGGGGATTTGGGCGTAGAACGCACCACCGCCACCTTCTTCACTTTGTTGGCCTCGGCAGCCGCCTTCGCAGACTGCGCCTGGCTAGAGGGAGATTTTGGAGTACCGGGGCTGCTCTGTCCGCTCTGGGCATCTTAAGCAGTTGGAGAAGCGACGGGTCAGATGTTTGAATAAGTCAACAGTCATGAAAGAAATGAAAGAAATCATAAAAATAAAAACAAACTAGGAGCTCTGTTGGCTAAAAGCTGCCCAAGTTTGATCCCGGATAAGCCGGATCAGACTGTGGCACTGCAACTACTCGAGACTAAAAGTGGTCGCTAATTTTTCCTTTTTACCTTTGTCATTTTTTGGAGTGGGAGGTTTCTTGGCACTAGCTGTATCACAAAAATATGACACATCATAAGTGATCCTTAAATCTTTCTTTCTATAAAATGACAGAAATCAAAATTAAAAAAGATCAAAATTGAATGAAAGAGTTGATGTAAAGTTGTCGTTCGGTACCTGGTTGAGCTGCAGTTCTAGTTTTGACTCCAGGGGTCTGAGACTTTGCACCAACACTCTGAAAATCAACAACACAACCCAAAAGTTATTTAGCTTTCAGCAGAGACGTTTCTTTTGTGTCAGAAAGCTGCAGCAGTTTTTATTCTGCTCAATGTGGAAGGCAGATAACTGATCAGAGATGAATGGACGAGGCTTTGATGAAGGTTTGAATGCATTGAAACTGACTGAACAGACAGATGGATATTTCCTGGATGGATTGAATCAGGAGGGTCCATCCATCCATCCAGACCTCAGGTCTAACCTCTAGCAGCATACTTACTCCGGGCTGCCTGGGCCCTGCGCTCCTGGTTTTAATGGGGATGGAGCTGTGGCCATTTCTGGAGGAAGCGTGTGTTTTGTTGCCCTTGGTGACTATGGATGGTCTTTTAAGGGAAGAGGTTGGTTTGGTGGCAGTTTGATTCTTTTGATGAAGAAGAAAAAATGAATGAAAAACAAAAGTTCTAATGGCAATGACCATAAAACAGAGGAATGACAACAAATGAAAAATGATGGAAAAGAATGATTCACAAACATAATGATAAAGGGTTGTTCTGATTTATTACAACTTTGGTCTTATTTTCAAAGGCTTGATCATCATTTCTGTTGGCTGTAAAAACTTTGGCACTCGCTGAGATCTGGGAACACAGCGACGCCACAAAAGATGAGGCAACTAATGGTTAGTGCTCTCATGGAACGTGATTTTCATCGGTTTAGCAACAAGCTGGTGAAAACAGTGAAGCAGATACTTCCCTCAGGAGCTGGTAGAGATGAAAACAGAGCTAAAAAGAAATATGAATATTGCATCTGAAACACAAATCAAATGACTGATGTGATTGTTGCTACATAACTGCTTGATGTGTGAATACTGGCACATCAACTGAAAAGCTGATAATATGTCAACGTACGCTTATAGCTTGTCTCTGCTGCCCTCCAGTGGCCAAAAAAGATAGACAGGTAAAGGTAACAGGTAAAAATGAACCAACGGTGACTGCTGGGAAGAAACAGAAAGTTTCTTCTTCCTCATATTGATGACTAAAGACAGCTGATGTGGATCTAAACCACTTCACTTGGATGTAAAACTAAAAATGAGCATAATAATCCGTCACTGCACAAGATGAACCAGGATGTCGGACAGAGAGTTTGGGTAATGATTTACCTCCATTGTCGCTTCCAAATATTAATAATATTAATCTAACCTGGAGATTTATTTACAATCTTCTCATGTTTCTTTCTCCAATGTCGCCAAGATCTCAGTAATGAAATAATAACTGATAGAAAAGATGGACAAATCTCCAAGTTGTAATAAAGCAGATTTATCTCTTTAATAAAAGAAATGGATGACACACTTTTAATAATATTCTCGGTCACATACCTTTTCTGCAGAGCCGTTATCCATCTTTGCTTGAGCTACAGACAGAGGAGAGAAAAACAGACTTTAAACTCAATTTTTTAAAGCCTAATATCGCCTCCTTCACATCCACCCAAGTGCTTCCAGGTGTGTGCCGAAACACATTCTCATGGCAAAGAAATCTCTGTGATATAAAGTATGCAGCATGCATGGCGACACAACGTGCTCGTGGGAAACAAAAAGTGGTGTTTTTTTTTTGTTTTTTGTTTTTTTTTTCGGGCTGCATAACCAGCAGAGTGAGCAGAGATGGAGAGATGAAACAAAAAGCTAAAGTGGGGAGGGAGGACGACAAGCTTCTCCTCGGGTCGAGGTTAACGTCCAGAGAAAGGATTCGGAGGGAGAGTGCAGCATGACAGACAGTAGAAGCTGCGTTGTAAATGAAAGAAGTGGAAGGAGTTAACTGAAGAGGACTCTGAACTGGTGAATATGACAGCAAACAGACCTTTGAGTATAGGGACCGGCACCAAAGACTTTCTGGCTGGTTGGGGGGGCGTTTTCTGGAGCTCAGTGGTACCGGTGGTCTGAGCCACATCGCTCCTCATGTCTGAGTCATTAGAAATGTCAGGCTCTGAATAGCTGGCCCTATGTAACGATGAGTCACCGCTGCTGTTTTCAGTTTCTGTGCCAGATGGCATTTCGGTAAAAAGGCTATCCTTCTCGGAAATGTTCCTACTGCTACGCGCTGGATGAAGATCCTCTGAATGAGAATCAAAGATAGGGCCTGACAGATTTTGGGTATAAGGGGGCTGTTGTTTTTCTGGGCTGATATTTTTGCTTTCAGAGTCACTGCAGGACTTTAAAGCCGCTCCGTCTCCATCATCTTTTTCCTCTTGTTGATTAACCCACGTGCTTCTGTCTCCGATGGATGTCAGGTCTTCCAAAGCCGTGCTACGAACTAAAGACAGATTGCTGATTTCAGTCAGACACTCGGAGGCGTCCAGGCTGATCGCCCGCTGAGAGTCCACAGCTCCGGTCCACTCAGGGCTCCCCCTGCTGGTCGGTACGTCCCGTCTTATCTCTGAACTACAGCTGAGGTCTTCAGAGGCCCATAAAGAGTCACTTAGCTTCTTCCCACACTCTCCCACCGCCTCGTTTCCTGGGTCCTGGGAGCAGGAAGCTCCCATGAAGTCAACGTCCTCGCCAGCAGCTCCATCTTCAGCAGGCTTTGATCCGTCGCCCGCAAACGCAAACTCACTGCGGACTCCAGAAGCAGGCTTTGCTAATTTGTTTGGAAAGCAGATTAATGATGACATTCACATTCTCGTTTTCCATCTCCCCATTGAAACCAAAAAATAATCAAAGAAGTGAACAGAACTGGGTTATTGATGTTCACAAGGAAAATAACAGACTATGTCATTAACCAGAAAAAAAAATAAAAAAACAAACCGAGAGCTATAAAAGGTGAAGATGCACGAGACGTGATCAGTGAAATGAAAGTAAAATGAGATGGAAATGGACGGTAATGCATCACACTGGGGTGACAGACAACAGATGATGCATTCCAGTGAACATAATGAACAACAGACCACTAAAATATGTTTTCACTGTAAAAAAGGTGATTAAAATATGATATAAAGTCTCCCTGAACTCCTGATGATTATAAAATAAAGTGTTTCCTAATAAAGAAAAAAAGTCTGGAGTGTGACACAAAAACTTTTACAGTGTAAAATAAAATGCTGTAGTTTCTCCTTCACGCTATGAAGGCGAGGGTGAGGCAAGGTTGATACACCGCTAGCTGCCGCTAAATCCTCAACCATTGGTCCTTTAACTCATCAGATTTATTAATTGTAACATTTATAATTCTTTCATATATCTTGCTGCTTTTAGTTTAGTTCATTTAACTGTAGCTGTAATAAATCAGTCAAAGTGACCCTTTAAACGTTTTATTTTAATAATTATTATTATTAAACCCTGTAAAAGTCTATAATTATTGAGGTGGCACACTTCAGACACATACTATGAAAACAGCTTCATCCACCTGCAGTTATAACTGTATTCATATTTATCTTCTGCAGTTAATAAATTCAGTCTGAGTGCGATCAATAAAACATAAAACAGCCTACCTGTTGGAGCTGCTCCTCCTGCTGCAGGTTGAACATGATGAGACAGAAGGAAAAGACATTAGAGCATGATCAGTAACGACTTTCTGTCATTCATGACGGATTAATACACACACTCACTGCAAAGAAATCAATACAAAGCCCACACACAGCGCGTCTTCAGTTAATGCAAAGAGCACACAGCGAATAACTGTTAAATATCTCGATCAGGTTTCCACAGTTAGTCTGAGATGGTGCAGCAGTACCACGCGTGAGCTGGTGCTCCATGTGGTCCTTCGGCTGTTTTTAACATTATTCTGGGAGCGGTGCATCTGTTCAACAGATCACAGGAGTCTTAAATCTGCCTGTGGTTTGGACATACCCTCCATTCTGAAATAGCCAGGATGTAACCGTCGTTTTGTTTAAAAAAAGGACATGTTTGAGTCTGCTTATGATCATGTTGCAGTTCAGAAAGGAGCAGAGTATTAACCATCAGAGCAAGCATAAAGAAAAAAGAACGATGCCACAGAACAAACCCCAAAACAACTGTTTTCCAGTAATGATGCTGAAAG
The DNA here is from genome assembly GCA_033000465.1 of Sciaenops ocellatus. Taxonomy (NCBI): domain Eukaryota; kingdom Metazoa; phylum Chordata; class Actinopteri; family Sciaenidae; genus Sciaenops; species Sciaenops ocellatus. The sequence continues at coordinate 3,424,055 of CP136879.1, read as the reverse complement.
AAAAAGATCTTCATTTCACAAACACGAGAGCAGCAGGAGGTAAAACTTAAAAAGAATAAATCATTTTGGGAAATAAACTGAAGTTAGATGAGATGATCGCTACCACTCTCAGGTCTGCACGTGTAATATGAAGCAACAACCAGCAGCTGGATAGCTTAGCTTAGCACAAACACTGGAAGCAGGGGGATACAGGTAGCCTAGCTAAAGCTCTAAATAATTAACATTTTGCATCTTGTTTGTTTGATGATGGTTTAGTTATTTGCTAGACTGTTCCATAGCCGCCTAGCAACCTCAAGATAACAACAAGACTTCAGGAAATTACTGCTCACGTCCACGAAATGTCATTTTTACAAGATTAAAAAAATGTTAGCTGTGTCGGGTTACTCAAATCGAATCAGTTCCTCAGTGTGTATCTAAAAAGTAGACTCCATTACTCGTTAATTCACTTCAGTTACTCAGCACAACTACGCCTAACGACAAAACCCTACCGGGCTCGTCTCCGTCACATCGTGGCAGCGATGCTATTTTGGTCCGTTCTCCATGTGACTTTAAAGCGGCTTGTATAAAAGCGCATTTTGCCCGCCAGACTTTGTTAACATACTCAGATTTGGTCATTCTGTTTTATGTGCCCCAGCTGTTCATTAGTGACCTTTAGAGGGCCTAGTTGTTGGATTTTGGTACCTTTGGACAGAGGCTAGCTGTTTCCCCTTGTTTTCAGTCTTTATGCTAAGCTAAGCTAACCAGCTTCATGGCTGCGGCTTACCATACAAACTTATGAAGGGTACTGATCTTCTCATGTAACATAAAGAAAATGAACAAGCGTATTTCCCAACATGTCAAACTAATCTTTACAGATGCTAACTGAAAGCACAAGCAGCTGAAGAAGAGGCAGGAGCTCAAAGACCGGAGGCATACCAAGCTGCCCCTCGTCTTCACATGAGGCGCTCTTTATTTCTGAGAGCTCAGCTTCATCGCCGCCTTTCTCTGCGGACATCTCTGCTGTAGGACAAACGGATGTCAAGTCAGAAAACAGGAGTTCAACCTTAAATCTAACCCTAATGTGACAGACTTTCCTCTGGTTTACTCGTCTAAGTCGACACCTCCTGACCTTGTGTTTGCTGCGACGGGTCAGCTGAGGTATTTCTCATGTTTGCACAGTCAGGAGCTGTTTAACACGTCAAGGACCTTCAAACCTGATGACCCTTTATTCCAGTTACCCTTCGGACTATCTGTCACCTTCAGTAGTTATGATCAAAGCATGCTCGAGTGAAGCTACTGTGGCACTGAGAGCCTTTATTTTCCATGTTAGTCAGTTATGTGTGTCCATACAAGTGGTGATTCTAGTGAGATAATAGGCTCTTATTGCACTTTTGTTTGTGGGGACAACACAGCTACATGTGCCTCGTAGGCTATAAATATCAGGCAAATGAGCAGGTTTAAAGCATACATTAGCACACAGGCAGAAAACCCAAAATTGAAACCAAGGCGTATGTTAGAGCTGAAAACAAGAAAGAAAACTGTGAGGAAGATGAAAGCTGAACTAAGATGAAAGTGTCTCCGATTATATTTCTAAAGTTATCTGTAAAAAAAAAAGGAGAAATGAACTGATAACCTGCACACAAACTGAAACATGCTACATGAGGGTTAAGTTGTGTGCAGGCGAGCGTACCAGGCGGGACCTCGTCGTCACAGCTGCTTTCTGGTTGAGAGAGTTCAGACACAGATTTCACCCCATTTTCACAGAGTGCTGCTTCATCCTCTGTGAATTAAAGGTAAACTGGAGGTCATGCTCAAGGTTTATTGTGACAGACGGCGACATTACTGTGAAACACACGGCTTCATGTGAGCTGTGGAGCAGAATTAAAAGGGTTAAAACGTCGACAACAGTCTGTTTTACAGTGAACGAGACAAACACGTCTTTTGATTTGACCATATTAACACTCGTCTTAGGGTCAGCCAATTAGAACAAACATTTAGAGGCTGTCATTGTCCATTTCACCAGAAAACAAATGATTGAACACAATGATTGAAAAGACTGACGCACGCTCAGAAACCAGAAGCAGAAATCTTCATTCAAAATCCAGCTGACATTTGTGAAACTCAAACCTCAAATGTGAATAAAGATTCTGTTCCTGCATTGTGTAATTCTCACCTCAAATATTTTTAGTACACATATTTAGTTGCTTTCTCTGGATGTTTTTTAACCAGGCAGGGTCAAAACCAAGCGCTGCCCAGCGTCAACCACCAGCTCCACGCTCTGGTCCAAATACAGTCACCAAAAAACCAAGATGGCAACGTTCACAATGCCAAACGGTCGTCCACAAACCAGCGGGTGACGTCACGGAGGGTTTACACTTGGTTCAGACATGTCTGTAATAACAGCAGGACGGTGAGGACTGACGAGGAGGTTTGGTGGATTTATGGACAAAACAAAGTGATGATAACAGAAGGACGCACGCTGTCGTTTGGTAGTTTCTTCATGGAAACTCTGGAAACTTAAATACATTAATAAATGAATTCAAATTATTAGATTTGTATACTTTGAATGAACTCTGGGACAAATACTATGTACAGTAACTTTGAAGAACCAACAGCCAAAAGGTTCCTTGCAGATCCGAAAAAAGTTCCCCTATGGCATCACCATGAAGAATAAATGAATTACAGAATTACAGCATTAAGAATTACATTGTTATTTCTAAAAATATCGGTTATAACCACTTGAACAACAGTCTCGGGACCGAGAAAACAGAATGCAAATAACTAGCTAACAACCAGCTAAATCGTTGGCTTCCAGACGGGTTCCCAGACTGCATTTCGGCCGATGCAGTCGGCTTCTTTTGCTCTTCACATGGACTGTTGCAACCAAAGCAGGCTCAAACCTGATTGGTCAATACTACTTGGACTACAGAAGGAAACCAGAACACTTCCTGTGACAAAATCTTGGTCCCTCTCCTACAGATGTGTATGTAGATGTCTGTTTATAGGGACGACTTTAACGTTATCTCCACAGCGCAGGAATGACAAACCAAAGCTTTACACTATCATTAACACATATTCTATATATCCTTTAAACTAGTCACAACCACACAGCTAACTTTATACTACAAACTCTACTCAGCTACATCCTCTAACAGATCAGAGATACTCACTTTGTGTCTCCCCTTTGACAAATGTGCTGTTTATCTCTGCAGACTGCTGCTTCCTGTTTGTACGTGACATCATGGGAAGTTGAAACGGGGAAAACGATTGCACTAGTGAGGGCTGTAAACTGGGGAACGCTAGGCTACGTACTAATTGGCCATATGGTTAAATGGGATAAGAAGGAAAAAAAACTGAAACTGATTATTAGCTCCATGCAGAGCAATCTGTCAGGACTGTTAATATTTAATTTACAAACTCTGCAGCTCACAAACAAAACGTGACTTTTATTTTCTGTTTTCACATTTCAGACGTTCATAAGTTGATGTTTTCTGTGCGGCATTAAAAGCCTGATTGTTAATGAAGTGAATCGGTGGTGAGCGGTGACACGGCATGGAGACAGGGCTCGTTTGAAGGGGTCTGACCCAGATGACTGGATTACAGAGCACAGTGCAGCTGCAGTCAAGCATGTCTTTTATCTATTATGTAAAGTGGCATAAAAACAAAAGACAGTAGTTCACAGTAGAAGTAGAAACTACAAGGCTTAGCCTCTTCCCATGAATCTATACAGACCACAGTGACTTTAAGAACATCAAAATATGAATATTGCTCTTTAATAATCAAGAATATAATCTGGGATTAAAGCGCTAGCATGAAGCCAGAGAGTGATCGACTTGGGTTGAGTTGACCTTTGACCTGAAGTCAGCTGGGTTCAGATTTGATTTCTTTTACATATTTTTATGTTCAAACTTCCCTGAAATTTGAGGTTTATTTAGAAAGATACATGTTTTAATAATCATTATATTAATAATCTGTTTTCTTCAGCTCATTTATATTTGTGAGAAAACTGTATTAATATCAGTTCAATCTGTTGTATCCATGGAAACTGTTGAAAAGTCAAACAATACGTGTTTATTGGCTGGAAAATATGATGTAATGTGTTTTTAATAGCTCACTGACTGACAGAGGAACATATCCAGGTGCTGGTGAGGGTGAATCTCTGTATTGTCTGACCCGCGACACGATAAGAAGATAAAGAATGATGTCATCAGGATTATGTCACCTCGTTCAGACAAAACTCGGCCTCTCATTCATTTCAATGGAACAACTGATGCAGCGCGCGGAGGCGCCAACGCCAATCAAATACGTGACCCAGCAGTTGTCTCATAGCACATAAAACAGTCACTCAATCTGGACTTTGTGAATGATATTTCATCTTCAGTTGAGGCATCAATGATAAAAGGTAACGCCTGCACAGACGTCTGGGAACCACACCTGTATTTATCCATCATGGACATCATGAGGCTGACGAGCTCTCTGGTGGCAGGTCTGGTTAATCATCCCAACCAGATCCAAGTGTGATTGAAACGTTTAGAAATTATTAAACTTTTGTGGCATGGACACACGTGCAGGCATTACCGTTTGATGCCTTATACCGGGCACGGCTCTGTGACGATGTGTCCGCGATGCTGTTTCAGTCCGTTCTCTACGCAGCTTCAAACCCACCACCAACACCAAAACCACCAGGAGCGTTTCAGAAACGTTTGGCTTGACAGACTTTGTTAACTTGCTCAGATTCCATTTCTATTTCTATACTTTTATTTTGAAAATTGACCGGATTCTCTCTGTCGTTTCTGTGTCAGCTCAATCCGCTCCGTGCTTCATGACGCTACATCCCTCAAAAATAGCTGTGTATTCTCGGCACAGCGGAGAGACGCTTCTGGAACGTGCCATGGCACGTGAATCTGGTGAATCACGATCACACGATCAGCTCTGGCCGCCATGGTGCAGCTGGAACGTATCGCAACTGTGTCCAGTGTGATTGAGCTTTTACACCTCACTGATGTGCGCTGAATTATTCTCCTGTCATTGAGCAACACGCCGCCACCAACGCAGCCCATTTAGGTTTATTCACTGAGCGCAGCGCAGAACTTTTGTCTCCTCCTTTATGACAATGAGTGTAATTGCAAACACTGTTGATGCACGTTCATGACAAAGCCTACTCTGTCGCTCTGGCAAACAAATCATTGCTGGTTGACGTAAAACGCGTCACTACCAATGTCACCACAGACACCAGATCAGGTTTAATCAGCATTCAGCGCTTAAATGTGACAGATTTTGACGTAAAAGTCCCGCAACTCCATCTTTAACTGCAGTAGCATCTCTTTGTTGACTGTGCCGGTTCGTCTCGTGTCTGACCTTTCATTTTGGCGTCTCCGGGGCTTCTGTGTCCCATCTGGACTCCGTTCTCCTGGTGGTGCTGGTCGTTGATGGTCATGTTGGCTAAGGAGGAGCTCATGGTGTCTCCAGAGCTGTAGCTGTTGGAGGCGTTGTTCACGTAGTCCATTGCCAGTCGCAGGTCAGGCTGCAAAAGTTCAATAAACGAAGATGAGGACAGAGTCCAGGATGTGTCACATAGCTGGTTTCAGACAAGTTACTAATATTAAATGTAAAGTAGCAGGCCTGGTTTTAAGGATTAAATATAATGATGGCGTACTTCATGGACACTTTGAACCCAGTCCGTCACCACCAAATGTAAACAGACACTGTGTCTGTGAAAACCAGTTATTTATACATCCTGACGTGGGGTCAGTGCTTCATGTTACAGCCTGACTGATAAAAATAGTCCCTTCTGCTCATGTGCACATCGTCCTGATGAGTTGCACTTCCTCAACAACCACCTCTGAACAAGTGCAGCACTTGTACCTCAATATTTCAGCACAGAACGGGTCATTAAGATGCTAATGTCACCGCACCGCAGGACATCAACCTCACGGCCACGACGCGCTCCTTCAACCAGAGAGATGTGAACTGCGTCAAATCTCATAAAAAGAGGATTACATATCAGATTAAACCCGAGCTTCTGGTTACATCAGCAGTTTGAATCACATTCATTTACACACACACACACACACACACACACACAGAACTTATGTCGTAATCAGTCTCAGCATCCAAACTGCTCTTTCCGTGTTCGTATGATGATGCAGATTTGTCGGCTTCTGATCTTCATTTTCACCCTCGTGCCAACTTTGGCACAAAAACACGGTTTAATCTGCAGTGACTCAAAGACCGTCTGTAATATTATAAATGATCATCTGTCAATATAACGAGCAAGGAGTCAAAGTAATGTTGCTATCAATGTTTCACTGAAGTACGGCACGAAGGAGGCTTTTACTGTGTCGCCCTCCATCAGCATCGTCCTGTACGGGAGACTTCATGTTTTTTCTCAAACTCAAATATCTTCTAATTGATCAGCTGTAACTATCTTCTTACTTTGAGTACAATGTCCCATAGTTAATCCCAGGCTGTTACTTACTAATTTATTTGTTTGTTGGAGTACATCAGTAATTGTTATGTTACTCTAAAATGGTACTTTTATTGCAGGACTTTAACTTGTAATGGAGTATTTCAGTACTTCAGTAAAGGGTCACAGTGCTCGCAGTGATGTGACGGCACTTGAAGCAATCATCTCTTTACAGGCAGCGACGCCTAAACTGTTGCCGTGGTTACCCCACCCCATAAAACCGTCTCTAAAGGCACACTTGGCTCAGCTATGTGACCTTCCCTCTGTGTGCCGTCGTATCTCGTGACCTTGGATGTTTGAACAGCGTTCCACTTTCAACACAAACGACATGAATGGGAGAAAGTGGAAATCAGCTTGTGGCTAAAAACATTTTAAAAATACCAAAATTTAAATTTAAAATATTTTTCTGGAAGAGAGTTCTCACACCAAGATGTAAAATATGGATATTTATGTTTAAATGTAAATACTAATTTACTACTAATACTAATCCTAAAATAATAATTTTCAATTGATCATGCTGATCACAATCAATCAAATGATTTACTTCAAAGATGGAGAAAGATTTAAAAATATAAAGTTTAAAGACTTTAACGTTGATAACTTCATTTGGAAACAGTTTTTTTGATGATTTAAATGATAAAGCTGGAATTATTCTATATTTTCTTATCGTCAACATCCACAACATGTATAGTGTATGTTGTTTGTGCCATAGAGATCCATTGTTGTCCAAAAACTATTAAAAACACATCAGTGAGCCGCCCTGTTACATTGGGTGACATGTTCCTTCATCACCATGAACACACACTGTAGTTTATTTTGACTCATTCACACGCACACACACCGTCCTGCTGCCACAAATACTCACTAGAGCACCAAATGTGGATTAATCCACCGCTGAAAATAGTTCCCAACAAATGCATATTTCCTCCTGTTTGAAAGAAACTGCAGAGATCAGCTGTTACAGAACATTACTGATCACTTTTTAAATAAAACTGTATATTTGTGACTATTTTTTAAAGATTTACGTCTTCAGAATGAACCGGTGGGCTCGGGGAAGCTTGATAATAAAACTCAGTTCATGTTAGCACAGACACAGAAGTGGCGGTTGTTAGTAGTCGCTAACTCAACGTTTAGCGCAAAAATACTAAATTTAAGAGTAATTATGTCTGTAATTAAACTTACAACAACCTGCACAGCTGCATCGGTCTCTTCCACGCTTCCCGCCATTTTCGTGGGCTTGTCTTTCGTAATTTTTCTGGCGCTTGTACAGGAACAAAACGTCCCCATTCTTAATCCGACCCACAGAGCTCTGATTGGCTCCAAATGGTGGAAACCGTCACCAGTGAGCACAGCACCAGATCTATCTGAATCACTGAGATGTCAAAGAGCCACAGACAGAATGGAGAGTCAGAGACCGACACATTGATGGTTTTAGTCTTAAATAATAAAAGAATACAGAACAACACGCCTCATCGTTGAAAACAAAAGTGCCAAACTGCATTTAAAAAAGAGGATAATATAAAAGAAAGAGAGATGTTTGTGTGTCCCATAGAAAGTCTAATGAATAGTGTACTCTCAGTGCTCCCGGACAACACTGCCATTGTAGCATTACACATGACAGAATCCAAACAACGAGAAAGCTGCACCCGTGCCAACAAAGACAATCCCTCTGAGATGCCGTTCACTCTGCATCCGGGAGCTCAGACGGTTAGAAAGCAAACAAACTCAAGACTGATAAGAACTGGATCCTTCAGCTGATAATCGTGTGTGCAGAGGGATTGTACATTAGTCTGCGCCCAGCTTATATTACAGGAGACAGGTGTAAAATAGTAGTTTACTCTTTAAACATGAGATTTTCATCAACACACCCGTTTGTCACTCCTTGTGTCGGGATGGGGGGTCCAGACAGGACCGGACCATCCTGATGATTTGCTTTGGGACAACACACGCACACAAATCTCACCTGCTGCAGAAAGGAAACATGACAGCGGTCTTTGTCACAGCTTCATGAGGGGGGAAAAGGCTCAAAGGTCTGCTGATGCAGCTTGTTCCTCTCAGGGGCATGTGAAAATGTAATCTTGGCACAGGGCCCCGGCGTCCCGAATAAACTGCTAAGACGGCTCTGTGAGGAGCTCGGTCAACAGGGATGTTGACACAGCTCCAGGAGCACCGAGCGTGCAGCGAGTTGAGGCCGTCTGACATCGTGTTTTACCCCCAAATTCAAAGTGCGATGCACCAAAGAGGGGTTAAATGTTGATTTCTCTTGAGGGGAAGTCCAATTTTATACATTAATTTGTCATCAGGAAGTATAATATCTTCAGTTAGTCTGCAGGAGATCTGACAAGGCTGAAAAACGAGTTATCTCAGTTTGAGCTTGAGTCAACAAATCCTGAATACGGGAAAACCTGCTCTCCAAACTGAACGTTTAATGTTTGACAGGTGTGTGAGTGTTTACCAGCTGTTATTACATGCAAAGTGTTTTTAGAGCTTGACCCACATTTGGGACTAAAATTCGGGGTATCCCAGTCTGTGCTGACCTTCTTTTTTAAAAATCTGCCTCCCGTGCAATCCTAAAGAGCCGCTTTAAAACAGTTACAAGAGGTGTCTGTACAGATTTTAGAGTCCAGCGTCTTCAGAAATGCTTGTTTTCCTCACGCACGACCCAAAACACAAAGAAATTCAGTTTACATTCATACTAAACAAAGAAAAGAGGTTAATCTTCATGTCTTAATTTCTTAATTTATGGTTGGTTTTCTGTCTGAATGTTTAATCCAGAGCTGAAACAATTGATTAACTGATTTAACCCAGTAAATATTCTTTGGTTCCACCTTCTGAAGTGAGAGGACTCGCTGCTTTTAATCAGTGTTTCTTTGACAAAACAAGACATCTGAAAATGTCATCTATAATCATGAGTTGCAGCCTTCGATCGATCAATGAATCAGCTAATGTTTCAGCTCTAATGCCCCGCAGAGGATACAGCTGAAACCTTAAATATATGTCGTCCTCAGGGGGGGTTTGGATGTGAGAGGGTTTATCTGTTAAATGTCTCAAGTTGACGTCTTCAAAATGTTTTGTGATTTTTACATTGACATAAACCAGACAAAAGCAGCAAATAATCACATTTGAGAAGCTGGAAGCGGAGAATATTTTGTGGGGTTTTTTTGATAAATGACTCATTGATTCATCGTCGAGTTGCTGAAACAGACCGACCCCAAAAATAAGGCGTTTCTCTGGTGTGGTGCGTCGTCCTGCCCGCTCACCAGCGCTGGCTGTAGCTCAGCTGAGAGATGAGGATGCTGCGCTCATGCTTGATTGCTTCTGTATCTCTGACCTACTTTCCTCTCTCTGTGTTCTCGCCCAGCCTCCGGCAGCCTCAGACTGACTCTACCTTTCTAATGTGGGCCCGGCCATGCAGTGGAGGGGGCTGAAGGTGGAGGCCGTTTCCATTATGCCCTCCATCTAAGGGCTGGAGGTGAAACATCTCGAACACACAGGTTTCTTCACTCTGGTGCCCAGTAATCACATTCACCACCTTTGTTTTCATACCTCCAGGATGTTAACCACACCCTGCTACCTTTCCACACATCCTCCATCCTGTTCAAAGCCTCTTAAAATGAGATATTCAAGATATAATCAAAGCTAGACGTTCAGTTCCAGTTTGCACAGCCATAAAAGACTCGTGACATATCAGTCTCGCAGTATGGAATTTAAAATATGAATATTTCTTCTCATGTTGTCATGGTGCACAGAGTAAAGTAATCAGACGCTCCAGCTGCTGCAGGATTCATTCAATATGCACGCAAGACCCGGAGCTACGATGTGATCTACCAAACACAGATGAAATGAACCAAAGTCCTCCATCAGCATGGTGCCAATTACCTGCGTACAAGAATGCAGTTTAAAGCCTGCTGAGGAATTTCTTCTTCTCTTTAACGAGACGACACAATTGGAAAGACGACTTACAACTCTGATCTCATCTTTTTCTTGTTGTGCACCTGATTAAATGCACTGGATATCAACTTATCTTTACAGACCTTCAAATGTTCAGTAAAAGAATAATGATAAACTTTAACTATAAGCAGATTATTTTCATTCTCATTAAAACATCTAAAAACAAATTCTTTAAGTTTAAGAATATTTCACCTTTTAGCATAAAAATGACTCACATTAATCAGCTAATTGTTTCAGCTCTTAAGCAGACGTCTGAGTCAAATACAGTAAATCTGACTAATTAATGAAAGCTCGACTGCAGAGAAGTAATTTCATTGATGTTGTTGGCTTTGCCAGCCTAAGCTCCTCAGGATGCTCCTTCCAAAATGAGGCCGGCTGGACGCGGTCACCTTTGGACTCGAGCCTACACGACACTGGTTAACGTGTCTACAAAGCCTAAACGCAGTAACCAGCCCACAACTTAGTCAAAATGGAGATAAACCAAGCGGCAACCTCTGCGGCTGTGAAGTGAAGCCAAAGTGCTGCAGTTCCTCTTCTTGTCCACTTGAGGCTGGCTCCAGAAGTGAGTCAGTCTCCATAAGTCCCCATGTTAAAATGTCCAACTTCACAGCAGAAATAAACATGTTTACAGCCTGGTACAAAAACCAGAGGAAGAAGCTAAATGTAAACAGGATGTGACGATAGCGTAGCATTGCCAGCAGCTAGCTTCGATGCCCTTTAGATTGATCCTGTCTGTCCTGCAGTTATTACTCGACCCCTCGACTTGCTCATGGATTCGCCTCGTTCTTTTGTCGAGTCATGGCGTTTAGAAGGTGAAAGTCTGGGGATTATGGGAAATGGTGTTCCTTAATGGCTGCTAAAGCAACATGGCCTCTATACTGTGGCCTGAACACGTCCCTTCATGGTGAGCATGGACATGAGAAATGATCACAGCAACAACAGGGGCATAATGTATTAAAAAAACTGAACGCCTCCCTGTCAGTGTGCATACCAGCACATGTCTACAGTATCAGCTCGTGCCAAAGCCCTGCAGAAACTTGCAGAAGGCTGTCAGCATCTATCCAAACATGAACAAAATGACACTGAGATGTCTTTCGTTCCTTTCACGCTCATCTGGCCGGTTGGAATGGCTTCCAGCTGCGGTTGCAGACCACAACATGCCCCCCCCCCACCCCCCCGTTTCCCTCCTTATTGCAGAAATCAATGTAATGCACAAGAAGAATCTGGCTCTTCCCACGAGGATGGGAAAGAGGTGTGTCAGAAGGCGAAGAAAGACAAACCCAATCCAGTCCATGAGCCCGCACTGACACGCAAACAGCGCGTTAAACCCTATTGTTTTAATGTGGCTCGTAGCAGGGGTCATGGGCAGGCTTTCCACGCACCTACTGTGCATCAGATCCTGTCCGCTGACCCCGGGCGGATTACTGAAGAGCCCATATGTGTCAGATAAGCAGTCTGGTTCACTGCTCGGGCTGTGTGACAGCGGAGACGCTGCGCTGCTGTGCGGACACTCTCCACTGTTCATCAGATGAAAAATGGGCTTGGCATTTGCGCACAGGCGCCGCATCATCCCGATTCATCCCCATTTACAGTGTGCGCTCTCTAAATAATGTAAGAATATGAACATACAGGAGAGATGCATGGAAATTAATGCAACACAAACCAAACCAAAGAGGGGGGAGCTTGTTTTTTATGCTTTAGGTAGAAGGATTTCACGTTATAGAATATAAAGGAGCCCATCTGTGCTGCACGTACAGCGATGCTAGAAACCATTTAGGCCCTGATGGAAGAAAGAAACGAACGATCCAGAATAACGGGAGGGCGTAAAAAAAGAGCCACAAATTCACATCCACTGCGCTCAAATGAGGTGACACAAAGAAAAGAAGTGTCCACAGCTAGATTGGAGACAAAATCAGAGAAATAACATTGCATTATTGTCCTCCCGGGATCCTTTTATAATGAGATTATAAATATTCTGACGGATTAGTCTTGTTACAGCGCGCAAAGGACGATCTCCGTGTGGCTGCAGGGAGAGCAGGACCTGCTCCGGAGGATGATGGAGACGTTTCTGTTGTTGTTTTAGGAGGATAAAGGAGAAAACACGCCGTGTTTGGGGAGGTGACTGCTCCTTAGTGCTGTGCAGCGATGATGGCTGCAACAAAAACACGTTTCTGTGTTTATTGTGGAGGAGGATCGATGAAGATGGAGACCGCGCACAATCAAAGAAATGAAATGAAGAAAAGCACGTGAAATAAAAGAAGCTGCAGGAGAATCCGTGCTCACATAAGATGAGAGGAAAATTTCATTCATGTGCGTGATATTTCTGAACGCACAGAGGCCCAACCTCTCCCACCTCATGCAAAAAAATATGAAGTGACAAGACGAATGCCGATGGAGAATTACGACGCAACGTTTGGTTCGCACGTCGGCCGCTCGTTTGTGATGTTTCGGTGTGATTGCACTGAGGTTTGGATCCGTCAGATTATAGAAATATGTCGGCTTTTTTCTTACCTGAGTGCAGACAGCGGTGTTGTCTCTTCAGCGGCGGTCGCTCACCGGGATCTCACAGCTTCTCCAGCGCAGTGCGGGTGCAGGCCGGTGCGGGGCGCTGCGGAGCGGACAACCGCAAAACCTGTGAGAGGAGTGCTCAGTCCGTCTGGTTTCATGTCAACAAAGAGGTGCAAACATGAACTCTGCAGCTCAGTGTTTGTTTTACGTTTTCTGGAAGTCTTACTGACGAGGATGTTGAAAACAAACAGCTTCAGTGTGTGTTCATGTTTTACATAAAGTACTGCATCAATAAAGAAAGTAAAAGTACAAAAGCATCCAATTAAAACACTGAAAGCAGAATTTACAGTCCAGCACGTGAATCCACTGAAAGTACAATCATAAGGGAGTTTACTCGAGTAATTTTACAGCATTTCAGAGAAATACTTCATTTTTTATTAATTTGACAGCTTTAACAGACAGCTTTACAGCTGTGGTTACCAGAATTTTACCGCAATAAATATGGTAAATCCTTTTCTAAAATTATGGTAACAGGATATTAGTACTGTTGATTTCACGTATAAGGTTGGCCTTTTATTCCATATTTTGAATTATGTCTTTAGATTTTACGGTGAAAAACTGCCAAACCATGATGGTAAAAGACCGTAAAACATGCCATTAAATATTACGGTGTTTTACTGTATAATTAACAGTCTCTTCTTTTACTGTCATAGTTTGTCAGTGTTTCACTATAAAATCTACAGACAATATTTGGTACTTTAAGTATATTTTATACTTTTGTTCTTTTAAATGCAGGACTTTCACTTGTAACAAAGTATTTCTACACTGTGGTACTGATACTTTTACTACTATCAAACTGCACCTTTTATTGTCACAACACACCTGTTTCAGTCAAGCTGTTTAGTCACTGTCAGGACGATGGATTATTATGGATGAAATCTGAGAGAAATAAACATTTTGTGTGCAGAGACGAAGTGTTGAATGTGTTGTGTTAATATCTGTGTAGTGTGAATATAGAGGCTGGCCAAACCATTAAACAGACATGAGGGTAGACAAACACAACAACAAACAACCACAAACTACAAATAAACACTACACAGACAGTTTGATACTAACACAGTATTAACTGTACAAATAAAACACAACTATTATAAAATAAACTTCAAAAATTAATTTCAAAATACACAAACAGGCCCCCCCTGCTGTGCCAGGTGTTTGGTCTGGTCCAGGACTCAGGTGTTGGTGTTTTAGCTCTGCTCATTGCATCAGTCAGCTTTGCTGGAGGACAGCGTCCCTGCAGACCTGCAGCACGGTAACTCGAAGTGTTGGCGGATCAACCGAAAGTTTTCTGTAACTGAATGTCGTCACACAGGCCCTCAGTACAATTTAAATTAATATTATTCACACTTAAATGTTCAGTTTTAGCCATTTTAAAATATATTTCTGAATAAATTAGGTTTTAAAGTTTTCTAATTTGTTTTGTTTTTAAAGTGTATGAATGCAGTCAACATGTGTCAATGTTCAAACCCATAAAACCACTGACAGTATAAAGAATGGAGAGCATATCTGTGACATCCACCACAGGTTTCTGAAAAATCGCTGTGAAGCTCAGTGTGGTGCAGCACCCACCTGTCAATCAAAGTGTCCACGCTCTTAATCCTGCATAACTTTAAGCCTTAATATAATCTGAACAGGTGAGTTGTATAAAAATTCACCCTCAGTACAGTTGTCATGAACGGGGAAATTAGCTATAGAGACCAAAACTGTTTTTTGTACCAGGCTGTAAACATGTTTATTTCTGCTGTGAAGTTGGACATTTTAACATGGGGACTTATGGAGACTGACTCACTTCTGGAGCCAGCCTCAAGTGGACGTTTGAGGAACTTTGCAACTTTTGGCTTTATTCCACAGCCACTTGATCACAACGTATAAATACTAAAATATTCCCATTTAATTGATCGGTGCAGTCTTAAATAGCTTCAATGAAGAGCTGTAACGAACTGAAACAGAGTGATACTTTCAGATTAGCTGACGGGGAAATAAAAAGTATTTTTATGAATGCCTTTTATTTAAACATGCAGTGATTGTGTGTGAGAGACGTCCAGACTGAACAGAAGCTACAGTAACAGATGAGTGTGGTCGGCACACAAAGGTCGAGTCTTGGCACATAAAACAAGTGGAGGCCTGGGGGACTAAACAGTGCACCCTTGTGTCCCTCCTCTTTCACTGGCCTCCCTGTGGCCTCTCACTATCACACACCGAGTGCCAACTTTTACACCAAGTCGAGAAACCATTCAGCTCCGGAAAACAGCAGTGGAATTACTGACGGTCAGATGTGTTTGTGGGAATGTCGACGCTGTGGTGTGTTGGCAGGACGAGAGTCTTTGTGCCCTCTGTCTTTCTTTCTTTTTCTTTCCTCCCTCTTTCTCTCTTTTTGGAAACCCGCCCGGTACAGCAGCTGTCACTAGCTGTGGCTGAAGATGATTGGATTTATCCCGTGGCGGGAGTTCACTGCGGGCCAGGTGCTGCCGTGGAATCCTCAGGCTTAAAATCTCCCTTTACGCACCCTTTAAATCCTCATGTGGTCAGCAGGCTGTTTACCTGGAGGAGACACTTCACTGACTGCAGGACATTTCAGTTTTCATGCACATCACAGGGGGTGGAGCTTAAGATGGAGGTTTAAAGTTTGCAGGTTTTTCATGTGAAAGGAAAAGTTTGACATGTTGAGAAGTTAGAGTTAGTCGAGTTAGATGAACCATATCAGTCATGTTTCTAATAAATATGAAGCTAAAGCTGGAAAGACTGGAAACGGGGAAAGGCTAGCCTGGCTCCTATTAACTATTTAACTGTTTATATCACAAGTAGGTCCTAAATAAACATGTATAAACCACAGGCTCGAATATATATATTAGATTTCCATATTTTTATTTAGTTTAAAGAATCGTATCAGTGATTGTGGGCTGCCTGTTCGTACATGTTTTTAGTCTTTAGAGCGCTGCTCTAACACAGTGAAGGCTTGTGGCTCAAGTATTTGGGAGCCGACTGTGACAGCAGATTCAGATCAGTGCTGACACTACAAAGCACTTCACATCACAGTAATGAGTTCTCTGGATGCCAGTTAAGTCTTCAGGCTTCTCTGTCTGGGAAACTGTTAAAAACCTAAAGACTAACTGACCATCTGCATCACTCACAAATATAATGAAGTAAAAAAGAGGAATATTTTTCTCTGAGGTGTAATATAGTAAAAGTATAACGTTTCATAAAATGGAAATATTCAAGTAAAGTACCATGAATGTGTACTTCTGAACAAGAACAAGTATGAAATCAAACACTAGAGGGAGACACTGCAGCATCAATGGCCTCCTCTTCCTCTGACCGACAGCCATGATGTTTACCAGAAACTTGCCTGCACCATGATCTGGATATTTTAAAGATATTTTAAATGCAAATAAACAAAAGTGAAATCTAATAATCAGAGTGCTGCAGTGGAAACGTGTTCATAAGCTCGGCTTGCTTTAATTTTTTCTCATTTTGAGGGAAATATTTTAAATGTTCTAACAGAGATTAAAGCTGCTGTCACTATCCTCCATCATCACTTTAACATGACGCGTCCTGCAGGTTTCCTCCTTGTTGCGTTGTTTTTTGGTTGAATATTTCATAAAGGCTCCCGCTGTGGGTGTATTTGTCTTTTACAGTGACATAAAATAAAATAACTCCACTTAATGCACATGTTTAACATTCAGCCAACCTGTTTGGACCTTAAAGACTCAAACTAGCATGTCAACAGTGTGCAGCATAAATAATACAGTGACTTAAAGGCACTGTGTTTTCTGTTTTTCCTCCTGCCGTTGGTATGAAGCTGCTCAGGTGAGGTCATCCTGTAAGGACAGAGATGTTCGTTCAGTCGTCAAATGGAAGTCAGAGGAAGCAAATCCTGAAGACGGTTTCAGATATTTTGAAAGAATTCAACTTAAAAAATATCAGATTTGAAACTTTAACCAGAAACCTCAGACACAAGAAAAACTGACCGGACACACGTGTTCACTTTAATGATTGAAACCATGAACTTCAGTCTGACTGCTGCCGTTTACATCCTGATCATCACACGATACACGGTAAGTTATTACATTCTTTTATGTATTTATGCTGTTGTCTCTTTTAGTTTAGATTCATGCAGGAGGTGCATGAGATCTATTGTAAATAAAATAATGTAAAATATGTAAACCTCTGAGACCTGCAGTAATCTTTTTGTGTTTGTCTGTCAGGTAACGTCGACTCATCCTGAATGTTCGATTATTCTTCATCTACAAAAGAAGGAAAATGAGTGTAAACTGAAGATGAACGCTGCAGCATCACTTCAGTCGAGCAGTAACGCAACAGCAGGTAACTGTTCCTTTGGATTCATACAGATATATATCATAAAAACATGCTTATGGTGCTTTTATTTGAAGGTTGTGTGATGGAGTGGGATGGAGTGAGCTGTTGGCCAGCTGTCTCAGAAGGAGACATCGTCTCCGTCCACTGTCCTCTGCCGCTGCTGAAGCCTGGAAGTCCTCCAGGTAAACATCTGTCCTACCATAAAGTGGAAACAAATGCACAATGTTTTGAGGGAAATTAGTCTGTACAAAAACTATACTCCTTTCAGATTGTTGTAGAAAGTACATTTCAGGTTTCAGCTGCAGTTTGAAGTCTTTCCTTCACAGTTCTGATCTCACGGAGCTGCACAGTCCGAGGATGGAGTAAACCAAGTGTGCCATATTATGAAGCCTGTTACTACGAGGCTTTTGATGAAGATGAAGACATGGGGACAGAGGTACAGTAGATACAAAGGTCAAAGTTTATCTCATTTCACCAAAGTTTTGGTTCTTTATGCTTTAAATTGTTAAATATTTCATGTTTTTCTCCAGAAAAGTTACTTTGATACCCTGAAGTTGATCTACAGCGTTGGATACGGTGTGTCTCTGGCTGCTCTCCTCATTGCTGCTCTGGTTTTCTGCTGCTTCAGGTTGGTTTAATTTCACATCAGAAAACTTGATCAAGTAACTCAAGTTTTAATGATGTGTTTTCATTAAACTTGTGGATAAAATATTAAACTAAATCAGATATTTTCAACCCTATATACTCAATATTTCTCTCAGGAAGCTGCTCTGCAGGCGTAACTACATCCACCTCAACCTGTTTGTGACGTTCATGCTCAGAAGTCTCGCTGTGTTCATCAAAGATTCAGTGCTGTTTGCAGACAAGAGCACGGACCACTGCACCGTGTCCTCAGTAAGCCTGCAGCCTGCTGACACAAGTTAAAACTGCAAGTTCTTATTTTGTGATGAATCAGTTCATCATTTATTCTTCAAAATGTCAAATAACTGTGAAGATAACGTCTTTAAAAGTCTTGTTCTGTTTGAGAAAAGTCCAAAACCCAAAGTTAACAATTAAATCACAATTACAATAATTACAATAAATCCATCACTGTATCTTCACCCCTCGTCCTGTCTCTGAATTAAAATGCTTCTGATGTCTCTGACGTAAAGTCGTGTCCTTTGTGTCGTCTCAGCTGCAGTGCAAAGCAGCTGTGACCTTCTTCCACTTCTGTGTTTTGTCTAACTTCTCGTGGTTGCTCGTGGAGGGTCTGTACCTGCAGACTCTGCTGCTCTTCACCTTCACTCAGACCAGGACGCTCTTCTGGATCTACGCCACCATCGGCTGGGGTATGGCGTGTACTCACGTGTGTTTGTGTTCATTAACGTGTGTTGGTCTTGATTGGATTTGTCTGATTTTGTAGGAACTCCATCACTGACCATTGTGGTCTGGGCCCTGATGAAGAAACAGCTTGACGATGAGGGGTGAGTAAAATGACGGTACTTTTCTGATTTTCATGTGACGTTAACGATGTTAATATTTTGTATGTGCAGGTGTTGGGACAACCTGGAGAGCCGCTTATGGTGGATAATCAAGATTCCCATTCTGCTCTCCATCTTTGTAAGCACACGACTTCTTCACCTTAACAAAACTCTGGGATCACCTCAAGAGGTGACAGGAGACACAACTTTAACGGTCTCCTATAGCAGCTTGTAAGTCTAAACATCATCCAGAGGTCTGACTATTCCTTAAAAGCAAGCAGTTAGCTTAGCTTAGCTTAGCTTAGCTTTGCTTCTTTAAACACAAACAGGAAACAGTTTGGTATGGACTGTGTGTGATATGATCCACAGGTGAACTTTATGATCTTCCTGAACATCAGTCGGATCATCGTTCAGAAGTCAAAGGCCACACGCGTGAACCAAAATGAGACACACCTGTACAGGTACGTCTCTGTTTATTCATTCCTGTCACACCTGCTCTCTCTCCTCCTGTCAGTCTTTGACCTTCGTCTCCTGTCGTCTGCTGCAGGAGACTCGTTCGATCCACTCTGCTCCTCATCCCTCTGTTTGGCCTTCACTACGTGGTGTTTGCACTGTTTCCAGAACATGTTGGCGTTGGGCCTCGGCTCTGCTTTGAATTAGTTTTAGGCTCCTTCCAGGTAACAGATCTGTCACACCACCCACAACAAAGAGAGATACGTTAACAGTGACGGAAAGTAACTAAACTGCTTACATTGAAACTATTATGTTGAAACTCTGACTGTATTATTAGTAGAAGATGTCAGGACTGCAACTAACTATAATTTGCATTATCAGTTAATCTTTAATAATAATAATTGTTTGGTCTAAATAATGTCATCAAATAGTAAAAACTGGATGTTTTTCAGAGTCCTGCAGGAAGCCTTCAAATGACCAAAACTCAAATACACTCAGCTTTATCACAAAAACAGTAAATCCTTCAACAAATATTTGGCATTCTTGCTTTAAACCCCCTGAAACAATTATCATAATATCAACTGAATGATTAATCGACTCTAATTTACTTTCTTAACTTGGATTTTTCATGCTGCTCCAGGGTTTTACTGTTGCTCTGCTGTACTGCTTTCTGAATGAAGAGGTAAGCTACGTCCGCACAATAAAGTCTCGTCTGTCAAAATTAACATTAAAAAATATCAAAAATAAATCATTATTTGTTTTTCAGGTCCGAAAAGAAATCCAGAGGATGCTGAGAAGATGGTGGCCTGAGACAAAAACTAACGCCATCAACCTTCCAACTCAAGAATACGTACCCTGAAGTCGAAACAAAGACGAACTTCACGTCATAGTTCAGTCGACACTGACAGTTTGTTGTCTTTATTAAAAAATGTTTATTTGTTATTTTTGTTTTTAATATTTTTGCCTGCTGAAGCACTTCAGAAAAAGTTGTTTATTTGCCAAAAGTTGCTCTTTGACAATCACATAAAAAAAAAAACATATTTCATGTTCATACTCCACTTGCAGTGTTCTTTGCTTAAATGTGGTTAAATTGTAAGTTCACTAATATATATATATATATGGTGATTTGTTGTGTTTGCAAATGTTGTTTATGTTGTCTGTCATAAAATAATAATACATTAATAATAAGATTTTCACTGCAGCAAGTTCAAAGAGCAGCGTCACATCTCTGATGATTGAAGATAAACTAATGTGTTTCTGCATCAGGCTGACATCTTGTGGTCAGCACATCAAAATACAAATAAAAAATAATAAAACGGTAACTGCACAGAGATTTGTTTTTCTGAACAACACAGACAACAGAAGATGATATTACAGATAAATCAGTTAAATCATAGATAACACAGAGAAAACATCTCTAACATACATTAACAGTAATATAAAAATATAAGCTGAGAAATAAAAATAGAAACTAAATAAATAACAACATGAGGAAAAGAAGAACAGTTTTATCAACTTACAGCTACATTGTAGTCTGTTACACACCATTTATTAATTGTTTATATACTGCTTATGAATGTTAAATAGGTGAGTTAAAATAAATAGTTTTCCAAAAGGAAATCTTTTATATTTCTTCCTTACATCGTGATAAAAAGGACAAAACAAAGTGTATCTGTATTTTATATTTTATTTAAAGGCACAATGTGTCAGATTTAGGGTCTGTATCTCCAGAATATGGCAGAGATTGAATATAACATTCATAACTGTGTTTCCATTCATGTTTAATCACCTGAAAATAAGAATCATTATGTTTTTATTAACTTAGAATGAGACTTTTCTAACTACAGGTCCTCTTCACAGAGTCTGCCATGTTGAACCGCCATGTTTCTACAGTAGCCCAGAAGGGACACTCGATCGGGGACTTTCACATTTTTTGCGGCTACTGTAGTTTCTCCTTCATGCTAGAAAGAAGTGAGGGGTTGCAACTACACCACTAAATGTCATTAAATCCTACACACTGTGTTTGTCCATTAGTATCAACTGTTTCCATTTATAGCTGTATAAAAAGCTGCAGTTTTATTTAAATGAAATGAAAACACAGATCTGACAGGAGACCTGGGTACACTTGTTCGCTGCATCAGTTCATGTCTGAGCTCTGACTCGTGCAGTAAAAACGTCCCGTTGGCAGCGGGTGCTCTCTGTGCAAACAGCCACAGACGCCCCATCGGAGACCTCAGGGGCCCCCAGGTACAAAGAAACAAAGAGCAGGCATGAATGAATCTGCAGAGGAGCTTCAAAGTGACCGTCCGATGAAATCAACACTCTGCTGACTGATTCAAGACAACAAGTCGGACTATTGGAGGGATCTGAGTCCGATGAGTCCAGTTTCTGACAAAGCGGGAACATTCAGCACAAGAGGACTTTAAAAAAAGGGTCTCCAAGAAGAAGAAGAAAAAAAGTAATCCCACCCTCCCCGTTCTCGCCTCTGAATGGTCTAACCCACCGGTTCACATGGTGCCCTCCCCCCATGTGTGTGTATGTTGTCTTTGCCTTATATAGTGCAGAGTTATCCTGCTGCTCTGCCTTGGGACTGTGAGATTAGACCGCAGCTGAAGTCTGCCACACAATCTGTCCGTCTTTGTTATCCTGTTTTTGATAAGAAATACAGGGACGCTTTTTGTGCTCAAACAGCTTCTCTGCTCCACAGTCATCACTCCTCCTGTCTCTATCCAGTTCACAGCGTGTTTTAGGCACCTTTGAAAGCAACAAAATGAATGGCACCACGGATGGGAGCTACGACAACGCTCCTCAAGACGGGTCCTTCATGTTTACCTCTGAGTCTGTGGGAGAGGGACATCCTGGTGAGTAGAGGACTCCCTCTTCATGCTGCATTTCACCTGCTACAGATAATGAATGAGGAGTGTGTTAAACACTTTCATGTTTCAGTGATCATTGATGACTTTGAGGAATGGGCAGAATCCTGAGCGTTGCATGGAGGCACTGTTGCATATAAAAGTGGTTTGAGGAGCCACACAGCACTGATTTGTGGTGTAATTTCTATTTCTGGGTGCAGTTGTGAAGATTTTAGAGCTTCAATCCTAGACTGTACAGACATGAGGCCATTTTCTAAAACGTGTTCTAGTACTAAATTATCAAAAAAAAAGAAAAAAAAGAAGCTGCATATGATGCTCACAGTCTGCAGCTGAAGTTCAACTTAAAAATGCATGTTCACCTGCTGCTTCTAAAAAGTTGTTAACTGAACTGTCTCGTGAGTTTTGTTTACTGAACCTGAGAGAACAAGTTAAAGAAAATCAAAATATCAAGTTGAATCAACAACTGTTCAGACACACTGGTGATTCTTGACTTGACAGCTGCTCTCGTAGCAGAGTTCATACAAAGAAACATGCGAGCAGTTCTTCTCTACTGATCAACACCAAACACTCGATGTACTTACTTAGAAGTCCGGTTCCATGTATACTGAGGAAATGCGACACTTGATCTTCCCTGCACTAGAAGAGGACGTTACAGCTGCAGCTGAACTGAATTTGACACAAACCATCATCCTGATTCACATCAGTCTTTGTTGCCAGTCCGTCTGTTGTACGTTTTCTTCTGTAACTTCACGTTGATGTGCCAAAACACAATGAAAAAATACACAAACTGAAAAAATCATGAAGAAGCCCAAACACTCACCATTAGAAAAAACTGGCAAGTTCTAAAGCTAGAACATGGTTAAAACATACATCTTATATGTGGAGACAAACTTATTCACAAAGGGTGAGTAAATCAACATTCAGTCGACCATTGTGGCGAACATAGACCTTCCTCTACTGTGATCAAATTGGGGTCAGCAGGGGGCAGCCTATCAAAAAAGAAACAAAGTGTGCTGAGAGGTTTGGACAGTTCATAACAAACAGAAGCAGCAGATCAGAAATCATTCACTGAGTTCTTTGACACACAGGAAGCCAGCGCAAAGATCTGAGAACTGGACTCACGTGAGCTTGACATTTAACTTGGTATGTATGTAATGTATCAACACACACAGAGGCAGTGATCTCTAAGACGCTTCTGTCAGCTCACACGTGGAGCTGCAACCAACGAGCACTTAAAATGCATTTTTTTTGATCAACTGATTAATTATTTGGTCTATTAAATGAAAACGAATATGACTCATCATCGGTTGAGCTTACACATAATAAGGCAATTTTTTTCTAATGCTTACACATTAGAAAAACACGTTTCTGCAGGTGACTTTGCAGCTTTTTTTTACACCTCCTTCTCCAGGGGCGTCAGGAGTATTGAGATTATTTACTCAAGTGCAAGACCTGTCAACACCACAGAGTAAAAATAGTAACAGTACTGAAGTGTTAACAGCAAAATAAACTATCAAAAGTAAAATGACTCATTGTAAATCTGTCGAAGCCCAATCTATAAGTCCAATCTGCTTATATATGAAAAATGAACCCTGACAATAAGTTGTAATATTCTTTGAATCAGTTACGACTAAAATGTCTTGATGTGAAATGTCGTGCAGTGGCAGTAACAGAAAGGCAAACTGAATGTGTTTCAGTACAGTAGATGAATGAGTGTGTCAGTGCTTTGATGAGCTGATGGTGTTACAGTCACATGGCACGCGTTCACTGAGCCAAAGCTATTCATAGACCCGTATCTCCTAATATGAATGATGTGTAGTACTCTGACGGAGAGATGTGATATTTTCAGGCTCTGCCCAGATGAGAAATGTGACGTGCAGCAGAAGTTCACACCAGGAAACAACCCAAATCTTTATTCTTCTAATGAATAAATCTTGTTTTCCAGATAAGATATGTGACCAGATCAGTGATGCTGTGCTGGACGCTCACCTAAGACAGGACCCTGATGCCAAAGTGGCTTGTGGTGAGTATCTCCAGCAGAGGGAGATAAAAAGCTCTACTCTTCCCCTTGATATTTGATCTCTTGAAGTCCTTTAGGATGCTACCAGTCTGGAGAAAAAGTGATGAGAGCGCTCACAACATTTGTGTTATTATTACGATCAGTAGCCCTTGACCCCTTAACCCAAGTCCCCTTGAAGTGATACAGATATCTGGCCTTGTAAACACGGTGATGTTTTCTACATTTTACTCATATTCACAGTTTTTCATCATTTCATGCATTTATTTCAGGCGTGTAGTGACGGCAACATTTTTGTGGTGGTATCTCAACATGTTGAACAACTCCGTCAAGTCTGCTGCACTCTATTTCACCACAGATGTAGACACTAGCTGCAGAAGTAGGCCAATAACATACATACATTTACATTTAGTCATTTA
Organism: Sciaenops ocellatus; assembly: GCA_033000465.1. Taxonomy (NCBI): domain Eukaryota; kingdom Metazoa; phylum Chordata; class Actinopteri; family Sciaenidae; genus Sciaenops; species Sciaenops ocellatus. The sequence continues at coordinate 3,399,552 of CP136879.1, read as the reverse complement.
GCACATCTATCCATTCTCTTTAACCGCTTATCCTAATAAGGGTCACAGGGGCTGGAGCCAGCTGACTTAAAACATCTTAGGTTGTTTTAGAATATGACCTGGAGACAAACAACCATTCATGCTCACATTCACACCTACAGGAAATTAAGAGTCACCAATTCTCACAGTGTTTGTACTGTGGGAGCAAGCTGGAGTACCCAGAGAGAACAAATCTGTCTGCGAAAGAAGTGATCTAAGCACCACCTCCTCTCTGGGTCCCATTATCATCCTGCATGGCTTCTTGTATCACTGCTATGCAGACGACACTCAGCTCTATCTGTCATTTCCACTTGATGACCTCTTGGTCTCTGCACGGGTCTCTGAATGCGTCTGCATATCACGTCTTCTTCTGTGTGTTAAACAGAGACGGTGTGTAAGACTGGCATGGTGCTGCTTTGTGGTGAGATCACGTCCCGAGCCAACGTGGACTATCAGAAGGTGGTGAGAGACACTATCCGAGATATCGGCTATGACAACTCGGACAAAGGTAAAAGGATGTTTTGAGCTCACATCTGCAGCTGTTTGTTACATCCCACTGGACTGGTATCTGGTGTCTGTTTGCATAAACATGAACCAAACATCATGATATCAGTTCATTCTGCATGTCTCCTCCTCGTTGTCTCTTTCTGTCTGTCTGTCTAGGCTTTGATTATAAAACCTGTAACGTGCTGGTGGCTCTCGAGCAGCAGTCCCCTGACATCGCACAGGGAGTTCATATTGATCGTCAGGAGAGTGACATCGGAGCTGGAGACCAGGTCATCTGCAAACACAACACAACAAATACTGTCTGTTTACATCTGAAGAGCTTATGGAAGAGACTGAAACAATAGAATCAAAGTTAACTTAGAGATGGGATCATTTACTGAGTAAAAGTAGCAACTCTACAGTGTAAAATAGTTTACTTATTTATTCAAGTAAAAGAACAAAAGTATTAACATCAAAATATACTTCAAATAATAAATAAAGTACCTCAAAATTGTCCTTAAACTCACTTCTTTAGTTAATATACTTACCACCACTATGAATATGACAAAGACATCAATGACAACATAATTCATTTTCGTTCTGTGTTGACAGGGTCTGATGTTTGGATACGCCACAGATGAAACAGAAGAGTGTATGCCGCTCACCGTCGTCCTCGCCCACAAACTCAATGCCAAGATGGCTGAACTGAGACGTAACGGGACTGTCCCCTGGCTCCGCCCGGATTCAAAGACACAGGTGGCGTTCAAACTCTGCTGCAGTCAAAAATCCACAAAATGTGCTGATAGAGTTGTGTTATTTATATTTAAACACTCAGCCTAGATGAGATTATGAGACACCAAAAACTACCATGAAACATTTGTCAGAGATGTGTTTAACTTCTTCATCTATGCAAAATATCACAATTAAAGATCTCTGCAATGAGCTGCTATAATATAATCTGAACACACACCAGACTTACACTGGTGTTGTCTTTAAGTTCTTCTCCAGCCAATGGTCCTCGCTGTGTTTATAGTTGCTCACTTGTATGTCGGTGGGACAGCGATAGTGACCTCCAGAATGTGCTTACCAGCAGACCTCAACCAGAGCACGCTGGTATGCAACATCTGAGCTGGGAGACATCTTTCCAATAACACCCCCAACAGTTTCAGCCTCCGCACATATCACTTGTTGAACTCACTGCACATGTCAAGACTCAGGGCTCAAAGAGGAAGGCTCTCTGTGGACGTGGGAACATTAAAAGTTAACTTTGGTATTATTCAACCTGGACCATATCTCTCCGCAGAAATTAGGTCACAGCCCGATGAAGCCAACACTTCTTGAGTTTCTTGTGTTGTGGAATACAGTTGAAGAACACTTTACATGCCTTAACACATTAATTATATCCTAATTTAGCCATCAGGCAAATTAAATGTCAAAAAATATGTTAAAACTTCTCCTCCATCTTCTCTCCACTCACCATCCAGGTGACGGTTCATTACACCCAAGAGAACGGAGCAGTGATCCCAAAGAGGGTTCACACTGTGGTCATCTCAGTGCAACACGATGACTATGTGGACCTGGAGGAGCAGAAGACGGTCCTGAAGGAGAAGGTCATCAAGGCTGTGGTCCCCTCAAAGTACCTGGACGAGGACACCATCTATCACCTGCAGCCCAGTGGGCGCTTCGTGATCGGTGGACCACAGGTAAAGGTCTTAAAGTCGTAAAGTAAAATAGCAGTGACCACGGCAACATGATAAATATAATAATTACAGTATTATTATTATTCTTAGAATTTAATCCAGACTATGATCAAATTATATTAAAATTCTGATGTGCATACTGTTACTTTGTAAATATCTCCTTTTGCATGAGATTTTTTTAATGAAAAGCGCAGCACGTTTTAATTTTTAAAGTGTAATTTAACATGATGTAATAAAGTTCATTATGTTAATGTTTTTGTTTATGCAGCTGCACATTATTATATAATCTTTATTAAATAAGATAAGGACTGGAGCAAAAATAATACAAGACAATATTTAAAATCCACGATTCTTGCAGAGGCAGTGTAAAAAAATATAAACATTTGTGTGATTCTCCGTCAGGGTGACGCCGGAGTGACGGGCAGGAAGATCATCGTCGACACATATGGTGGTTGGGGGGCTCACGGGGGCGGGGCTTTCTCTGGGAAGGACTACACAAAGGTGGACCGCTCGGCCGCCTACGCCGCCCGCTGGGTGGCAAAGTCTCTGGTGAAGGCCAAACTGTGCAGGAGGGTTCTGGTGCAGGTCAGATCACTTTACAACAACCTCAACCTTTCATCTCATACTATAGCTTATATTTCACTGAATACCATCACTCATATATTGGTATGGTTTTCATTGTTTTCATAGACTGTGCTGCACTTCTGTCACTTTACTTTGTATTTGTGTCTGTTCTTATTTTAGTTTCATACACCTCTTTTTATTTATGGCTTTTACTTTCTGCAGTTTTCTGTACTCATTGCTGTCTTTGTGCCTCTGAAACATATGAATTTGGAAAAATACACAGACTAAATCCAAGAAAAAAGGTGGGAAAAAGTCATAGACAGGAAGTAAAGTAACACAAGACACCCGAGGAAAGACTCTTTCAACATAAAACAGGAAGTACTAAACCAGAAACCCAAAACTTTGACATGGAGGCTGCACGTTTTTGAATGGAGATATGGGTGAAATCTGGACGATGTCTAGAATACAGATCACAGGTATCTTGTTTTGAATTTTCAGGTGGCGTATGCGATCGGAGTTGCCCACCCGCTGTCCATCTCCCTGTTCACCTACGGCTCCTCTCAGAAGAGCGAGAAGGAGCTGCTGCAGATCGTCAATAAAAACTTTGACCTCAGACCTGGCGTCATCGTCAGGTCAGCGTTACACCGATAAAACTGCATCTGCTTTGTCGTGCGACATGTTTAGTACATTTAGATCTAGATCTTTAACCTGTAAGTGGATGGTTGCACTAAGCACCTTAAGTTTAAGTAAGTATGACACATAGTGACTAAGTGACTATAGTTTCATGGAGTCCAGTTACTACAGTTTTCATGTGATACCTGTTACTGTCTCACAAAGAAAACAAGAAATTTAGGAAGAAATGACAAAGTCAGAAAATCTCTGACTCTATCTTAACCACAACACGGTGATACATGAAGAAACAGTTAGTTCAAGTAAGCTCTAAGTTAATTGTTTAATTGAACTTTTTAAGGAAACCTTAACGAGAAGATTTAAGGGTTTTTTTTTTGCGCAACTGTGTTGAATGAAGAGAAACCTTAACTTGGACTTCAAGGAGAGTCTTAACTCGAGGTGTTGTTGTGCTGCAGAAACCTGGACCTGAAGAGACCAATCTACCAGAAAACGGCCTGCTACGGACACTTTGGCAGGAAAGAGTTCCCCTGGGAGGTCCCGAAGAACCTCAACTTCTAGAGTGTGTTTGTATCAGTGTGTGTGTGTGTGTGTGTGTGTGCGAGAGAGAGAGAGAGAGAGCGAGAGAGAGTGTGTGATGTATAGATAGCCCCTCGTATTCCTGTAACCCAGTACGAGAATGGCAGCTGGGAGGGTATGAAGGGATGGGTCAGGGTGGGTGCAGATAATCTGTGGTCATTGGACGGAGGGAGAGGTTTCATCTGTACTTTATGACTTCGTAGCCCCCCAACAGAAACCTGAAATATGAGCTATTCGGTATTTTTGTCCCAGAGATACAGTGTACAGTCACGTGCCTGCAGTTACTCAGAGACTATTTGGCTTTTCTGTCCAGAAATAAGCAAATGACCACATTTTAAGGGAGAGCAGCCACATCTTAGTCGTTGTTGTACTGTAATACAGTACGACAGTGTGCTAGCAGAGTGTCTGCAGGTTTTAGTATTACTGTGGACGATCTAAAACCCTTACAGATCTTATTACCTGTGCCCTGAGTCTGCCATTTTATTCTCTCCATGTTCAAGATGAAACTCTTTTTAAGTTTTATATTACGTGCTTCATTAAGACCTGCAGACACAAAATGACTCATTAAGATAAGATCAAGATATACAGCAGATATCCCAAAGAAATGTGAGTGAGTGAATGTTTAACTGTATTTTTATATGATAGACGTGTGTCTGCAGATTTAAAGCTCTTAAACTACAACACAACAACACATTTTTATTCTTCTACATATTCTATTTTCTCCAAACCCACGTCCAAGGTCCATATACGAGATTAAAATATTATTTCTTTAGTTTTATATGATTTGATCTGCTGATACTTGATCTACACGAGAACCACAGTAGATCTCCCCAAGAAGCTTTAAAGGTTAATGACTTATGTTGTTGTTGTCAGTATTTAGATGGTGTACCACTGGTGGTATACAACCTCCCTCTAGTGGTCTGTGGAGGAATCAAAACTATCTTTTTAAAATCTAATAAGACAAAATTCTTAATGAAAATAAACTATGAGATCACTGGAATGTCACTTAAAATAAGTTTTTAATTTCCTGTAATATTTTGTTTTGATATCAGCCTCTGGTTCTTGAACCGGTTCAACCATCAATTATCTTATTATTAGGAGTGATTAGGAATAAACCTGCCTCCTGTGTAAGCTGTACCGTCTGTAGCTGACATTCAGTACAAACTTTAGAGCTCTTGTTTCAGTGCAGAAAACATACATTTATATATATTTTTTCATGTTTGAGATGAAAGCCTGAAGTTTCAATGTCTTCAAGACCGGCAGATACTACTGCAGACATCCCAAAGAAGTTTTAAATATCAGTGACTCATAATTAGTGAAATCATGAAGTCTTCCCAACATTTATTTTTGTATAATAGAAATCTGTCTGCAGCTTTTAGTGATAATCTGGATAATCTGAATCTTTAAAGGTCCAGTGTGTCCGATTAAGGGGCTCTATTCAAAGAAATGGAGTATAATATACATAACTCTGTTTTCATTGGTGTTTAGTCACCTGAAAATAAGATACGTTTTTTTTATCTCTAGGTGCTCTGGGTCCTTTTTTGAGTCCGACATGTTACAGTGGCCCAGAAAGGACAAAGTTTGTTTTTAGACATCTCGTGGCCACCACAGTTTCTCTTTCATACTAGGAAGGAGAGTGAGGTGACTGGGTTGTAGTCCACAACTTAACCACTAGATGTCACTAGATCCGACACACTGGTCCTTGAAAAGTCTTACATTTGGTATAAGATGAAAGTCTTACTAGTTTTTAGAGTTTCAGGAGGAAATCAGGGCACACACCTGTATTCTGACCCTAGCTGTTTCTTAAGTTTTATAACATTTGGCACTGAAACTGTGAATGAAGACCAGCAGACGCCTGCAAAGCAAAGATGAGATGAGATGAATGAGTCACAGAATCAAATGTGAATCTGTACTTTTCATCTACATGTCATTTGTTGCACGTACTGTGTCATTTATCCTGGAAAAATATGTAAATATGATCTTTGAACAATAAAACATTTTGACAAGAGGCTTTGAGATTTTTCTTTTAAGGTTGCACGTGAATGAAAAATAAGAAATCATCTTCAATTTGTTCTCTGCAGTCTTTATTAAACGTTCTTATAAAAGCATTTCTGTATATGATCAAATACAGCACGGGAACATCATCCTTACTAAAATAGCTTGGTCCCATTGAAAAAGATAAAGACTGTCTTTGTTACTGAGAACAATGACACAAGGATTTTTTGGCAAAGAGCTGAAGTAAGATACAACAAAATATACAACAGAGCTTATCTGGGTAATATGAGACAGCCGTGTAGTCGTAAAGATATTTTCTGTTGATATTAACACTTGAATTACAAGATAAACTTTGAAAAAACACGAGAATAGATCATTTTGAACACAAAAGTACGACAACAATAAATGAAATTATTCTTGGCACACGGTAACTTTCCATCTATTGTCAAAACTCTTCTTTTTTCTTCACCTTGCAAGTGAGGTAAAGAGCGAAAGTGGATTATGTAACAAAACTTCCTGAGTAGAAAACAATACAGAGCTCGGTGTGTGAACGTCTAAACATGAAAACAAACTGCTCTCTGCTCAGCGAGGAGCGACATCTGAGGAACCTTTCAGGACGTTCAGTCTGATAAAAGAGAGTGATTGTTCCATTAAGAGAATTAAACAAACAGCGAGGACTGTGTGCGTCTGTGTGTGTCTATGTGTCGCCTTTGTGGTCAGAGAAGGCACTTACAATATTGTGCAATGGTTTGCAGTGTAGCCTGTGAATCAGTCTTTGGTCACTGCTGAGTGGAACAGCTTTGGCTCTGTGCAATAGTGAGCGTGAGGATATGCAGGATGCAGCTTCCAGGCGCTAAACTCCGCTTTAGTGTCTTCCAGATGGGCCCATGTGGCACCCTTTGACCTCCAAAAGATGCCGAGGCATGCTGCATTTTGGTTACAGCATCGAGAAGCTCTCTGTCTGGTGGTGGTGGTGGTGGTGGTTGGAGCTACTGCCCACCTCCGCCTTGTGTTCAGAGGAGGTGGAGAAGCTCTGCACTCCACCTCCTCTGGACAGAACCATGAGGGTGTCCCCCGACATGCCCCCGAACTCGAAGGCAAAAGTCCCATAAAAGAGCATGATGAGCATGCAGTAGATCCACTCAAAGATAGCGGAGGCGTGCTGCAGGACGAAGCTCTCCTGGCAAAAGAAAACTCCGCCTGGTGATCAGAAGTTAAGGAGAACAATGGCTGCAAAATCTCTCTCATGAATCCAAACATCTTTATGGAGGTGTTAGTGAAGACATCTATTTCTTTATTTTTAATACATATGTTGATTTATGTAGTTAGTCGTGTTGTCAGTGGTGGAATAACTAAGTACATTTACTCAAGTACTGTACTGAAGGTAAATTTGAGGTTGTACTTGAGTCTACTTCTACTACACGACATCTCAGAGAGAAATATTGTACTTTTTACTTCACAGCATTTATCTGAGGGCTTTAGTTACTTTACAAATTACATAAAGAGTTTCTAAAAATTGATTCTCCCCTTTTTATTGTACACTAGTTTCACATGTAGTTCATGACTGCTCCAAAAATATGTAAGACGGCTTGTGGGGTCAAAATCTTGGCAACACACAGAGTACATTTTATGCCCTTCTGTTGCTTCATGATAAGAAAACACTTTAGTATAATCGAATACACTTAAAGGCTGAGTGATTTCAGTCACGCAAAGGGATGTAAGACTGTTTTTTCTCCAGCAGGGGGATGTGTAACACAATTTACACACAAAACTACTGAACATGTTGGAAGAACGTAACACACAGCTGCACTAGATATAATGTGTTCTTTATGAAGTGATATTTTAGTCTTACAGCTCAAAACAAGAGAGAAAAATACCGGCAGTATTTAAGGAAACTGTTCCTAAAAAAAGACGGCGCTGCTAGAAACACACAATTTGTTTCATGTTGGTAGGATACTGAGGACGAGGGCGATCAGTGCCAGCAGAGCCATCCCAACACGTAGGTGACCTATCCGGTACTCCTCCTGGGTCTTGGCCAGTCTGTAGGTCAGAGCTGACTGAAGGCACACAAACAGCATGCTGGACGGGAAGGCCACTCCAGCTCCAACGTAGTGGAGGACTTTGGCAAAATCCACCTAGAAAACAAACAAACACTGAAAATCTTACACAGGTATCATTTAAGCTCAGGGAAATTGTACAGTATGAGTTTGGTTAAGAATTATTTAGAAAGTAAGCAGACATTTACATTTTTACACACAATTTGCCTTGTGGCCGCAGTAATTTAGGGAAACTGTAATCATACATAATCAGTTGTTTCAGTTTCTGTCCCTTTCTTTTGTCACAGCTCATTTTTAAGATTTTATTTTTATTATATATAGAAACACAACCCAACATATACCAGTGTTGTAGTCAAGACAACCTAAACTGAGATCAAGACCACACTGTATCGAGACCAAGACAAGACCAAGACTTTGAGGGGTTGAGACCAAGTCAAGATTAATACCCAGGCAGGACGAGAACAAGTCAGTCAAACCGTCCACGCTCTCGTAACTTCAAGCCTTAATATAATTTGAACAGGTGGGTTAAAGAAAATTCATCCTCAGTACAGTTGTTGTGAACATGTGGGAACATCTGGACACAACGAAGCTGATAAAAACACACATGACACAAACACAGGAGTCTTTGTGACCTAACACTGGCACTCTTGGTAATCACTGTTACAATATCATCTGCCAAAAAAAAAGGTCACAGGACAGGACAGGATGATCTGCACCGGGAAAATGAGAGGGGAAGTGAAATGATACCAATTTCCAAAGGCAACAAGATCATCTCCATTATCATCTCTGACGCTGAGAGAGACGACACTGTGTCAATTTGTACTCAAGACCTGATAAGAAACCTGTTACCATAATGTACTCGTCCAGTTTCAGCACCATCACACAGAGGAAGTACATGTTCCCTGTATTTATAATTTTATAAACACTTCCTCCACACACACATTTTCAAACGCAGCAACTGGTATGATGATTACACATCCTGAACATGGATGACAGAGGTGCATTGTGGGAGACATCACAGCTGTTTAAGGGATGTAATTACAGGGAAGAGACACAAAGAGCAAGCAAACGTAGATTCTGCTAGATTTACGAGTGTATGTGCCGCATAAACCATTTTAGAGACAAAGAGTCAGGAACAAATAAAGTTGGTGGATGATGATTTCCTACATTTTAGATCAGCCTAGAAATGATGAAATTTGTCATGTCATGCTTTAAAAATAAACGGTAGTCGAGTAAACAAATGTTGTGTGCCTGACACCTGTAGCCTGGCAGGCGAAGCCCAGGGCAGTAACTGAAGGCATTTAACATACATCAAGATAATCTGTAACAGCAGCTGAATAATGTTTAATGTCTGCATTTTTGCAGATCTTGCTGAGTTAAAATGATCATTTTAGTTCGAAGATGAAGTTATATTTGTTCAGCAGTACCTGAACATTTCACTCTTTAAGTTGCTTTCTTGGATTTTATTTTACTTGTGTTAAACTAAGAGGTGGATCGAAGACGTGGATGGAAATGAAGTACCAGGAGAGCCAAGATGGCAGCAGCCAGAGCCACATATTTTGAGCTTAAAAACAATTGTAAATTTTATATTTTGTTTTTTGTTTTAGACAAATCATTAAATTTGAAAAATTTCTGGGAACTGTGATGGGTATTTTTTTTACTATTAAAAATAAAAGAAATCATCAAATCGATGATAAAAATGAATTTAAATAATCAAAAACAGGTGGGAAAACAAGGCAGGAAGTTGAATTGCGAGACACAAAAAAAAACAGGAAACACAAAACAAACTCAAAACTGTCACACATACAGAATATATATATTATGTCAGATAGTGGTCAGTAAAAAAGTGTTAAAAAGTGGTCAAACTACTCTTGAATGAGGCCCAAACATACTGGATATGTATCAATGCTCGGTGCGTCTCATCTCTTTGGCTATCTTATTCACGAGTTCCTGCAACTCTGATTCAACATCAACACTTCATCTCCGAGATGTAAACATTGCGCGTGCGTGGCTATTTATCTCTCAGCAGATGTGGTGTCAGTATGGAGCACGTTCATGCAGCACGTCGAGGACTCCATGCCATGTTTACTCTGAGGCAAACACTGAGGTTCATTATGTAAGACTGAGCACGGACAGGGAGGAGAGCCGTGTAGCCAATCAGAAAGAACGGGAGAACCACTCTTAACCACTGGTGGTTGAATTGGATGATGATCCTTGAGGATGAACTATGCACCGTGTAGTTAGAGGGGCCCAGACGTGTAGAAACAGAGCAGGAGGAATCTGAGACGGCAGCTTCACAAACTGGAACCACACTGCAAGGAAAGCCCTTCTACTACAACACTGACCTCTGACCATGCTAACACGTGCCTGAGCGTTAACACCCACATCTCAAATCATGATGGATTTTACATTACACAGACAACCACGTCCACTGATGACAGACAACCTGCTCAGCAGACAGACACAGTTAGAGACATCAACTTAAAAGGTGATGATTTGTCAGTGGTGTTCACAACTTGTTTCAACTGGCCAAAAAAACATCATTACTGCAGGTTCAAAGCCTGATTTTGATGTGACCCTGTGACCCTGAACTGTTCTCGTACCACCAATTATTTCACTGATTTTGGTGAAACTGGATCATATTTTATGGAGAAAATGTTTTCTGGTTTTCCCTCTGATGTCCTCCGGCTGCTCCGCCTCAACTCTCTGTGATTTACAGAGTTTCCTGATGGACAGTGAAGTAAACTGCTGACAGCTGTAGCTGCTGTTAGCTCACGTTAGCTCAGTTTGTTAGCTGGGCTGCCCGGAATGTGAGCTCAGAGCACCGGGGGAGTGTTAGTGTTTGGACCATTGGGGAGAGGAGGGTGGGGTGGTGGATGAAGACAGGGAGGGACACCGGACTGGCCACCAGAACCAGAGCTGGGCAAGCAGGCAATGTAACCGGTCTCAGCAGCCTCTATGGACATAATGGCAGAGGAGAAGAGAGCGAGCAAGAAGCCGCCGGACAAGAGTAAATCTGGGACTGACTTTTAGTGGTTGGTGAGAGCTTGGTGAAATAAAAGGCTGAAAGACAGACGCCGAGCTGGGCTGACTGCTGTTGGACTAGTCAGTAATATTAGCTGGCTGCTATGTCTGCTGTTGGTGACCTTGTTGATGTTTGGCTCGCACATAAAGTACAATATTTCCTGTGTAAGTGAGTAAAGTGTCTAAATATTAATTACAATACTTGAGTAAATTAACTTAGTTTGCCCCTGCCTGCACATGCAAAAACCAAAAGTTAACACGTGTTCATCACCAGGTTTAAGACAGTCAGCACCCGAGGCCATGAAAGCTATACATTAAATACCTGTGCAGATGTCTGTCTGTACATTCTGCATGTTCCTGTGCATCTACGGGAAACACATGCATGTACAAACATGTGCTGCAGCTCTTCTTCTCTAACAGGTATTTCAAACTAGTATAGTTACAAATCAGGACAAAAGGTGACCCTCATACTGAGCTTCATTTAATAACAAGATGAGAGCGCCTCCTTAAACTGAACACAGACACACAATACACAGCCAGCTCGTCTTGTTTTTAAGATCATACTACCACAGAGAGGCTGCCAGACAATCTTCAGACAGAACAAACATAACATCAAAAGAGATTTACTTGGAAGCTCTACAAAGTGCTGAGAGGCTGCAGGGTAGGAACACATCAGAGAGGCTCAGCAGCCACCACACAGCCGAGAGTTATTCAACCAGCAGATACATGTGTACTGATCCGATTCAACACGGTTTATCATTCACAGTATCATTTAGTGACGTAATCCAGACAATTACTCACTGAACTCACCTGATGGTCCATTGAAGATAACTAACTAAGAACTTAAAGGGACAATTTGGTCATTTACATTTACATTTAGTCATCTAGCTGATGCTTTTATCCAAAGAGACATACAAAAAGGGAAACAATCAGTGTACAGTGTGACGAGGAGATGTTAGTGCAGCAGTAAGTACTGTGACAGTTGTAGAGGGGGATAGATTTATCCTGTCCAGTTGTTGGTAGTGTTGTAGAGGAGGTCCTCTCTGAAGAGCTGGAGGTCTTCAGGAGGTTTGTGAAGGTAGAGAGGGACGCCCCTGATCTGGTAGGAACTGGTAGGACGTTCCACCAACGGGGAACAACAGACGAGAAAAGTCTGGATTGTCCTGAGCATACGGGTGGCAGAGCCAGGCGTCGTTCATTGGAGGAGGTAACATATGTCTGTATGAGGACGTTCAAGAACCGGAGACTACTTTGTAGTCAGCGTTAGAGATTTGAATTTAACGTGGGCTGCTGCAGGTAGACAGAGGAGCTCGATGAGCAGCGGGGTAACATGTTGGGGTGATTGAAGACCAGGCACGCCGCCATGTTTTGCATCATCTGAAAGGGTTTCAAAGCATACAGAAGTTGCTGATCCACCACTGCCTCCTCAGTAACTAACACTAGTTCAGATCTAGCTGTACAATAACACAAATAAACGAACCGATCAAGGCAGCGGTGGACCAACAACTCCGGTGTTCATCTTCTGTATGGCATGTATGTGTTCATTTCATGGGGATTCCCCTTAGAAACCATCCTCTGAGTTCAAGTAGCAGCAGAGATGCAGGAATTATTTCATCTCTGTGTTCCTAACATCACTAAAGATGTTGTGCGGGGGCAAATGTCTGACCTGCACCAGTGATTTGAGCTCAGAGTATCTGTGTGTTGGTTAAACAGAAGCAGTGGGCCATCTCGAAGGTTACCTGCACACTGTTTATGTTACATAGAGGCCACAGGGACCCTCTGCTTTCAGTTGCCATGACACTGACCTATAAATCATGTACAGTCATATCTAAGCAGATCTGAACATGTGCAAGTCTGTGTGAGAAGAAAGAGCATTGCACCGAGAATAAAGCAACATTTTAACCTCATAATTATACTAATAGGCAGATGAGAACACGTTGGATTGGTGCTTTAACATATTTACAAAATGTCCCGCTGACTGTAATCAGACTACACCTGGGATACTCCACAGAAAAGATCAAACGTCCACCTCGATGTCAAACAAAGAAACTGTGATTCACAATAGCCGGAGGCGGTGAAAACAGTGAGATAGCAATCTGTCTCTGTGAATGGAAAGTTTAGAAAATAGAGCTCTTTTTGCAGGCGGATGAGTTTTTTGATTGATTTTATGAAACTGCATGAGCCTGAACTTATTTTTGGAGCTTTTGTATTTTGTTCTCAAACTTTAAATGGGTTAAAGTTAAAGACCTAAGTGCACCAGCACATTTTATTTTTCCACCAGTTTTTGGGACATTTTAGTGTCATAATCTCAATTTTCTCTTTTCTCTTTTCTCTGCACTCCAGTCTCTCAAAAACTGTAAATAGCAACTAAAAAATCTTTTCTATCAGTCAGACTACACATGGCAGTTGGTAATCCAGCCCTGAGGTTGTGGCAAAAGTACAGCTTTGTTATTTGATCAGTCTCTATCAACAGGCACCAACATCAACACGACCAAACATGTATTGTAAAAGTCAGATGTCATTACCCTGAAGAATACAGAATGTGTTGGATTATCTCTCTTGATTGTGAACGATTACACAGAGCAGTGAGTAAAGGACTGTGATTACCTGGAAGTTTCCCACCATGATGAGACCAGCAGCACAGATCCAGGCGGTGGAGAGGCCGGCCGTGTTGAGGACACAGTTCTGGTGTTTCTCTATCACGTGAGCGTAACGCAGCAGAGCGATCAGCATCACTAACAGAGAAAGGAGGAGAGAGGATGACATATTTCATCATACAGTTGGGTAACCATGTTGGCCCAACTCTGCGCCCACATACAAACTGTACTTCAGATGTTTATAGTCTTTCAGTCTTTCTGCAATTTAAATGACTTATTTTAGAAACAGAAAAACAAACTCATGGTGAAGCTCTGCATCCAGAAACAAACAAGATTCAGGAGTAAAAAAAAAAAGATCACTGACGAGCCCTGGATATTCAGCATATTCACAAATTGACTTCTTAAGTCCCACCCCTTTTTGCTCTGAAGCGGCTAGGTAAAGTCTTCAAGCTTTCACCTTCCCTCCTCTCTTGCTGAGTTTTTTAAATGTCTGTGTATGTGTGCATATATGCATATATGTATAGGAATGTATGCTGCATCTTTATAACTGCTGCATTGTTAATGTGCAGAGAAATAAAATAAAAATGATTTTACTGGAGAGACCTTTATCCTCCTTTCAAGCCATGATGCTGCAGTTCTCTCTGACTTCCATCTGATGCTCATGCCGTTCACATCTGCTGCTCATCAGGCTACAAACTACAGAGAGCGACTGTTTTGATGTTCATATTGTTAGCCCAGCAGTGAGCACAGTGGTCAGTTTTTGATGCTCGAGTGTACGCAGAGATAAGACTCCTTGTTTTGGGTTCAGGGTTATCTGTGTGTTTCACTGGCCGCTGCACAGCGAGGGATCGACTTTCTGATCTTCTTGTCTCCGCTCGCGCCACACCTCCGAGTTAAACAAACCGCCTCATGAATGTAAACTGAGTATTGTTTATGAGAGCACAGTAAAAAAGGGGAAAGCGTTTGATGTTGAGGAAATTTCCTGAGTTTGAGTTCGCACACGGCAGCACAATCGCTGCAAATATTTCCCTAATACTTAATACTATGAACCTTTGTATATTCCCAGGATGCCATGAAATGTACACACAACGTCCATCTTTATATATTTCATTGATTTTAACCAAATGTGACGTTCTCTACTATCTCGCCTGACCCTTGACCTTTGTGGGTCTGCTAAATTAACTTCCAGCAGTAACTAATGCATAGTGTAAACTGACAGAAATATAAAATGCTTTAACAAAAATGAGCTTATGCAATGTTCCTCAGAGTATTTTACACTAACTGTAATCTTATATCTTTGCCTGTGGTTGTGTAAAGCCATGAGGAGTGGTGAGCTGTGACAGGTTAATGGGCTCGTTTAACGTCCCCAAATTCCAACATTTTCTCAGAAAAAACAGCTGTGCTCTGTGAGAGGTCACAAAAAAGACACAGAGATTCAGAGTACACACACGCAACTTCAGTCACAACAAGGTTTAACCATTTATTGCAACATAATTTGAATGTGATGTCCTCAGACATCACAGAAACTGAAATAGCACCTCATACATCAGTAAAGTTTGGGAATGCGCACCATGAAAACACTTCATATCTGTTCATAAGGAGCACTCAGTGGTTGTAGAATGGTTGAGAATATTAATTGTAATACTTCTCCTCAGTATTTAGCTGCCTTTGTGTTGAACTGGTGGAAGTTTACAGACCGCGGCGTGCCGTGCTGAGATAAGCCTACGTGATCAGCAGCACTTCACCAAACCCAGTTCCTCCTTCATCAAACAGTCAAAGAGTCTGTGTTTGTGAGAAACTCCTTTACACTGTAATCCAATGATCACGTCTAGTCGAATGCAGGGGCGAGCAAGCTCGGGTTCTGTTAAATATTTTAGGGGCACCAGTGGTGATACAGCTAACGTTGGTTTTAGACCAATGTTTCCTGTTTTATCTTGTAATTCTCCACCTTTCTTCTCGCCTTTGTGTTTCCCGCCTATTTTGATGATCTATTCCAGCCTTATTAGTTTCACCTGTCCATGATTAGTTCTCACCTGTGTCTCATCATGTGGTATTCATTTGTGTATTTAGTCCCTGGGTCTGGTTGAATCGTCTATTTTGTTTGGGAAGGTTCCTCACTGAGTGAAATGAACTCAAAGTATTTACGTAGTTGCCATGATAAGAGCTGTTTGAATTCTCTAAATGTAAAGGCGCTTCAGTGCAAGAGTTTTCTTCTGTTCTGTTTCAACTTTGGCTGCGAAATCTGACATCAAATCAGGGTAGTGCTCGCCACAATGGCTCAGTCTGCCCGAGAGAACGCAGCCGCCCTCTTAACAAGAAATAACAGTCCTGCTCTGCAGCCTGCACAATGTCGTACTTGCACTTTTGATATAAAAGTTAAAAAAGTCTCTGTAGACCAAAGCGTTCTATAGTAAACGCCTGTGAATTCTCAGATTCCTGGCAAAGTTTTATAAAGCAAACAGATGAAAAAAAAAATCAATATATACCGCGCTGCACACTGAGCAATGAACTCTGAGTCAACCACCCGAAATAGATGGTTTGGAGTAGTTTAAGGAGTAGAACACAGTATTTGCCCTCATGTTCAGAAGGTGAATGCTCATGAGACATAAAAATGCACCATTCATGGCATCGAGGACATTTTCCCCTCAGAGCGGGGCAGGAGGGGGCTGGCAGTGGATTCTGAACAGAGACTTGGCTGGAGTCTCTACAGCTGAGAAAACAAGCCTGAAAGTTTGGAGTGCACAGAGCCTCCTTCAGCTGAGAGCTGCATGATGGGTAATTGTGTGTGAAGGTAAAAAAACAAAAAACAAAACAAAACTGTACACATATACTGTTGATACTCACCCATGAAGGAGCCGGTGCTGCATATGAGGCTGAAAAAGCAGCTTTCAGGTGGGAGAGTTCCACATTTGCTGCAATGAAAACAGAGAGGAGAGGAGGGGGTCATTAGTGCCGGCTGGCCTCAGGCTCAGTGGGCTGAAGTGCAAGTTCAGTCAAGTTCCTGCAGAGTTCATATCAGATCCATGACCTCCATGACGCCCCCCTCGTGTTTTTTTTACTGATCTGCACTCTTTCAGACAGGAATTCCTTGAAAATAGTCATGACAAATCAGCAAATGTGTTCTTACTTACTCTGTGGCATTAAAAGCATGCCAAGATTTTTCTTTGGAAAACTGTGTAGCGGGGAATGATCAACTTTAAACGGGTAACGACAGTCTTAGCGGGAGGTCGGGGAAAGAATGACACTCAGGTTTTTATCTGCAGCATGAAAAATGTTGTGAAACTAAAACATGTGGACGTCTTGAGGAGGGTGAATCTCCAGCGACATAAGCCCATTGTTCATTCTCATCATTCTTTGTGTCCTTGTATGCGGTGTTTACATTTCACGACTCAGCGTGGCGACATTTCAAAGAGCGGTGAAGGATCCGCTACACGCAGCAAAAAGCTCGTCTTCCTGTCGAGGTGAAGAGGTCCACCTCCCCCCCGACGACTGCAGGCCTCATTCGGGCAAGTGTGGACAGACTCTGCACTGCAGATGCTAACCAGTTTATCTAAAGACACATCTACCAGAGGAAAAACACAAAATTATTCCAACTTCACTGTTTTCTGTCTGTCTGATTATTTTCATTACTGATGAATCTGTCAATAATTTTCACTGTTTGGTCCATAAAATGTTACAAATGTTCCCAAAACCCAAGATGACGTCCTCAAATGTCTTTTTTTGGCCACAATCCAACGCGATTCAGTTTACTGTCACAGATGTGAAAAAATATTCACATTTGAGATGCTTAAATGAGAAAACTTATCGATAAATCCACTAATTATTGCACCTCTACTGTCTGAAATGTTTTTCTTCACCCAGCTGATCAAAATGCATTAGATTCTATTAAGGCCTGCGGCATCACTGATGGATTTTAAAACTTATTTTGCTGTCAGTGCATCCACAAAACTTCAACTTCATCATTATTATAGAGCAAATTCTTCTGCTTGTTTTATAATACCAGACAGTGTGAAGTGTTATATTCCTTTATGCATCAATGTAGTTGACATGAATGGAAGTTTGAAATAAGGACTGTTGTTCAGATTATTACTGTGGTTATACAAAGATTTTTCATCCTCTTTCTCACCAGTCACTCTGCAGTTTCTATTAGTTTCTGTTCTCATATTGTCTCTTTGATTGATGAAATCCACGTTTCTGTGTCAGTCTGACAGCATTCAATCAGACGTCTTGTGTCACGTTAAAAGTAATTCAGAAATGTCACGATCTATCGAGATTTCTGTCATAACTTTCATGTAAAAGTGACCAGAGTGCTCATACAGACATGAGACTACATGTTACATTTCCACCAGATTCACTGAGGTTTAAATTCGTGCAGTTTTGTCCTGATGAATGTTGAGGATCAAGAGTGAGGATCAAAATGAATCACCGCTCACTGGAATGACGTTACTTTGTCCACAAGTCTCACTAGTCTTTTCTCACTAATCACAGTCCGGACTGCATGTCGAGTAAAAAACTGATGTTTTCATGTTTACTGACATATTCTTGTTTTTCTGTTTTGGGTTCAGCGTTTCAACAAAACAAACAAAAAAAAAGAGTCAAAATAAAACTGAAAAAAACAAAACCAGACTGAGCGGAGCGTAGAAACCACCGACCACAGCAAGGCATCCGATATCTGCGGTCACATCGTGCATACAACAAAATACACTGTTAGAGTGAGAGTCAGGTTTGTTGTTGTTTTACAAACTTGGTTTCAAAAAAACGCACTGACAGTGGCGACTCATCGTCAACAATGTGCCATTGTGTTGGTTCACTGAGGATCACATACAGGAAGCAGACATGTGTTACTGTTTTCTAACAGGAGGTCCACAGGTAAACACATACCTGCAGAGGTGGAATCACTGACCTGATGAGTGGTATGTTGTCCAGGGTGCAGCACAGAACAGGACTCCTCTGTAATGGAAGCGGCTCCTCACATGACGCATTATACAGCCTGTAAACACACACATGGACATGCATACACTCACACATACTGAAGAAAAAATCCTCCATTTCATGTCAGATTTTTACTTCAAGAGCCACATCAGTGCTGCATAATAAATCTAAAATAAGCAAACGCGTTAAAACTCATGGTTGAGCATCAAATCGCACATTGTGTGTCAAGATCGACGCAAACGACTGTAGAAAATGAACAGAAGAGTTTTAGGTGAGATGCTACACTGACCTGTAATCAGGTGAATGGTGTCTCTGTCTGTGAGCTCAGAGCACCGGAGGAGTGTTAGTGTTTGTACCACAGGCAGGTGATGTTTGGGTGCCACAGACGTTGCTCTATCAGAGATAAATTGTGTTTGGATTCCTCCTCTTTCAATTTAAACCAATCTGTTTGCATTCCTTGTCTTTGCAGAAACTCCCTCCCTTCTTACTCCCATATACACTCTTTACACATTCTCCCCTCATGTCAACATCTGCAGCACTTTACTTCTTTAATGTCCACTCCCAGCTTCATGTCTCCGTTCCTTCTCCATCTCATGCCTCACTGTGTTTAAATTTAGACCCGCAGACATGCCAGGAGGTGTGGACCTCGTTGATGTAGGTTGAGAAAAGTTTCCTCGTGCAAAATAAGCACGCCATGAATTAGCTTTTCCTGAATTGATGCTACATAAATATACCAGCTGAGAAAGTGTTGTTTTCCCCTCCACACATTTCAGTTTTACAATGTGCATCTGCAAGTAATTATTCACAATCAGTGACTGAGATTTTGGAGTTTTGTGGCACATTAACAAGAGCAGAGAGTACCTCCAGACTAAGAAAAAGCATGCTTTTCTGTCTGTTTTAGCCCTCTGTCCACATGAGAAACTGAGCTTTTCTCCAGCTTTAAATCAGTATAAAACACTGTCTTCCTGTTTTCATGCAGACGTGGAAAATCAGTTTCAGCCTCGATCTAAAAACAGAAATGTATGTGAACTACATGTTGATGAAAAAAATGTGAATTTAAACCTCCCTGTTTGTGTTGTTTATACAGTCTTGGTCTAAGAGATGCTTTGATGCTATGAGCACTCCCTTTCATGAAACACAAAGTTGTGTGATGCACTGTTGTGTTAAAGATGTGTAAAAGTGTTAGAGCAGCTGTAAGGATTTAAGAGGCTTACTACAAATATGGGTCTGCATTACAGTTATGGATTATTAGGGTAAAAAAAAGACTCTTTTGCATGCAATCATTCAAGTAATAACAACACAACATCAGTTAGAGTGTGTGTGAGTGTGTGTGCTGTACCAGTTGTGCACGGGGCAGACATGCTGGTTGTACAGGGCCATCGCGTATCTGTGGAGTTAAAGGAGAATCATTGGTCAAAGAACTGAACAACAAGAAATAAGACATTGTTTCACTTAGACTCTGAAAATCTGTCAGCGGTCTGCTGTTTAAAAAATAAAATCTACACGAGCATTCCTCGTCATACATGTACGCAGAAGCTGCTGGATGTATTTTAAATTACACTTTGACGCCAGACGAGCTGCTGTTGCCTTTTGACATCTGTAAACTACACAACAACCACATCCACAAACACACTGTCTGGCCGCAAGCCTGAGCTAATTCAACACACACATATACTATGAATTACAGAGCAGACGTTCAGATTCTCAGACTTGCTGTGACTTGTTAGTCAGTTCACCACATTGGTCCAAACTGAAATATCTCAGCTGTTGGATGGATTTCTATGAAATACAAACATTCATGCTCCTCTGCGAGTGAATCCTCCTGACTTTGGTGACTTTTTCTCTAGTGCCACCAACAGGTTAAAGTTTTCAAAACTTTGGATGGACATTCATGTTCCCAAGAGGATTGTTGGAATCCTAATGACTTGATCTACTTGGTGGATTGCCATGAATTGTTGAACAAACATTCATGTTCCCCTGAGGATGAATCCTCCTGTTGTTGGTGAACCGCTGACTTTTTCTCTCCCCAGAGGATTATGGGAATTACTTTAGTGAACCTGACTTTTCCTTGTTGGCGCCACCATGAGGTTTGGCATCCACTTGGTACATTGCCATGAAATTTGTACAAACATTCATGTTCCCTGAGGATGCATTGTAAAACTTTGACTCAGTTTGTCCAGTACTTCTGGTTTATCAGACTCGTCTTTAAAGGTCCAACGTGTCAGATTTAGAGGGCTTTTTACAGAACATGGCAGAGCTTATATCTGCATGTTAGCATGACTGTCGATTCTTTGATTTGTCTTTGAACTGTAGCCACATGTCAACAATCTTATCTGAGGCTTAAATATATCAAGACAATAGCGGTTTCAAGCACTGTAACATCCAAAAGACACTTTGTACCACGGATAAGATACCGACATAACAAGCTGCTGATAAATGCTGCTGTACAAAAACTGAAAATTAAGACCTGTGATGGTCAAAGTGACTCTATTGATCGCTGATAACAGCAGGACACCCAGGTCAGAAGACTTGCCTTCACATGAATGTGATAAGGGGATCACTTCACATCACTTTAGCTTCTGTACAGTTTGAATTAAATAATCCACTCTGCTTTGGTTAAAGTGTAAAACATGCTACAGTTTGAACCATTGAACAGAGCATTCAAAGCTAACAGGTGTCGACGTCTGAAAAAACAACAGGTCTGAAGAGTGAGGGAGGGATTACAGACTCCTCTCTGACAGGGTAAGCTATGGAGACCTGGTGTGAAAACTTCTCGTGCTCACTTTCCGAAGGTGTGAAAGGCCTTACACAAAAGGAGACTGTCAACTGTCTCACACCAAGGAGAGAAAGGAAGAGGAAGACGGAGACAAAGAAAGCAGTTACACAGTCCAGAAATCAACTAAAAAAGGACGTTAAGTTGAGGCAAGTCTGGCAACATCCTCTTTTTCACATAGAAAGCTGGAGCCAGTAGCGAGGTAGCTTAGCTTAGCATAAGACCAAAACTTTTTTACCTCAGTTTTTGTAAGACTTGAACAAACAAGCTAACATTAGTGAGCTTTAAAGGTGTGGGTAGGCAGATTTTGTTATCTTTACAAAGTCAGGCTAATTTTCCCCTTGTTTCCAGTCTTTATGCTAAGCTAAGCTAAGCTAAGATCTGCTACATATTTGGAAACATGAGAGTGGTGTCAATCTTCTCGTCCAAGTCTCAGCAAGAATGCAAATAAATATATTTCCTAAAATCTCAAACTATTCCTTGTATTTTGTCTTGGATTATGCTAAAGGCTTGTGACACTTCAACACAGACTGTGCCAGATCCCATTTATGATTCTCCTACAAAGGCACTTGAGCACATCCCACCACCCGTTGTTCACTGGTCTACTGGCAGTGTGACAGATGCTGGATGCCCTCAACAGCTCCGCCGGCTCATTTCCACCATAAAAGCAGCTGTTGTTGGTTGCTGTTGTCATGTGAGGAGCTACAGATGTGAGAGCTAGACGAGCTGAGAGGAATTTGAAGGATGACTCTTCACTGACAACAATCGTAGAATAAACAGCGTGTTGTTACTCTCTCCTTCCAAAAAAGGAAACTGTTTTACATTCATGAACTTTGTACGTTCAGTTGAGGTCATCGTGATCGCTGCAGTGATAATAAGTAGCCCATCTAACTGGGCTAATCTATAGACAACTGGACTCCACATTGCACAACGTAGTTTGTCTACAAATGCTAATAGAAGAGACATTAAATGTTGATGTTTATTTACTCTGTGGTACTTACACAACCCATATTCCAGTGATGGTGAAGACAGGCAGGCTGACAGGAAGGATCATCCACATCGACATGACGAGCACCTGCAAACAAACACCAGTGTCATCAAAGACCTGAACCAGAATCACAGTTCAGAGGTTAAACAGGTTAACCAACAATGAAAATAATAGTTATTTACAGCCCTACTTTAAGTTAAAACAGCTGCTGCAGTTACATCATACGGGAAAAGATCAATACACTCACAATGGGATGTAACAGACACACTGTATGTTCACCAATTATTGATTTGATCTTCACAGATCAAATTAAACTTTTAGATAATAAACAGACTGTTCCCACCAGCCAGAGGTACCAGGGGCACAACTGAGCTGCTGGGCCCGTGTTAACCCCTGAACCTGCCTCCCTTTCTACAACCTGTGAGGTATGATAACAGCAGCTAAATGAAACATGTTCATTTAGGATTGTAAAGACAGAACTGAAACAATGAAGGTGTTAAAAAGGGGATTTAGGACCTTGTGATGTGATAATGAAGGGCTGCAACTGATTATTATTTAAATTATTGAGTAATCTGAATATTATTATCTTGATTAATTGATGTTTCTTAAACTCTAAAAAGTCAGAAAAGTACAAAATGCCCAAACTGAAGCCAAATTACTGACATAGAGTGGCATCGATCTTCTCGTCCAGAACGCAAATAAACTATTCCTTCAAGGATGAATCTTGTGTTTTGTCTTGGTTTGTGTTAAATTAAATGAATATAAAAACTTCTGTTTATTCCACTATAAAAACTGTTGAAAATGGAACCAAGAACTATCTAAATCATTTTATTGATCATCAAAGTCTTTGACACCTCCAGTCTGAGCACTTCATACAGTATGTTCCTGTAAATAAGGATAACAGAACAGAAGCAAGATGAATATTTGAGGAAATAATTTACATCGTCCTGCAGTATCATGTGAGTTCATTCACAGTTTTGTACTGTAAAAAACTGTACTATGGTTAAAAAAAATGGCAGTTGTGTTTACAGAATTTTACTGTAATAAATAAGATATAAATTTTTCTGCCATGGCGGTAATAGGATATTATATATTGTTGTTGATTTTACAGATAAGGTTGGTGTTTTATTCCATATTTTACCATATAAACGTTTTTTCATCAAACGAAAGCTGTTTTACTGTATAATGACATTAAAATATATGAATTTGAATTTGGATCAAATGAAGGTTTGCCAATATTTTGAAATATTACAGTGTTTTACCGTACAATTAACAATCATCAATCATCATCGTCACATTTGATGGCATATTTCACAGTCTTTTACTGTCATGGTTTGGCAGTTCCTTCACCAAAAAATCTACAGATATTTAAACTGTTATTTTACCTTGAATGCAGCATTAAACCTGATGGAAACTGGACTTTAAAGTCACTGTGGCTGCTTGTTTGCTCTTACTTGGTTTAAGAAGCTGCTCTTCATCCTTCATCTTCAAGTATTTCACATTTACTGTCACTATATGAGGAAATCCTGCATGCAGATATGCAGCACAGGGACTCGGATGTCTGCGCCTACCTCTCGTTTGTTGGCTGGAAAAAAAGCTTCAGGCTCTGCTCCTCATCTCAGCTCAGCTCCTCCAAACTCGAGGAAAAGTTGCATGAAGTGGCTGCAGAGTTTGACCTCCTTTTTCGACAGCTCTCATGGTCGAGATGTGACAGTGATGATGCAGATGTTTATCACATCAGGATGAGGAGGAAGAGGAGACGGTGGTGTGAGTTCATGTTAGGGTTCATCGCAGACTGACTGTCCTCCGTCTGCAGCCGGATCGTTGTGAGCTGAGGTGGAGAGACGCAGCTCGACTCAGGAACTTTAAACTCCTCCCAGCGCGCACTCAGATGTTTCCACCTTCAAAAGACTCATCTGACAGTTTGTGTTGGCTTAAATTGAATTTCACTTCTGTTTGTGTCATTTGTCTTTTTTCGTCTTATTGGAGCTGTTAAACTTGCAGAGTGTCTCAACTTGTTGCTGCACGTGTTGTTGTTTTCGATCATTTTGTTCTTCTCTAGTTCCTGGAAACAGATTTCACAACCACAGTTGTACTCTCAGATATTATATTTTATGTTGTTTTTTTTTTTCATTCCTGAAAAATACTCCAATGTTTTGTCATATTTAATATCTTAAAAACGAGAGTAGTTGATGGAGAGAACATGTCCCTCAATGGTGAGAAACACACAGAGGTTATGACTTGTCTATCAGTCTACAGGCATATAGACCACATTAGATTTTCATTATAGGTGATATTCTGGATCAGAAGGCTATCGTTTCGACCTATGAGTACCTTATATACAGTTAACCCAGCTGAAACATACTTTTGAACCTACGAATTGTAAGAAAGGCTGGGATTATATTTAGCCTCGTGAAACGCCAAGTCAAATACATTCAGCTTGCTCAAAAAAAATCTATTTAATTCATTTTGTGATTATGGCTGGGGTGCCTGGGGTATATTTCCACAGAACATACAAAAAGGTGTTTTGCGTTCGCTATAATCTGATTTTGTGTTGAGAAGAACATTGTTTTCTTTACACTCTTTAGAAGAGTTTAAAGACTGTAAGTAACCGATGTTCTTCTCTTCTATCTCCTTCATAAATAATTAAAATCGTAAAATAGTATTTTCCCCTGCGTTTGTTTGCGATATTAAGGCGCGCATTTCACGGCAGGGGTGCTTAAACGGAACACCTGTTCATGCTACACATGAACCTGTAATCCGAACCGATTTTTATTATATTATCATTGTTATGAATAGATTATGATTACTGATGCATTAACATGCATACAACGTGGAGATAGTATTATAATAACTATTATTATTATTATTATTATTATTATTATTATTATTATTATTATTATTATTTTATTATAATAAGTGTAAAATTGAAAGTATTGTTTGTTGTTGCATTTATACAACTAGTATAATAAAGTAACAAGTTATAGCTGTAAAAAAAGAAAATGTGGAGAGACGTCAAAAATCTGAAGTGTTATAGTTTCAACATAAAACGCATTAACAAGAGAAAAGCCCATTACTGGAGCTATTATTGCTCATTAACCGACAGATGTTCAGTGGAGAAGTCCATTTTTCCAGACAGCACCTGGAGGCAGCTTCACGTGCCTCCTCTCACACAGCTGCTTTCACTTCACGCGAGTTTCAGTCGGAAATCGGAGTTGTGTGTGCTGCAGGTTCAGTTTGACATCTGCTCATTAACAGAGGAAACACTGAGGACTGACTGCTGCCACATGAGGGCGCTACAGGCTTTATATGATGACCTGACCTGCTCGTGATCATGAAGATCATCCAGTGATGGGACTGTGGAGAGACTCTGCACCTGAGATTACCTGAGATCGATTACTGTATTGTTTGGTTGGTAAAAGTTATAAAAATAGTGAGAAATGTCATGAGAAATACACAAAAATCTTGTAAAGTAAATCTATAAAATAAACGTAGTAAAACGTTTGTCTGTCTTTAAACAATGATTAAAAATCATGACAAAATAAGATTAAAAATGAAATGAATGCCACACAAACTCACAAATTAAATGTTCAAAAAAGAGTATGAGGAAGTATACGCATCTTATCAACTCATACATACTGTGTATTGTTTATAAACAATTTTCCTAATTCTATATACTAAGACGTACCCATCATCACAGCCCATGCTTAGTCAAAATCTTTATACTTTATTTAAATGGAAATATACAGAATAAAGTAGAATTTTATATGACAGGCTGTTAATTTTACAATAAAACACTGTCATACTTCTTGGCAAAGCCTTTATTTTATACAGAATTCAAATGGTATTTCCATGTTAATTATATTCTGTTTCTTTTGATGGTAAAAGCTTGTATTTATGAGGTGAGAACACCAACCTTACTGTGAAATCAACCATGCTAACATCCCTTTACTGAAATATTAGAAAAGTTCTACTGTATTTATTACAGTAAAATTCTGTTAACCACAGCTGCCAGTCTCACTCTACATATTATACAATATTCCCCTCTGTGTGTAGAAAGTGGCATGAGATGAAAGTTCTTTAGTTTACTTACTTTACTTTTAAACCTTGTGGCGTTTGTTGCAGTTAAACTTGTCCAATCTTTAAAATATTGAGCTGCGTATCATGTGGTGGTGTTGTAAGAAGACACCCTGCAGTTATGACCTTAATCCTTTATTGTATCAGTTCGTTCAAAGCCTCCTCTCAGCTCCTCACAGTGCGTCGGTCCTCCATGTCCTCTGGTGTCACCCACCCACAGCTGTAAGACTAATGTGCTGAGCAGGCAAAGCTTTGTCCTCCGTGAACCCACACCGACCTCCCAGCGGTTCAAATCTCAGCCCGGACGTTTACAGGACAGACTGAAGAGCTGCTTGTTTTAAGACCACAGGAGTCTTGGAGGGTTTTAGAAAAAGGAGGAGGAGAAGGAGGAGAAGATTAATCCCTGGACTATCTCTCTGGAGAGACTCTGTGTTGTCCTTGATCAATCTATCATCAGCAGACAAGTTTAAGGGGCAATGACAAAATGCTTCTCAAAAGAGGCAAAAAAAATAATTTCTCAGAAGCATGGAACATCTGTGACTAAAAAAAGCCTATAAAGTTATAAAAATGATGGATTACATGCTGCATGAGCATCCAGTGAGCATCACGTAGGCAGACTACAGAGGAAACAAATCTTGCGTTTGTGTCACAGAGCTTCATCTTCACTGTCGTGGTTGAACAGTTTTGATGACTGCCAGCGAAAACTTATGATGAACACATGAAGGCAAACAGTGTGAGCTTCACCACCGGGCAAATGGGCAACATCATCTACATCAGTAAAGTCTGAGAGTACTTTAAAGACTGCAGATTTGGCTTGTTGTCTACCTCTGAAGATACAGTGACTATGGGGATTTGTGAGGAAATAGAGCCTATTTTTACTCTTAAATGATCATTTTTAAATTGGATTTGAGAATTTAATAAACAGTTTATGGATTTTCTGCCAACACCTTCTATAACAAGAAGAGAAGGATACAGAGAGGCAGCGGACAGACCACGAGCAGGACATAATGTACATGTATGCAGCAAACTGTTATTTAGAGAACAAGTGAATTGAAGTAGTTTGCACAGAATTTTAAGCTCTACAGACATGTATCTGTAACATGTTAACAAACACAGGTCCCTCGCTGAAATGACGAAGTGAGACATTTAAAACCAGAATGATTTATTAGAACGTGTCAACATCAAAAGCCCTTTTGTTTGCAGTCGACGGTGAAATCCACAGGGGTGAAATCAGCGTGTTTTCTGATGTTTAACATAATGAGAAGACAAACACACAACAGAAGCATCGTTTGGCACACAAAATGACTCGTAGTGATTTCAAGTTTAAAAAAGGTGTTGCAACAATTCGGCCTTTCAGCTCTAAAATAATTTCTTCAACTGTTTTCGGAGCCGTTTTTACGGTAAAACTTCAGGTTTAGTAGTCATGAGAAGTACCGAAACATGAATATGAACTTCAGGCTGGCAGCATGTTGGTAGATAATTCAGAGAGGACACATTACTGTCACACAGCACTCTCTACAAAACCTTTGCACACAATCCACAAAGAAAATGTCTGTTTTCATTCACCACTGAATCTGTGAATTTTTTTCTAAAGTCTCACATCGGTTGAGCTAAATGTTGAATTACATTAATTAGAATCGCTTACCACACCTTGAATGTTAGTGTCTAATAACAACAACAAAAAGTCAGTTAAAAGTGGTTTGACATGATGGCAGGAAAAAAACATCTAAAGCTACGTCATGTGTTCAAGCCTCAGTGTGCTACGACAGATATTATCCATGATGTGCACTGGTTTTATCTAAAAACATGGAACAGAGGACACATCACAAATGAAACACAGCTACCTAAACCTCCTTTAACATTAGTGTATTAATGTCTACATTTATCCTCCATCTCTGAACATTGAAGAGGCAGAAACAGTGTCGCGATCAGAGTGAAGAAACCCAGAAACACGACGTTTGGATGGAAAGGGGGGCAAAATGCTAACTGCCCATCCTAACAAAAACACTAACATCCACCAGCTACACTTGAGATGTGCTGAAAAACGTGACAGATTAAGAAAATAAATAGATTCTTATTATTTACAGTGGACACATCAGCAGCAGTTATTTTCTGTTTCACTTCATCATGTCAGAATCAGCACCTCAGAATACGTTAATGCAGAAGCATCACTTTGTTTTCACAGCCCACATGTTTAACTAAGTGCAGCTTAAATTAGATTATAACAGAAGGATGAGTGTATATTCAAATAATCACCAGTAAAAGAAGAATATGGTGCACATTAAAATAAAACAGAAATTCCAGGAGCCAGATTTATAAAGATGTGTATGCATTAAAAAAAGATAAAACAAAGAGAACATTTTCCATATTTGAAGAACTATGAGCGTTTACAAGAGGATTAAAGGGATGTTTCAGGGTGAAGGGTCAGTTAACAGTCTGCAGAATCAATTAAATTAATAGTATAATTAAGTGATTCTGCATTTAACTTAAAGGAACAATGTCAGATATTTACTGTATTAAATGATAAAATGAATATGCTGTGTTATCAGAGATTAAGGAGACATGCTCTACAGAAATACAAGCTTCTTGAGCCCATGTCAACGCTCCGGGTTGCCAGATATGAATACTACAGGCGTGGAAGCAAACAAAGTGGATCAACAGGGTTAAAGTTAGATTCTACCCGACCTGAAAAGCTCCATGAGCAGAAACGTGGAGCTCAGAGAACCTGTTATATTTCACTATATTTCATGTTAAATTAATTCCCAGTGAATCAAAAAACTGGATCCTGACTCACAGTGCATCGTGGAAAGTGACAAAGACGTTGTAAAAGTTACTGACCCAACCCAGCTCTCAGTGCGGGAGGCGGAGGCTGTTTTCTGGGACAGAGTTCACAGTAGTCTCGGTATAAAGGACTGGCTGGGTCACAGCGACTCTTAGCTCAAGATTTGCCTATTTTTTACTCAAAAGTTGCCAAAAACACAACCTACCACATTACTGTTATGAATCTGTTTCTTCTACTGGGGTCTAAAGGGAAGTTTATTAAGCTGAATGTACCGGCTGTAAAACATTTGGAAAGTAACATATTTTTCCTCTTTGTGTCTCTCTTTTTACAACCAGACAAACTTCTCTGTCATTATTTTGCAGCACAGACTGAAGTCAAATTCAGACGTAGAAGCTTGTTCTTGAAATAAACCATGGTTCATTGTCTTTAATCTGGCTTCACTCTGTGGAGGTGGGGAGACGACGCTCCAGTGTTTTGAATTTGGACTGCAGTACCAATCTTAACCACTAGATGTCACAGTTACAAGCTTAGTTACATATTGTTCTTTTAAGCAGATTTTGTGCTGACTTACTCTTTAATTTTGTGTCTCCGGTTTCATTCTGATTTACATTGGAGGCCTGTTATAAATGATCATTTAGTCTTTGTTAAGTGTGCAGAATTTAGTGGCATCTAGCGGTGTAGTTACTGATTGCAGTCTCCTCACCTCATCCTCTCCTTCCTAGTGGCTACGGTGGCGGCAAAAAAAACGTGAAAGGCCCTAACAGGAGACAGTATTTATGGCGGACACTGTGCAAGAGGTCCCGTGGTGTCTTTAGATATGAGAGGCTCAGTGAGCGGCAGTCAGTGCCTCTTTTCGTTGAGGGGTCTAAAGTCTAAAGGCAAACGGGCAATCAGGAGTGTGTCTCAACATCTTTATGGCTGACTGTGGCAAAGGTTGAGATTTATAAAACACACACAGGTTCAAACATCTGGATATTGATACGAACTACTAAGGGGAGGTGCAGGCTGGGCCTCGTCCAGTGTAATTTCTCAAGTGAGATGAGGAAGGCAAAATGTGCACAGTGTGTAAACATGTTTTGGACAGACAGGACAGGGACACGTGAACTTTACCTCTACATGTTATATAAGCTACTTCCTAAAAGGAATTTCTGTGTGACGGCTATCAGCTGAAGAATGTGTTCTTCACTCAGATCTTATCTAACAGAGTGCTTGTGTGCTGAGAGCAGACCTGAACATAAAGGTGCGTTAATATCACCTAATCATGTCTCAGATTACTGTGGCCACTCGCAGCTTCATCAAAAGATGCTCTGTGTCGTTGGGCATGTTGAAGAGCTACATATTTCAAATGCTGTCTGTGTAATGACTAAACTAAACGTGAGAAAACACCCTTCTTTCATTCAGTGCATTGTGAGGTCTTCATTCCCTTTTTTAAATATAATATCATGTAGGTCACAGTTGTGGCTCGGGCTAAAAGAGACGCCATTTTAAAGGGGATAGTTCAACATTTTGGGGAATCTACTTCATGAGCTTTGTTCCTGAGAGTGAGACGAGAAGACTGATACCAGTGCCATGTCTGTAGGTCAAATAAAGGACACTGTTTGGTTAGCTTAGCTCAGCCTAGCTAAGCATTAAGACTAAAAACATGGTGAAAGAAAAAAAACCATACCTAGCAGCATGTTTAAAGCTCCAAATTAACATTTTATAACATGTTATCAATGTTAAAACGACTGTTTGTGGTTTTAGGGGGAGTTATATGCAAAGTAAGGTTGCCATGTTTGGTAGCACAGACAACAAAAACCTGTTTACCCGCTGAATGTGGCATTCTTCAGTACGGACAGATTCACTGCCAAGCACTGGATGGATAAATAAACTGTTGTCTGATGCAGCACATAACTGTCATTACTCTATATATCTTTTTTTAATTGTCTCGTCTCACTCTCAGAGACAAATATTTCTTTTCTAGTTAAGAGCTTTATCGTATACATCGAGAGCTCACTTCACAAATATGTGCCCTGACAAAGTTTTGGCCCTCATATAGCTGCTTTCACCAAGGCGATACTTTAAATGAAGTGAGTACTATGTTAGTCAAACACAAACATGGTCGTCCTCCATCCCCTTCTTTCCCCCTATCAATTTCCATATGTACTCCCAGCTAATCTTATTGTGAGATCTTATTAAACTGTGCTAAGTCTGAACTGGCCTCCTCTTTCCTACCGCTCTAAATGTTTGGAGCTACAGATGCCTATAAAAAGTGGAAATGTCATAAAAAGAGGACCATACAACCAGTGAACTAGTTGTGACTCAGATATTCATGGCCCCTTCACTGTTGTTCTACTTATGGCACACGTCAATAAGACCGCCGAGCACCAGTGCAAACATGCTACTCTGCCTTGGATCCTTTGACCCCGGAGGAGCCTTTGAGGTAGGTGTTGTAGAAGAACGAGGCAAAAAGGACCAAGTAGCTGAGGTACATGAGAGACCCCCACGAGATGTTGTGCATGGTGGATGGACAGCGCACCTCATGCATCCAGTGGTACACAAAGCCCACAACAGCCAGGCCCATCACCATCTGCAGGATCTGGGAGGCCGTGATGATCATGGCGCAGGGACGGGGCACCCGCAGGCCGGCCGCCCGGACGGCGTAGTACGTGTACATGAGTGAATGAACCATGTAGTTCATGGTCATGAACCAGCCGCCGCCCGCCACCTGGTCCTTGTAGGAGTACCAGGAGTAGAGCAGCACAGTGATGTGGTGGTACCAGTGCAGGAAGATGAGGCGCTGCTTTCGGAGGATGATGAACACTGTGTCACCTGGAAGAGACGACGAGAGGAAGTCATTCACAAGGATCACAGACCAACCTGTGGTCCTTCAGTCCTTAATTGGTGACTCTAAATTGTCTGTAGATGTGAATGTGAATGTGAGTGTGAATGGTTGTCTGTCTCTATGCGCCCTGTGATGAGTTGGCAACTTGTCCAGGGTGTACCCCACCTCTCACCCAAAGTCAGCTGAGATAGGCTCCAGCCCATTGTGACCCTGATGAGGATAAGCGTTTACAGATAATGTACGCATGGATTATCTGTGCTGCAACACATGATTTTCCTCTCTGGAGAGCAACAAAGGCTTATCTTACCCTATCTTATTTTATATCCTGTCGTAAACTGATGGCCTGACCAAAAGTCTGTATCTATCATACACTAATGGAATTTTCCAGCCATCTCATCATCTGTCTCCATTTCTGAGCAATCAAAACAAACAAACAAATATCAAATTGGTATTTGGGGTATGGGAGATTGTGTAAGGAGTGGAGAGTGCAGCTGCCGCCATCATGGTAGTCCCGTGTCTTCCACATCCCCTCTAAAAATCGATGATCGTGGATCATCGGCGGACCTGAGGCGTACCAAATTATTCCTGGGAGCTAAAACAAGATCAAGGCGCACATGCTCTTAATTCTTAATCAGGAAGACTTCAATAGCAACTGTATCTGTGTGTAATCCTGATTTAAACATGACACGTGGACATCTAAGACTGTATGAGGACAGATCAGAAGGGGGAGGTGTTACCCAGCTCGGGGGCCTTGCTCAGAACGAAGGCGTAGGCCCAGAATTTGGTGATGGGGGCGCTGTAGAAACTGTTGTCGCACACGGACTCTCTGAAGCCGCTGGTTGTGAGGACATGCAGCATGTACTGTCCGGTCCTCAGGGCTCCTATGATGCTGCAGAGTGAACACACAGCGTGCAAACATATTAGAAAAAAAAAAAAAAAAAATCTGTTAAAATACAGAGATGATTCAAGATCATCACAGTTCTTTGGTACAATTTCAGCAACAGACTGATACTCCCACCATGTAAGAAGGAACTACCACAGGTCCTTTATTCCAACAGCTGTCAGGCTCTTTAACACCAGCATGACTTCATGACATCATATCAGTGAATTTTTACCCTCAGACATCGATTGTATTAGTCTCAGAAATCCAAAATGGGTCGGGCATTTGTTATTAAAAAATAACATTCTGATCTTCTTTATTGTTTTTATCTGTGAGCCAAAATCAGGTTGTATATTTTACAGATAATACAGGCTGATTCAACAGTCACTTTATCGCCCTTTGAAAATGGGAAGGTCCCCGTCTGGAGCCCTGATGTGTGAACGTGTAATCATACACACTGTTCCAGCTCTGCTCCAGCCGTAGAGACTCAACATTAAAACTCTCTAAGAGGCATGCAATCTCAGCAAAGTGCAATCATACATCAATCCAGAGCAGGAAGGACTTCTTCTGCCCAATGACACTAACACTTCAGATGAGTGGAACACACAGAGATGAGCTGTATACTGGTACAACTTCTTCTTCAGCTAAAAGAAACGTGGATCATCGGCTGACTTGAGGTGGGCCAAATGACACGTGGGTGCTCTAATAAGTTGAAATGTTCTGTAGCCAGCCTCAAGTGGACGTTTGAGGTTGGAGGTTGCCACTTGATGCAGAGAGCTGAGGGGTGGAGAGGGCAGGTTGTGCCCACTGCTGTGGGATTACGATTAGTGACTGCTGATGGAGCTCAGCAGCCCTGTCTGCTGCAACCTGCCAACTGGGTCACAATCTCTACACCATCTCCTGGCAAACTCTATATCACGCTCCATCTGTCGAAGGTTTGGCCTTTTTGAGGAATGTGTGGGCGATAATTGTGTCATCTAACTGGTTTCACTACGTTCAGATGTAAACGCATTCTCAGAGCACATTCCTGCACCACACTGCACGTATAACAAGTGATGGTTATCTAATCTTCCAGCATCAGAATTCAGTCAAGTTACTCACATTTTGTTAACAGTAGTAGAAGCTGGTGCTGGAAAGGATTTTCCCTTGCTATCATTTGTTGTTGAACATTGCTTTGTAAGGAGTGCAGCAGGATAATGTTTCATCTCACTACCTGCTTGTAATAATCACCTGCACTTTCTCTCCTCCTGAGTCCTGGGTCAGTTAACTGGCACCACAAACATAAACACCTCGATGGTGAATTTTGATAATTACTAAAAGACGGCTACGTCTTACTCCTAATCAGACGTTGAACCACCTCAGCTGGCTCCTTCAGACGTAAAGGAGCAGCAGCACTACGTCAAGCTCTCTGGATGTCCGAGCTCCTCACCGCATCTCTAAGGCCGAGCCCAGACACCCAGCGGATGCCACTTGTATCCGTGATCTCATTCTTTTGGTCACTACCCAAAGCTCATGACCATAGGTGAGTGTTGAAACGTAGATGGACTGGAAAATCGAGAGCTTCGCCTTCCAGCTCAGTTCCCTCTCACCCACATGATCCACGGTACACGATGCTGCACCAACCCGCTGGTCCATCTCACGCTCCCATTTTCCCATCACTCATGAACAAAACCCCGAGATACTTGAACTCCTTGCACTTGTACACAAGAGAAGTTACCTTCATATCTTCTTCTGTTAGCCACTTAAACCTTTTACATACAGCAGAGCTGTAACCATCTATCATTTTCAGTATCGATCATCATTACTGATCATCTGACTCACCTGAAGATAGCCAGGCTTAGTGACCACAGCACTAATGGGCGTCGCAGGTTCAGCTTCGGCCTTTGTCTCATGAAGTACCGACCGCCGAACACGAGCGCAGCATACAGGCCACAGAACATGAACGACTTTCTCCTGCAGGGGCGACACAACAAACAGTGACTCAGCCTCTTTTATATAGAATGGATGGACAAGATAACAGAAAACACCTGTTATTTGCATTAGTTTATCTGAAATGATGTCCTCTGTCCGTGAACTTCTCTGTCTGTTGCAAAAAAAGGAAGAAGACAACTTCCTGACAGTCCTGCTAAACCCTAAACCACCTCAGTCAGACCCTCAAACATCAGATGATTACACAGATGTCGTGTTGTTGCACAAGGACGTTACACAATGAGGGTGAACGGACCAGACAGCTGCAGTGAAAAGCAAACATGACGTGATCTGACTGTCTGCTTACCAGGGCCACGTCTCAGGTAAACACATGATATGTATGTATATATAATGTTTTATGAAACTGCGAATTAAATATCAGCGTTATAAAGCCATCCTTCACTCCTGATGCCAGCAGAGGATTAACAGATTAGTGGTTGACACATTGACCATCTAGACTGTCAGTTAAGGGGTGATGAGGCAATTTTAGCTTGGCACTGCAGCGCCTGGCTTATCAGCAGCCACTGATACAGAGATGACGAAGAAAGTAATGACAGAACATAAAAGGTCAACTCCTGAGCTCAGGCAGAGCTGATAAAAGATTACATGTCAAAAAATGACATGTGAGGCTGTGTGTGTGTCTGAGGTGGTTTGAGAATACACCAGATGACTAATCCAGATTGGCACTATACATGTTTGGCTGAGTAGATGCTGCTGCATGACCCAGTTAATGACTGGGCTCAACTCATTTACAGTATTACAAACTGAGTATCTATGCTGCATTATTTAGTGCTAATGCAAACAATTTCCTACTACTGCAGCCTCACATTAAAAGCATTTTTTAACTGGCGATACAGGAGTTGACTTTTATTATGGAGTAGGAATCACAGGAAATGCAATGTGTTTGTCTTTGTGAGCTGAAAGATATTCAACTGTCAACTTTCAAAAGCAGAAACTCCTCACAGAGAAGTCGTAACCGGCATTTTTGCTGGCTAAATTCCATAAAAGATCAAAAGAACTGTTAATTAATTGTCTGTTAATCAATTAATCATTTCTCCAGTGTTCAAAGGCAGAGAACAACGTTTACTGTTATCTATGCCAGTGTTTTTCTGTGGGGGCTGACACATTTGGGGAATTTAAGCGGCTCTCAATACACTCAAGAACAAGTGTACTAGAGATATCTGTGTGTGTGTTTGTGTGTGTGATAAAGATGCAGAGCTATTGTTGCCGGCTAAAGGTGAGCGGCTCATTAATACTGCCTGACAACAGGAGCTGTTACGACAGAGAACACCTCCCTCTCTGTAAACTGCAGTGTGATGAGTAACACAACGCCCCCTTTAATTATGCTCCTAAAGTGTGTGTGTGTGTGCAGTTCCTCAAACGTCCACTTGAGGCTGGCTCCAGAAGTGAGTCAGTCTCCATAAGTCCCCATGTTAAAATGTCCAACTTCACAGCAGAAATAAACATGTTTACAGCCTGGTACAAAAAACAGTTTTGGTCTCTGTAGCTAATTTCCCCGTTCATGACAACTGTACTGAGGGTGAATTTTTATACAACTCACCTGTTCAGATTATATTAAGGCTTAAAGTTATGCAGGATTAAGAGCGTGGACGCTTTGATTGACAGGTGGGTGCCTTTGGTTTGAGCACCCAGGCGTCATTCTACAACTACTACACGCAGCTATATATGCTGAACCGATCCATGAAGCTGTCTGGAGGTGCCTTTACAGCAGAGTTACACGACGACTCGGCAGAAATAAAGCTGAATCAGTTCCAAACCTCAAACCTTTCTTCTCTTTGTCACGTGTCACCCTTTAATGTCTACATCTTTCATGCTGTGTGAGCTCCTCCGTGGAGGACGACTGAGATGTGTTTGGTCTGATGCTGCACTTTTCCCTGAAACTTTATGAGGCTCCTGTGAGAGCTGGATTAAGTTTCAGTCCTCAGGCTAAAAATGTGGTTTTACTAGGTTTCCCTGGTGGAGGAGCTCAGAGAGGAGTCACTCCCTCTTTACAAGACATTTATTTTGACAATGAGGAACGCTTATGGGAGCAGTGATTCATTTGTGTGCATGTAGGTAACAACATGCACGCAGTCAAAGCAATATTTATTCATGCATGGAGACTGTATGTTATGTGTTTTAATAAAAGTAAACCTGTTTTAGTTCAGACCCAGCCTGGCCTATGGGAGCACTGCTGAAGTCATAGCGTGCATCCTCAAGGACGTTTGAATTAAAGCGGGTAAAACGAGCTTCTTAAGCTAACTCTGAAGTACAGACAGAGCCCTCCGCACACCGCCCACCCCGGGCTGTCCGGGTGAAGAAGAGGAGCACAACTCAAACAAACGACATTTGTATCTTATCGTCTGGCAGGTGCGTTAGCTGACATCCTCCTGTACGTACCAGTGTTCCTGCATCCACTCCAGAGCTCGTCTTTCGTCGAAGCGCCGCTCGAAGTCATACTCCGCCAGCAGGTAACCGAGCTTACTCTCGTTCATCTTTTATCACCGGTTCTTCCTGGAAGTTTCTGGAGGGTTCGGAGGGATGTGACCGGGCCTGCTGGCCGTCCTGAGGTCTGACTGACTGGCTGGCCGCTCGGTTTGTCCGGATGATAATAGTTGGATTATCACCGGGTACAGTCCGGGACGACGGGAGGATGCGGCGGTACCACCAGATGCACTTCCCAACTGTCACTCACTGTCTGTCAGCTAGCTACCACTATGCTTTTCCGGTTTGGCCTTTCAAAATAAAACGTGTCGGAGCGATTGCATAATAAATCAGTGCTTCGTTGTGTTTGTACGGAAGCCCTAAGAGGCCATCCATTCATACATTTTATTTCCTCCGTTTTCTCGTGATAACGAGTTAATATAATTTGTTTTCTCGAGATCTCTCGTCGTTATGTCTACATCTATGTACATCAATGTTGTTATCCCGAGATAACGGGACCTCAAGATAATGAATCAAATGTTACAGGCATATCTACACCGGTAGATCATGGGGAAAACATTATTACATGTGTATAAAATGAAAATTATTAAAATCAATAAAAAAACAAACACTATACAAGAGCAATTAAACTCAAAATTACATGGTAAGCAGTACACATAGAGTATCTATGACAAATGTTACTTACAGTACTCACTTACCAAAATAACATCTAATTTGATTAAATAATGATAATTAGAGTTTGTCCAATATTGTACATTCTGTAATAATCATATATAAAATATAATGTAAAATCTACTAATATAGTATAATATAATATATAGTATATTACAGCAATAGCACAGTAACAATTCAATTTAGTGTACAGTGAGTATAGTTTGATAATAAATATCATTTCATATTGATGTGCAGTGACGCTCTAAAGCAGTGGACAGAGATCTAGAT
This sequence comes from Sciaenops ocellatus, assembly GCA_033000465.1. Classification (NCBI taxonomy): domain Eukaryota; kingdom Metazoa; phylum Chordata; class Actinopteri; family Sciaenidae; genus Sciaenops; species Sciaenops ocellatus. The sequence continues at coordinate 3,361,294 of CP136879.1, read as the reverse complement.
AGCTCTAGAAGACATTTTATAGATTAAATCAGTCATAACTAATTCAAGAAATGAATCCATAAATAAAAATGAGCATTAGTTGCAGTGCTGACTTTTATTGTGAAGGCAAAGATACTCGTTTCCGGATCCTCGCGCTGTCACTGGGCGCTTTGACGCAGTGAGGGCTCGTTCTCTCTTCTCGAGCATGCGGCGATAGAGGTGGGCGGGGTTCGGCTGTGATGTCATATCATCTGGTGCGTTAACACTTGGAGTATTGACCCGATCACTCCTGGAGAGGACCAGTGAGTCCAGTCTGTCCAGCAGTACCAGCACACAGACACTGGATACTGGTGCTTCAGTATAATATAATGAACATTAATTATTATGTATTATTATTGATTAATCTGTCATGCAGAATATAAAGTCATTCAATTATCTCCAACTTCACCAACATTAAATGATGAACACTTTAATGCATCAATAATTACAACCCAATAAAATAATAGTTATGACTGATGAAATGGGCCACTCTGCATAATTAGGTTTTGAATGCATGACTATTAGCATTTCTACACTTTTGTCTGAGTAGATCTTCCACCACTGTTATTCAATCAGTCACAGAAAATGAATAGAGAAATATTTTCATCATTTTTAATTAAGACAGCCAGGAATTCACTGTCTTATATTTTGTTCTGGCTCCAAATGTGAAGAATTGCTGGTTTTCTTCATCTACTATAATAATTAAAGGGCCAGTCTGTAAGATTTAGGAGAATGTATTGGCTGAAGGTTAAGGTCTGATGGAGCCAACAGAACCACGTCATCTACAAAAAGCAGAGATGCAGTCCTGAGGTGCTATCCAGTCCTTGTACAACCAGAGTGAGAGTTGTGTCATTATTCTTGGCATAAATTAAGTAAATAAATTAAGTGGTGATATCTATGAGTTAAAAACTGTACCCTGTTCACCTGTAGTGTCTCCCCTAAGAATCAAAATTCCTGATTCAGTCACTCAGGTACACTTCACACCTGTTAATTCAAAGGTTCCTTCTCTTTCCTGATCAACTGTATGTGCAGTCGTGCTATCTGTAATTGCTTATACTGAATTTGCTCTCTTAACGTCTGTGCCAAAGGGGAGCAAGCAACTTACAAAACATCTGAAACCGTGAGGTGTGCACTTACATAACACACCTGATCGCACAGCTGCACACAAGTGTCACCTCAGTGTAGTGACAGAGCAGCACTGGACACAGTCAATGCTGGATTACCAACATGGGCAAAGGGAACCAGTCAAGGCCCACGTTCACTGTGTTGCAATTGGTTTGTGGTAACCAGATTAACTGTAATTTCTGAGAATCTACACTTGATATGATGATAAGACATATCATCCTGAAGGCAAGTCGTGCTTTAACACCTGATATTAAACTGTAAAAATACAGATTTAAGACCTTGACGACGACCTAGCGTCATACATGCCAACAGAGGTGTTTCTGAAGTAAAAGCAGCAATACTACAGTGTAAAAAATACTCTGTTACGAGTAAATTAAAACCCATCAAAATATAATAAAAGTACCAAAAGTAAAAGTACTCATTGTGCATGATGTCCAATTTCAGGATTAAAGCGTTACATGTATTATCTATTTGCAGAGTTACATAGTGTGAGAACAGATCTATGAATGACAGAGGCACCATTCACCTGATTACAGGTCAGTGTCGCGTCCAAATGATTTAAAATCTTATTATTTTGTTATTTTGTGGTTGAAAAGTTACAAAAAGGGCTCTAAATATAAATAATGAACACACAGGACCGTCTGCTGGGCAAACATGAATGTGATGTCTCTTATTCTACAGCTGCTTTGTAAAAGAGCACATTTATACTATACTATTAATTGCACTTGGAGTGTGGAAGTGGAGCAGCCGGCGAGGAACACAAGACTTACTGTGAGTCTGTGTTTAGTCTAGCTGCCAACATATCCACATTTCTATTTCTTCTTTGAGACACTGTACAATCCTGTTGATGAGGAGGTTGACCCAGTGCGACACCGGCTGGTCGTATTTTGTAACTACTTTTGGCGTGTTTGCTGTGGATTCTGTCACTGCGCCTGATTATTGAGAACAGACTAAATCAATTCATTTCTATTTTCTGTTGTTTAAAATCTGGGAGAAAACCAACACACTCGGAGTTAACCCAGGCCAACACAGTGAGTGTTGAACACTGAGGCCTCTGTGTGGACCTATAGGACCAGAAGATCCAGGTTGAACACTCTGTGCTACTCACCAATGTGAGGCAGGTAGCACAGCACAGTAAAATACAAAGTAGGATGAGTGATATTTATACAGTCATTAAATGTCTGAAGTTCATCCTAACAATCTGTGAAGACTCTTCAGTGAGTCTTCAGTGTACCTCCTAATCTACTGAGCGAGATTTCCCTTTGCCCCACTGTGAGGCCGTCAGCTGGTCCAGGATCAAGTCGACAAGTGGCCGAAGGGTCTCTGCTGTGGTCTGTGGAGGCTCCTGATCCATCGTATCGTTATTTTCTGAACTCATAGTGTCAGTTTGTGGTCGCTGTTTGACTCCTCGGTGTATCGTGGAAGTTTTCTGAAAAATACCAACGAAACTAAAATCTTCTGGATTCTTGTAATATTTATACCCTGATCAAAACTTTGGGCTTTAAACCTTGAACGACGTCATGACATTCCAATTCCAAGTCCAATCAAAGGCATTTCTACATCAAAACAACTCGTCGCTGAACTACCAAATGAACAAAAGCTCTTGGTTAGACCTATTTCTAAAAAAAAGGAACTATCTCCTTTGGCTTTGAGTGAATTATTACTGACTAATGGATGTGGAAGTGTTTTATGAAATCCAAAGAGTTTCTGTTATTAAAATCCAACAAAACAGAAGCACTGATTCCTTCAGTTAGAGAAACCAGTGAAGATAAGTGGAGAGCTCTCTCTCCAGAAGGGGGCAGTACCGGCACACGTATAGAAGTGGACCCAACTTTCTTCCTCAGTGTTCCAAAATAAGCAGTTTGAAAATGTTGACTTCATTTGTTGAAAAAATAGGGTAAGCGAGGGTAATAGCAGTTTATAGATTTATGGTGAATTATATAAAATTATGATGATCACAAAAAGTATTTTCCTCATAAATGGGAAATGGAGTGAGAGATGGACTGGACTGGACTTCTTGACAAACAGGCCACAATCTGTTAAGATTCAAGTCGTCTCATCATCCACTATCACACTAAGTACCGGCTCCCCACAGGGATGTCTCCTGAGCCCCCTGCTGTACCCGCTCCTCACATATGATTGTTCTGTATGAGGGGCCGTCAGGGACATTATTCAGAATTACCATTCACACACACATATGAAATGCTCTCATACACACATATGAAATGCTCTCATATACACTACTGAAATTTCAGTGTAACAAGACAGCATTTCAATGTAACAGGAAGGCGGCTTGAAAGAGGACGTGTAGGCTATTTTTCTGCTGTCTACATGGTGGATAATCGCTGGAGGGAAGTGACAGTGCTTAAAATGAAATGCCTTCCGTTTACACTGAAATCTCAGTAGTATGTATGAGAGTGTTTCAATAGTGTGTGTGAGAGCATTTCATATGTGTGTGTGAGAGCATAACATTTCAGTTGTGTGTGTGAGAGCATTTCATATGTGTGTGTGAATGGTAATTCTGAATAATGTCCCTGGCGGCCCCTCATAGTAACTCACCGTTTACACAGATATACTCCAGACAAAGTCAGACCAGAGTCGTTATTTCACACGTTAACAAAACTTTACAAACCGAGTCTCAAAATGACAATACAGGTCTGTGAACTTTTGAATCGACAGGAAACAACAAAGTAACACACAGCGGTAATCTCAGGTCTGCACTTTATTGAATACTCTGCTCAGCATAAACACATCTAGCAGGTGTCGCAGTTTCACAGGAATCTGACATTGATTCAGCTTTATCAGCAGTTTAACAATCTAGGAAATTGTGTTAACAGTGATTCTCCTCCAGTAATGAATTACTCACTCATTAATTGAACCCTACGTCATGTTTAAGATCCCAGGAAAAAAAAAGATTCCTTTTTCAAATATTGCTCAAAGAAGAAAAGGAACAAATGCTCATTTAAACAACATCCACATTAGATACTGAATGTACAAACATAATCAGAGTTTTGACTATCTGTTTCAACCAACTAATGTTGAAATAGCAATTGTACATCAGTATAAGCTCTGTATTTTTAATTATCAGTCATCAGATATTTAAAAAGATAGATTTCATCTCACAAAATTAAAGTTTAAAATGATTAAGAAGTTGTGAAACACAAAATAGTTTGACAAGAAGGCTTTGCATAGAAACAATATGAATGCATACATACGGTATAGTCACTTTCTTTCTTTCTAGTCACTTTCTTACACCATCAATATTTTTTTTCTTGATTGTATATTTCTTTCCTTTTTTCCCCTTAAATTTTCAAAATAAAGCATTTCAACTTAAACAAATGATCCTGGTCCCTCTGTGTTTGAATGCATTTTGTGAAATGGTCAAGCTAAAATGGGGTTTTGCTCTTTAAACTTTCAAGGCTCACTCAGCTAGATGCAGGTACACGTAACTGGATTTTGCTCCAATCCAGAAGCCTGGATAAACAGGCTCAGTGAATTTGGTGCGAAATGTGTAGAGATGACTCAGTGTGTTAGAAGAGACTCTGTAGAAGGACAGTGTGCCAGCAAGCCGGTCAAGATACACCCCAAGTCTGTTGCAGTCACCATAGGGAAGAGGACCGCAACGCAGTTCACCTTTATGCTTTGCAAAAAGACCATAATTCTGGCCAAAGTACCAGGATACATCATTTTCTCCAAACTTGCTCACCACTTCCGACCCTTTTCTGCCAATTCTTTGGTATGTAACAGCTACACCAACCTGATCATAGTAACCATTACTCCAGTCTACCTCCCAGTAATGGCGTCCAGTTAACCTCTCTCTGCACAACACCTGATATTGTTCATCAAACCTCTCTGGGCGATCAGGATGGTCAGACTGCCATGATCCATATGTTGCCTTCTTGTTTCCCTCAGACAGAGTGAGGTAGTTGTTTGCAGTGTTTGGGTCCAGGGTGAGGTCACAGGCATCTGATGGAGAGGACAAAACAAAATGTGTTATTAGTCATTGTGATGGTCAAACAGGTTTTTGGAGAACAGTAATTAGTACAGCGTAGTTTTGACTGAAGAAACAAAGAAAAGGACTTACACCACATCAAATCTGTTCTGTCTTTGATAGTCTTCACATTAGGGATATTGGGCTTTGTGAAATCTTCAGTGACCAGAATGCCGTCCTTGTAATGGTAGATAGTTGCTCCTGTGTACTTCTCATTTTCAATCGAGCCTATGAGGAAACAGAATCGGGGGTTGTTCTTCATTGCTTTGGCAAGATTGTGGACATCTTCGGCTTTTTCTCTTATTTTGGTTAAAACTTCATCTGAGTAGTACCATGGGACTTCATTGGTACTTCCTAATTTAAGAGAATCCAAGTAGCTGTTCATCTCATCAAGGTAGGGGTCAGCACTCTTCAGGGAGGTGAAAACGAAGCACACAGCATGTTCTACACCTGCAGCAAGAACCTCTTTGTCCAACTCTGACTGATTATGGACGATCTTTATTCTCTCCATCATTCCTACACAGGACTTGATGACGTTGATTTCTCTCTCTTTATGATCCAGCCACTCGCTGAGTTTTTCAGGATTGAATGGAGAATTGTGTCTGTCTTCAAAGACTTGTTCTACTGTGCTCTCATCTTCTTTACCTTCACGGATGAGGGGAAATTTCTTCCCCATGGTCTGCTGGAGTTTAGATGCGTAATTATTACAGGATTTTTGGAAACTGCTTAGATCTTTGTTAATCTGTGGAAAATGCTCTACGTCATCCAGAGAATCGTTGCATCTCATTTCTATTTCCTTTAAATCTTCTAGAGCATCCTGCACCTCCCTCACTAGTCCAGCACTGATCCCACTCTTCAGCTCAGCAGCTCCTGAATCTAAATTCTTCAGTGGCATCAGCCAGATCTTCACTGGAACACAGTTTTCTCCCTTTTCTCCAAGAAGCTTTGGAAGTTCGACATAGGTCTTCACTGCGTCTACAAATGTTGCAGGGTTGGTTTCAAGAACAAAGTCTCCATAGAATTTACAGGAGAATTTCTCAGTCAGGGCTTTTTCTTCATCATTTAGCTTGATATCAATTTGTCCCTCAATATTAAAAGAGGGGATCATCTTTACCACAGCTTCCATGTGGCCCTGGATGTCCTGAACGCTGCTGGCTTCTAACTTCTCACTGTCAAACACAAAGAAAGCATTTGCCCCATAAAGGATGCCTGTGACTACATGAGTTGCAAAACCTTTCTGAATAAGATCTGTCTGTTGTGTGTCCATGGTCAGAAGGTCAATCATTGACAGCTGTTTAAAGTTGGTGGTAGCTTTGTACTGAAATGTCACTCTGCTCTGATTCTTGAATTTCTTTGTATCATTCAGATACTTGGCAGATCCTCCAACTTCAATCAGTCCACCCAGGAAGCTGGCCTTCAGAGAAGCTTCAACATCCAGCAGATAAGTCTTGGATTCAGTGGAGTCAGACGCAGAAATTTGAAATGCACTGCTGTGCTGAGATCTTTCGAGTGTGTTTTCTTGTAGAGTTTTGTCATCCCACAGTGTCCAACCTTTGGAAAATGGAAAACATCAGTCATTTTGTTAACATGAAGTCACAAAACGCTAATCATAATCACTGAGATTTCTGCATGTTGCATCTTCCTGTCCTACCAGCAGTTCCCTAAACAGTGAATATATTTGTCGTTTGATTCTTTCTTTTACAAGAACCTAATTAATAAAGAAATTATAGGATTAATGGTGAATGGTAAAGGATATATGTTAGTGTTTGCAACTGCTAGTGTCTTTATTTACATATAAATTGGTATGTGGTAAATAATAAAATAATTTTTAAAAGAAATTACAACACAACTTTAATGCAGTTTACCTATACACCTTCTCTACAAAGCCTTCACTGAAAATGTCAGTAAATGTATAGTTTTTGACATTTATTTGAATCATGATATTTCACCTTAATTTTACAGTTCTTGTTCTTTGATCGTTTTTTTTAGGATTTTTTTTGTACAGTATAAGTCAAGACTTACCTGGTATCAGTTCATCTTTCCGAGCATCGTAGAGCATTCCCAGGGTGAAAGGTCGACCCAGGCCAGCAACCTTCATGTTATCTGAGGCCATTTCTCCAACCTGCTGAGAAATGTCCTGTAGGTGAGTACACAGCCTTCAGTACTGCATTTAAACTTTTTTAAGTGTTGAGAGTTTGAACAGTGGGAGTCAACTCTCCTCCTTCACAGAAACAGAAAGGACAAAGAAAGATTGACAGTTTTTACTGTGCTATGAACTGCAGTATTTCACTGTTGACACTAATCTGACTGATAGTTTTACACAGACTGGAGTTCAGTAAAAGTCTAAATAAAAATCTGTTTTTGTCCTCCCAGTTTGTCCTCACCTGGTGAAGTTGTGTAGATCAGCGGAGTTGTGTGAAGGTCTTCTTGACTTGACTGATGCTGCGAGGTTACTTATATCCTATCAGGTCCTGGCTCCTGCTGACTCCTCCCATGACATGTCCTCCAGACATGACAACAACCATTTAATCATTCCGCTAGAGTTTGTTCTCGATATTAATGTTGTCCTAAATATCATTATTGGAGTCTGTAAATACATTATTGTACTGATCACATAGTCCAGAATAAAAAATATGTTTGATACATATTTTCATGGGCAGCACGGTGTAAAACCTTACTCCGTCCTCCTCCCACTGTCCAAAGACAGGTTAATAAGTTAATTGGTAACTTGCCCACAGGTGTGAATTTGGTGTGTCAGCCCTGTAATGAACTAACAGCTTGTTCAGGATGTACTCGCCTCTGGCCTAATGTCAGCTGGGATCAGTTCCAAGAACCCTCGACCCTGATAAGGATAAGTGCATATGGAGCATGGATGGTTTTTATATTTTCATATCAAATTCATATCAGTTTTATTCAGACTGTTTTGTAAGCTGTTTCTGTGTCTTTAAAAATAAAATAACTAATTAGCCCATTAGTGCTACTAATTATAGCAGGTAACTCCCCCTCAGAACCACAACATTTTAAAATCATTACAGGTTATTAAAGTTTCATAAAAGCTCATTTAAAATAAATTAAATAAAGTGTTGCAACTGAGCTGTGAACTGTCCTTGTCTACTTTCCTCCACTCTGTTGTTGGTTTCTCAGGATGTAAAGGTTCTCATGGGTTAAACAAAGCTTGTCTGTACTCACTGACCCATCACTGGGTTAGGGTGGTTGAAGAGGACAAGTTTCTCACAATCTTTAAGGAAATGGTTCTCAAATGTGGAGCACAAGACAATGGCATGATATGGCATGCATGTGAGCCATAAAGAGGAAGTGAAAATGAATGTACAATACCTTCTGCTGATCGCTAAATCAGCAGATATAAAGATAAGATCTGAAGCTTTAACATTGGGTAATTTTTGCAACATCTGACTGGAACTGACTTCTTCTTTTACTTTCACAAAATATGTACAGTACCAGTGTGTTTGAACACATTCCATGTGTTTTAGATTAACACTGAAGACAAAACTATTAAATAACACACAGGGAATTACGGAGTACACAACAAAAAGTGTAAAAAGCAGGTCTAGACTGAACTTTTTAAATGGCTGCTTTTCTAAACTACTGAGCATTCAAAGCGCTTTTACAACACTTGTCATATTCACCCATTCACACACATTCATACTGATGGCAGAGGCTGCCTTAAGGTGCCGTGGTGACTAAGGTAAGATGATTAGAAACCGACCCACTCTACCACCTGACATGTCTACATGCCCACCTGACACTGCAAGTGTGTTATCTTGAAACCAGCTCGTAGTTCCCCCCTGCCTGATCTCCTGTCATGTGAGAGAACTGAGGAGAAACTAAAACTTGGTATATGTTTAACCACTAAATGATTTAAAGGAACTTAAGTCTTCCTCAAAACAAAGTTCACAGTCTGCAGAAAGGAATCTAACATTCTTAGAAAACCCCCAAAGAGGAACTAAAATTAAAGGTCCCACCAATTTTTGGGTTTTGGGATTATACAAAGGAGCCTCAATGCTTCCTTTATTATCTCCTTTAGCATAGGATACACCGGACCATCCTTTACGAAAGGAAAGGAGGTAATGCCCTCCCACAATTCCTTGCGGCAGCGACAAAAATCAACGCACCATTCAGTCATTCACAACCAGACATCAAAAAAAACATCAACATCATTTATTTAAACAGTGTGATGCAGCCTGCAGCAGAGAGCGTGTGAATATGAACATACGTGTTTGATCATTAATGTGTTGTGTTGTTGACTGTGGAGCTGCGTTCACACACAGAGTAAAAACTGTTTGTAACTGTGACATCCAGCGTCCTGCAGATCATCATGAAGTTACCGTTGCTGATTAATCATATATCTTTGCCTTTATATGTTTCTGTATGAGTGGACAGGAGGGTGAGCGACCATACCAGCGTAACAAACACTTCATGTGACTTCTGTGACAGGTGGACAATATTCATTTATTATTTGAATTCTGACGTTGACAGTCATGTTTTTCTTGTTGTCCACGTCCACGTACGATTTTTTTTTTTTTGTCTCCGAGTGCTTCGGTTTCTCCACTTTTGAATTATTGGCTACATTCTAATAAAAAAGGGGCAACACCAATAAAAAAAGATGCCTCATGTTGGATGGAGTGTTCAGCCAGCATATGATCTACGGGTCCCATAGATCTGCACAGGTTAGGGTTAGGTTATAAGTCATAAAAAATACAAATAAACAGTATTGTATTTTACTGTGCTGTGCTACCTGCCTCACATTGGTGAGTAGCACAGAGTGTTCAACCTGGATCTTCTGGTCCTGTAGGTCCACACAGAGGCCTCAGTGTTCAACACTCACTGTGTTGGCCTGGGTTAACTCCGAGTGTGTTGGTTTTCTCCCAGATTTTAAACAACAGAAAACAGAAATGAATTGATTTAGTCTGTTCTCAATAATCAGGTGCAGTGACAGAATCCACAGCAAACACGCCAAAAGTAGTTACAAAATACGACCAGCCGGTGTCGCACTGGGTCAACCTCCTCATCAACAGGATTGTACAGTGTCTCAAAGAAGAAATAGAAATGTGGATATGTTGGCAGCTAGACTAAACACAGACTCACAGTAACTCTTGTGTTCCTCGCCGGCTGCTCCACTTCCACACTCCAAGTGCAATTAATAGTATAGTATAAATGTGCTCTTTTACAAAGCAGCTGTAGAATAAGAGACATCACATTCATGTTTGCCCAGCAGACGGCCCTGTGTGTTCATTACTTATATTTTTGTGGTTGAACTTAACCACATAATAACAGATTTTAAATCATCTGGACGCGACACCGACATGTTTTGTAATTTATTTTTATGAAGTTTTCTTTTGCATAAATACAAACATTCATACATAACATCACAAAACTGTTCCACAAAAAAACAATAAAACAAAACAAAAAGCAGCACTTACTGTACATAATAAAAAAAGGAGACATACTCATACGCAGAGGAGGCCCAAAATGAGTCATTTCAAATCAGTCATTTGTCCACAGTTCCTGCTTTATCCTTACTGTAAATATAAGATGATATATAGATATTATGTAGGATATTATATTGTAACTCTTTAAATCTATTGCAGATTGAAATTCTGGAAGGCAACAACAAGATCTTATCCCGCACATCACTGCTAATCACACATTTGAGGCCTCATCCTGAACATTAGGGGCATAGACATTTCCCAACAAAATATTTTCACTGTGTAGCACCCCTTCAACTACAACATATCTTCCTTCAGTGTCTTTATATGAGGCTGTGACAGTAAAAGGGAGATTCACACCTCTCTTATTTGTTGAATGCGATAAAAAAAATAAAATCTGGCTGTTAGAAAAACCTTTACCAAAGGATGACACAGTCACTGGAGTCTTCTCAATAAGTTTTACTTGCAGCAAGGAATCAATACATGCGCACAGCAAGGGTACAGGATTGACTGCTGATTTTCCACAGCACAGCTTTTAAACATTTGGTTACACCCAAATATTTGGATGGCATGACTTCAGTTGGCGGTTTCATGTATCTGTTTCACACATTTGTTACTTTCTCTTGTCCTTGCATTCCCGTAGTCACGTGAGTGATTGTGGTTTGATGAGAGGCAGAACAGCATGTTCTGTCTCTGAGCGACGAGAGCCAAAGGATGTGAAAAGAATGCATAGCTTCATGATTAGTTACGTCTATGGCTACAACAGTTTAACATATTACATTAATACATTTTTCTAACACTGGCCAATCCACTTTTGTGCTCCTCATCATTTAAATGTGTTTCCTGCAAAAAGGCAGTTTGACATTTGTCTTTTTTAAGACAGCTCAGGACAGATTTCCTCTTTACCACATTATTAGAGCCCTGAATATTCCATGTACATATCGTAATAGTCATCAATAAGATGTATTGTTCCTTGTGTGCTGCACATAACTGTAACAGTTAAATATAAAGTGGACCAGTCTGTAGCTTCAAGTATAGAACGAACTTTGCTGAACACAGGAAATTGTTCCGAACAAGAACAGGGCCGGCCGCTGGCATAAGCGAGCTATGCGGTTGCTTAGGGCCACAACTAGTTTTAGGGTTGCTGTTTTGATGTGTTTTTCTGTTATTAGAAATTATATTATATTATATATATGCTTTCTTGTTTTCTTTCCATATAGATAGCATAGGCTCTGTTTTAAAGAGAGTTTTCTTTTAGTTATATTTATTTGTTTCTTTAACAGCATCCACTCGTCCTTTGTTCCCTTCGTACCTCACCTCCTTTTGTTATAAATTAATCTGAAATTTCTTTCAATCAATAACTTTGTTTAACCCTTACCATCTGGTTTTATGTTACCTCTTGATACCCCTTGTGCTGAGTCGTATCACACACTGATACCATATATACATTATGAGAAAGTAAAAGAAGAAGTCAGTTCCAGTCAGATGTTGTACATTCATTTTCACTTGTGTCTTGTGTCCAACGTTTGGGGACCATTTCCTCAAAGTCCTCTAAATTCTGAGAAAGCTTGTCTTCTTCAGCCACACCACTGAACCCACTTAACCAGTGATGGGTCAGTGAGTACAGACAAGCTTTGTTTAAACCATGAAACCACCTTGACAGTGCTTACAAAGAAACCAACAAATAGAGGGAAGGAAAGTAAAAAAGGACAACTGTAGCAACAGCTCAGTGTCCAGACTTATGGATTTATTTTAAATGAGCTTTTACACTTTTATAATCTGTAATAATTTCAAGATTTTGTGGTTTTGAGGGGGAGTTACCTGTTCACTAACAGTGCTGATGGATATCAGATGAGATAAGGTTCAACTTCATTCATTGCACAAATTAATGAGACAATGAAATGCAGTTCTGCATCAAACCTAAAGTGCAAAAAGCACTAATGTGCAGAGTATGTACATACAGTATGTAAAAAAAATAAATATATGTAAACAGTGGTGATATACTGCATATGTGAATACATTAAGAAAAGATAAACAATATGAACAATATTAACAGTATGAAGAGAGTGAAATGAATACAGAAATATAGCAGTTGCAGATATAAGTGTAATAAAAAAACAAATACAATGTGGATGTGAGTGTAAGTAATGCAATTGGTCAATATTATATACAGATTAAACAGCTAGATATGAATACATTATAGGTCAGATATGTACAGTATAAACGGTAGCATAATTAATAATTAGGTAGGTAATTAGATAGGATATAAGTAACATCAGTCAAGTCAAGAAGACCTGCACACAACTCCGCTGATCTACACAACTTCACCAGGTGAGGACAAACTGGGAGGACAAAAACAGAATTTTATTTAGACTTTTACTGAACTCCAGTCTGTGTAAAACTATCAGTCAGATTAGTGTCAACAGTGAAATACTGCAGTTCATAGCACAGTAAAAACTGTCAATCTTTCTTTGTCCTTTCTGTTTCTGTGAAGGAGGAGAGTTGACTCCCACTGTTCAAACTCTCAACACTTAAAAAAGTTTAAATGCAGTACTGAAGGCTGTGTACTCACCTACAGGACATTTCTCAGCAGGTTGGAGAAATGGCCTCAGATAACATGAAGGTTGCTGGCCTGGGTCGACCTTTCACCCTGGGAATGCTCTACGATGCTCGGAAAGATGAACTGATACCAGGTCAGTTTCGACTTACACTGTACAAAAAAAACAAACAAAAAAACGATCAAAGAACAAGAACTGTAAAATTAAGGTGAAATATCATGATTCAAATAAATGTCAAAAACTATACATTTACTGACATTTTCAGTGAAGGCTTTGTAGAGAAGGTGTATTTTACAGATTGTCCCTGAATTAGTATGCCCATGCTCGAACACCTTCAATAATAATAATAATACTTTTACAGAGAAACACTGTTATTTTACAGCTTTTATGTGAAGTGTTACGGTCAAATACCTTCAGTCAAGTGACACTGCTAACAATTATTATTTGTCAGTTGTTTTTTTAAAGATGTTCCCTGAGTTATTGTCTAGTGACCACTCAGCACACTTGTCACATTCACACACGGCCATCAGGTTCAGTATCTGGCTCGAGAACACTGGACGGTGGAACCCTCTGATTACTTTTGTCTGATTCATTGGCATGTACTGTATGTGCTTTTACAACAACATGCCAAAAAGTTTCAGCCTCAAAAGAGCAGTGCAGCTTTGTTTAACAAAAGACTATGCATTATAGGTAAGACAGCAGAAACAATGCTATTATTATATATATATTAACTGTAAATTGTCATTATTGACATAATGCTTAAATTGACAGCTTGATTGTTAATTTACAGATAATGTTCATAATTCTACAAAGTTTTGTATACAATTTTAAAAAACAGAAAACTACTGTAATTATTTATTAAGTTATTTTATGAAGTGTAGACTACATATTTATCAAATGACAGCTCTGCTTACAGGAATAAACTTTAATAAACATTTTCTCAGCCAGTTCAGTGTCCATCTGCAAAGGTTCTTCTGTGTACTCATAAAGGTATTCTCCACAGTGAACAGCATTTTTCACATCGCTGTCAAAGTCACTCATTTTTATTTTCTTGAATTTGTTTTCTTTTCCATAAACTGCTGTAACTGGCCTGAACAGCTGATCTGTGGTATAATAGTGTGCAGCAGTTATGCTTATGTGTACACTCGCCAGTGTATACTTTAATCCATTAGAAATGGAGAAAAAAAGACACACATACTGTGCAATGATTATGATTAGCGTTTTGTGACTTCATGTTAACAAAATGACTGCTGTTTTCCATTTTCCAAAGGTTTCACACTGTGGGATGATAAACTCTCCAAGAAAACACACTCAGCACAGCAGCGCATTTCAACTTTCTGCACCTGACTCCACTGAATCCAAGACTTCTCTGCTGGATGTTGAAGCTTCTCTGAAGGCCAGCTTCATGAGTGGACTGATTGTTCATACATCTTTTATTTCACGCTCCACGCAGGACGTAACGAGGCCTCAGTATTACAGTTAACATGCAGTCTGACTTAATCTGCTTTAATAAAGGGCCGGATTGAGTCTGACACGTGGTATGAAGTATGCACTGCTGCCGTGTTTGCCTTGATGCATGAGCGTGCACTGCCCTCCGGTGGTCACAACATGGAACTGCAACACAATGAATTAATAAAGCTGGAGTCAGTGCAGCCATGAGAGCGGGCTACAACTTCCGGTGAGTACTTTCAAAATACAGTGACCAAAAAAAGAATAATGTAATTACTGAGACATATCGAGCTGTTTCAAAATATTTATCAACACACAACAATCTATGTTTTATATTGTTTCAAGTTTATCTTGAAGATATTGAGTTTAAAAAAAAAGTAAAATAAGATATAAGATAGATCCCATGTTGGGGAAATTCACGTTACAGCAGCTCACAGTACACAAGGTAGATGAGAAAAATATTTGTGAACAAAAATAAAATAGAAAAAGTATAATAGATATTATAATAAATATAATATAATATTTATATATTAATATTATATTTTGTTTGTTGTGTCGCCCTGTGTTCACTCTGAAGAGACTCATACAACTGATACCGCTAAAGAATATTAATAATCAGTGAACATTAAAGTTAATTAATAATAATCTCCATCATTTCATGATAATTTCGTTTGTACTGCGGGTTGGTCACTTTATTTTGAAGGTAATTAGCGGATGTCACCGGATGCTGTCGTGTCTACAGTGACGCTGGTTTAACAAACGCTGCGTTGCAGTTCCCCTCTGTGGCCACAGGAGGGCAGTGAGTTTGTTCATACATGTTTTATTCCACGCGGGACGTAACGAGGCCTCAGTATCATAGTTAACATGCAGTCTGACTTAATCTGATTTAATAAAGGTCAGTTTATTAAATCACAATTATACTGTTTTAATTAAATCTGGATCTCGTTGCGGTACTGTTTGTCCTTGCCTGCGTACCGTCCTTCCTGCTGTGGGTGTGACACAGATGACCACACTAGTAATGGCGGAGCAGCTGTGCTAGCCTCTCGCCGCAGGTCAGTCAGACAGCTCGATATCGGAGAGGTCGGAGTTTCTCCCGGGTGCCGGCCGTAGCTGGGATGCTGTGTCAGGATGGGAAATCTTTTTGGAAAAAAGAAACAGACTCGAGTGACAGAACAAGACAAGGCGGTTTTGGTAAGTGTCACAGTGAGCTAGCTAACGTTAGCTAACGTTAGCCGGCTAACTAAACCGTTAATGTTAGCCTGCAGGCTACACGTTCAGTCAGTCACGGACAGTTTGTACATCATGACGTCATCGTTTCTGCTCTCTGACATCATCTTCAAGTCGGCATGAATGTTGCGTTCATGAACTTCACCCCAGCTCTGATGCTACCTTTAAATTGCTCAACTGAGCAACTGTAGCAACAGTGCAACTTGTGTGTGAAAGTTGTGATTTGTGCTCAGAGACTTGTACCACAGCATCACGCTGGGCTGACCTCGCTGCGGTGAAATATGACAGCAGTTTGATCAGGTCTGTGTGTACACTGCGCGCTCACGTCTGTTTCCTCGTCACAGCAACTGAAGCAGCAAAGAGATAAACTGAGGCAGTATCAGAAGAGGATCAACCTGCAGCTGGAGAAGGAGAGACGTTTGGCCAAGCAGCTGCTCAAAGATGGCAAAAAAGAGTGAGTAAAGCCGACAGATGTTCTTTTGACCTGTTGAGTGTGTTATGAATATTCACAGGCTGAGATAAGATACAAAACAGATCTGTGGACGTTTCACTTTATTTAGAATGATGACAGGATTCATTGAGTCAAATGTATCTGACGTGCATCTTTTGGATTCAAACAGGAAAGCACTCCTCCTGCTGAAAAAGAAGCGTTACCAGGATCAACTTCTAGACAAGACGGAGAACCAGATCGGCAACCTGGAGCGCATGGTGAGCGATCAGTGGATTCGTCTGATGGGTGTCGTGTGGCAGCAGCATCGCAGCGTCACTAACACTTCTTCTCCGTTCTGCGTATTTCAGGTTCAGGACCTGGAGTTTGCCCAGATTGAAAAGAAAGTCATCGATGGGTTGAAAGTTGGAAATGAATGTCTGAAAAAAATGCACGAGGTAGGCGACGTAAAGTGTGGGATGATGATCACATCCTCCGCCTGTCACTGGTTACTGATGAGCTCTGTTTGTTTTAGGTGATGTCTGTCGAAGAAGTGGAACGAATTTTGGATGAAACTCAAGATTCAATCGAGTATCAGAGGGTGAGGAAATAACACACGTCTCATTTAGAAACTCTGATCTGTAACATGAAGCCGTTTGTTGTTTACTGAGAGCTCGTTGTCTCTGCAGCAAATAGACGAGATGCTGGCAGGTTCGTTATCACAAGAGGATGAAGATGCTGTGCTGGCTGAGCTGGAGGCCATAACTCAGGTCAGTCTCACTCATTTATGTATTTCAAACTGAGACAAAGGTGACTTCAGTATTTTCCTGATCTCTTCTTCTTCTCACCTCTAAACTGTCTCAGGGAGACGTTGAGCTTCCTGACGTTCCCTCAGACGAGCTGCCAGAAGTCCCAGCGGCCTCGGAGGAGAAACCAGGTTTGTCCTCTCTGATTCCAGCGTTATGATATGTGATCTCACTCATCTGTATGGAAAGTAGATATAGAATTATAGATACAGGTATAGAATGCAAGACTGAACCAGGTGCCTGTGTCTAGAACTAAGTCAAGCTGAGCCCTTGGATTTGAGGGAACTGGCCCTGGATAGTCCTTGAAAAGTCCTTGAATTAATGTTTAAGAAGACGTTGTTTGATGAGGAGCTGAACCTCGCGTCTGATCATCGTCGTCACAGCAGCTCGGTGCTGTTAGTCAGTCGTCATGCAGCACAAACCACGTGTGTGATCCATGTCATGAAACATGTATTTGAAGTTGTGTTTAACAGTCACATCCTCACGTTAACGTGCATAAAGATGAGTAAGGAAGTGTTACACAGATTTAAATTTGGTAGAACAGTAGCTGGTCTCTGTCAGGTAGCACTATCAGTGAACGCGGTGCATTCTGAGTTTGATGACTGTTTTGATTTGAGAACCAGTTCTCGGTGCCACACCCTGCTGCCTTTTGTCACTCTGTCACCCTGTTGTTGTTTCAGAGAGGGATCGTCCCAGGAAGAAGCCAGAGAGAGAGCTACTCGCAGCGTAGGAACGTGACCGACCTCCCTCAGCTCAGCTGCTGGAGCTCCTCGACAACAACAGAGTCCGACATAAAACTTCAACCACACAAACATTTGCTGGAGATCTCTCTTTCCTTCAGAGGGCTGCGATTTGGTGACAGCAGCCACTCTCAGATACTGGGCTTCCTCCACGTCATCCAGCCGCAGGCCGACACCTGCAGGTGGTCAGGACTGGTTCACTGCTGGAGGAACGCTGATTTGAACCACAAAGACCTGTGACATCAGATAATTGTGCCTAACCTTCGTTTGAGTGTTCACCACTAAATCATTCTACATTTAAGTTAAATGCATGTATGTGTTCCTCACTGTAATTCATCCTGACCATCCTGATTGCTGGACACGGTTCACTTATAGTCTGTAAAGGGTCCGTTCACTCAAATGATCCTGTTAGTTTCATAACCGTTTGTTTGTCTGTCGGCAGGATGATGGTTTCTATGAGGGGTGAGCGTGTGCCAAAAAGAAGCTCGAGTCACGCGGCTGAAACTCAGAAATGAGTTTCATGTTCGTTAACATTGTGATCAATTCTAGCTCCGGTATCTGTGACAAAATGGCCGCTGTGCTGTGACTAAACATACAACAAAACAAAGCCTCTTGATGCGAAGCATAAAAGCACGAATCCAGACTGGATCTTTACTGCAGCGCCTTCACTTTGAATCCAGCCCCGAGTCCTTTGCTGCATGTCGCCCCCAAAACAAAAGTCACCAACTAAAATATAATACTGCATAAAAAGAATTTGTGTTTTAAAGAAAAGCACCATGGCAGAGGTTTGTGCTCGGGCCCTTCCAGTCTTATCATGGTTTTATTTGAGATTTCTGCGTCCACGTCAAGCCGAGTGGTTCAGATTCTGAAAAATGACTCCGCAGCATCTCGCTCCAGAAAACAACGTTACGCTGGATAATCCACGGATCGTCTGTGTTTTTTTAAAAACTATTTTCCACCAAAGAAATCTCAGAGTGGCAGAAATCTTCAGATCAAACATAAAGGATCATTTTAACTTTAAATCATTTTTTGGTTTCCTGATGGCGCCTCCTGTCTCTGCATTCATTCATCAGGATATCATTGATGGAGAAAAACGACTTAATTAAAAGCAAACTGACATTTGTAGCT
The DNA here is from genome assembly GCA_033000465.1 of Sciaenops ocellatus. Classification (NCBI taxonomy): domain Eukaryota; kingdom Metazoa; phylum Chordata; class Actinopteri; family Sciaenidae; genus Sciaenops; species Sciaenops ocellatus. Next base: position 3,342,378 of record CP136879.1, on the reverse strand, counting down.
TCAGACTGAATGTCATTTAGTTTGGCAGACTTAAACTCTGCACTGACAGACAGCAGTGGGACCTTTGAGTGAACCGACCCTTTAAGGCTGACATCGTGAAAACATAACCTCCTCACAGAACACGCCTTATCTGGCTCCGTCGTCTCAGCCGGCGATACGAGTTATTTGACCCGCCCTGGAACTTTTTCCAAAGTACCAAAACATTTGCGTCTGATTCACAGAATAATCTCAGTCCGACTCTTTTTCAAGCAGCTTAACTAATCTAATTCTCTGCTCCCCTTGTGGATTAGTTCAGTGTCATTGAAGAAAGGGCTAATCATACCGTCTGTGGGATTACCTATGAAGCCTCTTCAAGGTAAAAAGAACTTGACAGAACCTGAATCTTTACCCACTGAGTATTATCCACGCAAGGGCTGTAATTAATTTACTGCGCATATCATGCTCAGATTGGCTTGTGTTAAACTGCAGCACGAATGATGACCTACATTCGCGAGGCTTAAGCTTGTGTATCTTTGAAGATCTATTTAACTAATCTGTAATCAGTTAATCTCAGACAGAAAACACCGATGACTAATACTGTCAGGCTGCAGACGTCATTTCACCAGTTCAGCATCAAAGTGATCGTCCATGATTAAGTTGGTTTGTAGATTGAACCTCTGTGCATTCTTTTTACAATAAAAGTGTTTTTTAATGGTCACAGTTCAGATTTACTGTCATTGAACACAAGGTGGTGACAAAGAGCTGTGTGTGTGTGTGTGATACTGATTTTTGATGTTTACTGACAGCTGGAGGGAGGAGAGGGTTGGGGTTCACACAGGTCCTTGAAATCTTTAAATTTTATGAATTTAAGGGGAAAAAATCCAGGCCTTGAAAGTTTTTAAAAGTAGATATGGGTTATTCAAAGTGCTTGAATTCATATTTCGTGTCAGAATAGAAACCGTAGCTCTGTTGATGTTTTTTTTACTTAACGTGGATAAATTGGTGTTCTGCCTGTGAGCTGATGTACAGACGTTCTCAGTGTTGTAACAGTAATTAGCCTTGATCCGTCTCTTACTTTGCCTTGTTGGGTTCTTGAATTTGAGGGAACTGGACCTGGAAAGTTGAATTAGATGTTTAAGAAGGTGTGGGAACTCTGAAGTGGATGACATGCAGCAAAGGGCCTGAGCTGGATAAAGACTCAGCCTTCATACGCGGTCCCTGTCCTGTTCAAACATGCCGTGTAAAGCCAGATCCATTTGGAAGACTTGAATCTTGAATCTTGACTGTGAGCCAGACCTAATCACACAGCATTGATGTTGGACCTCAGTAATGTTCCTGCAACCTGTTTCCAAACACCTGCTGGAAAGTCTGAAACTAGAAGACTGGAGTTAAGGGATCACATGTTAAAGTCACGTGTGTAATGAGTTTCCACATAGTACCCATCTGTAAGTCTGCACATTCCATTTAATGAAGATAGCTGAAGGTTTGGTGTGGTCAGGAGAACCTTTTAATATCATCTCTCTGCTTTTCTTTCTCCAGCCTTCATGTCTCAGGTGAAAACTATTGGCACTCCGTGACCTTGTTTTGTAAGTTCACCATTGTTGTAAAGGTTATTCAACTGTTGTACAGGACAAACGCATCAGTAAGACCTTTGCAAAATGAAAGGATGACATTAAATGTTCCTATCTATAGCCTTGAAGTATTCTCATCAAACACAGCCTGTGTATTGTTCCATCTTTCAGGCCTCCTGTGAGCCTGAAATAGCCTGAATTGGTTTTTCTTTGTCAAGTTGCTGGAATCCACTTCACAGTGATGTACTCTTTTTGAATGGACTGGCTCCATTCTGCAGCTGACCATGCATTACAAGCTCATTGGTGCTGTGTGGGAGTGGGCGACGCACAGACAAGAACCTGAATGTCAGAGCGCGGTGCTGATGAATCACTGACGTGGAGCTGAAGCAGAGAAAGGCTGAGAGGACGATGGTGAGTAGGACGTGCATGAAGGGAAGATCAGATGCTTTTGAATGGATGCTTCAGGTGTGTGTGTGTGTGTGTGTGTGTGTGTGTGTGTGTGTGTGTGTGTGTGTGTGTGTGTGTGTGTGTCCTGCCCACTCAGATTCCTGCCTACCTAACTACACCTCCACTGTGCACACTGTCACACAGGCAGAACTGTTTTCAGGCCGTTCAATCTCACATAACTGGAGACAAGTTCATGTTGGGACTCAGAATAGTAAGAACAAGTCACAAGACCTGAGAGAGTGTTTCAGGTCTACATAAACTGAAAATTCACTTGTACTGGAATATTTTGACTTATAAGTCTTTAAGTCTATGATTTATGGTGCTGACCTTCAACTGCAATATCCCCATTTGAGTCCATGGGGTACTTATTGCGCATCATTCACCATATTTCTTTAATTTCCTGTCATCCGAGTTTCAAATATCTTTGGCTCTGAGCAGCTACAACTCACTATTAAGACATTTTATCTAGTTTGTTTAAACTTTACAAAAACCAAGTATGAAAAATGACAGGTTGTGGTTTCATGGTGAATTATGTGCAGGACTACTTTTTGGGTAGGTGCAGTGACTTCCAGGGAAGCCAGTTCCCAGTCTCTATGCTAAGCTAAGCTGAAGAAAGCTAAAAAGTATATTTCTCAAAATGTCAAATTATTGTCATGTCTCGAGTTGTCTTTTTTGTCCAAGTATGAAATCTACATGTCTGCATACAAGGTGAAGATTACGTTAAGCTTTTTTTTGGCCTTTTCTTTTTGTTGTTTTGACAGAGACAGCTGAAGAGAGACAGGAATGTGCAGAGAGAGAGAGAGAGAGAGAGAGAGAGAGAGAGAGAGAGAGAGAGAAGGGGAACGACATGCAGCAAAGGGCCGCAGGTCGGATTCGAACTCTGGGCCGCTGCTGAGCCTTCGCACATGGGGCGGACGCTCCACCAACCGAGCTAATCGACACCCCGTTAAGCTTTTTTTTTAAGGCATGTACTAATTCTTGTCACAAAGTCTCTGAGGACACCAGTCCAGATCAAGTCTAAAGTACATTGCAAGTCATTTGAAGTCTTTCAGGTCTCCAAAAGTCTCAAGTCACCCACAGATCTCCGGTCTTAGTTTTATGACTTTACTCTGACTCGTGTCAAATCTCGAGTGCACAGCTCTTAAATTTAGTCTGAAGGTGAAAACAATGATTTTGACACAGTTCGGGGGAGAAAGCCTGAAGTCAAGTCTTCATAAGCAAAATACAAGTCATTCAGATCTGCTGGGTGTTTCCACATCATCATTTCAGACTTGAATTCCTTCACAGTCCTCGTTGCTGTTACTTTAACTCAAGCCTGCAGCTCTGCTGATTACTCGAACCAATCGTGATTAACAGTCATTATCTTAATTAATTTGGGTATAATTATACTTGGAGATGGATTGGCAGTCAGCAAACACAATGGTAACCTAGGTTCAGTTATGGAAACTAATTGTGGGGATTGAATACTCACAGAGGAGCAAATCAATTTCCTAGCTGACAGTGAGAATGTTGCTGTTCGCTCTGGTAAAGACCAAACATGCTGGATTGATTTTCACTAACTGTCAGCAGTTTGGTCTCCTCGGGATCTTCTTTAATCAGATGTGACAATCAAAACAGAATCAGTCTGTTCTGATAGTGAGCTGAGGTTCCACTTTATTATCCTCGCAGCCATCAGCCCTAAAATATGTCATCTATTTTATCTCACTGAAAAAAAACTGTGTTGCAGAATAGAAAAAGGCTCGGCTGTCCTCTTTCACACAGGTCTTTCTTTATCCTCGGCTTTGTCTCCTTTTCATAGATTCTCATTCAAAGGCCTTCAGATCGTGATGTGCTAAGATGTGTGGGATTCCCCAGCCCACCATACAAGGCTTCAAAATCCAAGAAAATGTGGCTTCATCCCACTCATACCAAGCAGAGCCCACTCAGCCAGAACGAGTGGAGCCACACTATTATAGAGCACGGTAAACAAATACATGGAGAGCACTTTAAGTCTTCATCTCCATCTTTATTATGTCACATTGTCAAATTAACATGTCCGTAAAACTCTAACAGAAGCACAGACACTGCTCAGGAACATGAAACCAGTCACAGTGATGTGATGTTTGTTAGATGTCATGTGGATGGGGATGCTGGTCAGATCCTGAATGGATGTAGCAGAGGCGGCGCGTGGGCTGCGTGACACAGCGGAGGAGGCGTGGCTTGTTTTAAAGCTATGATGCATTCACGGACTCACCGTAAAGCGCCCAAGTTCCCACATGGTGCCACACTTCATGATGCTTCTGGTTAGGGTTAATTGATAATAATAATGATATGATGATGGTGGCAGATGGAAACAAGAAAAACGATTAGACTAAAGTTTCAGGAGGAGTCCAAACCTTTGGCAATCATTTCCCGCCTTCCAGAAAATTTAAAAATCTCTGCACACCTGAATATGTGAAAGGTGCATCAAAGAAAACAACCTGAAAAATAATGAAAAAACACCTGCACACTGACTGACCAATGACAGTATAAAGAATGGACAGTGTATGTGTGATGCTGCTCAGTGTGGTCGCTCTGGCAGCCGCCATGTTGGCAGTCCTGCCTCTTCCGCCTTATCTAAAAATCGGCAAAGACGTGATCGTCAGCGGACCTAAGGCAGGCCGAATGTAGCCTGGGTGCTCAAACAAACCCTCTGTAACTACGAACAGGTGAGTTGTATAAAAATTCACCCTCAGTACAGTTGTCATGAACGGGGAAATTAGCTATAGAGACCAAAACTGTTTTTTGTACCAGGCTGTAAACATGTTTATTTCTGCTGTGAAGTTGGACATTTTAACATGGGGACTTATGGAGAGCCGGCCTCGAGTGGACGTTTGAGGAACTGCAGTTTTTGGCTTCACTTCCCAGCCACGGAGGTTGCCCCTTGTGTCTGACTCACCGCTGGTATATTCATTAATTTGTGACATTTGGTTTAGTCGGTACATGATGAAGGTTGAACCAACCGAAGAGTTTCACCGAAATGTCACAAATACGTACGTTTCCTTATCCAGTGTCCAATCCTGTGCCATCAAGAGTCTGCATCAAGGGATGAACTCACAAATAAAATCACCTGCTGAGGTGATCGGTTGGAATAAAATCCTGCAGACCAATAAAGCCCTGAGGTCTGTCCATAGCTCCCCAATGTGTCATGCGGATCTTAAACCGGGCCCTGGTTTCATTACTTGATCTTCAGGCCTTGAAGGGGGTCCAGTTTCCAGTTTCAAAACATTTTGCTCATCTGTTGCAAACTGACGTGTGTTTAAATAAATGACCCCGGAGCAGGGGATGTCCCAGCACAGAAAACTGTAATCTACAGAGAGCTCAGCAGCTTGTTTTTGCCCCAGGTCTGTTTAGCAGCAGGTTAATCCGGCCAACTGTTTATTATCATATTCAAACATACAAACATGCAATTAAATCTGCCTTTTCATCACACACCTCTCCTTAAACCTAACTAAATCATAGCTCTCCTTGTCCATTGTACACAGCATTTAAACTGTCTAACATTATAGTTCTTAGTCCAGATCCTGACGTCGCAGCTCTATTTTCCCCCGTCCTTGAATGCAGCACCGCCCCTCTTGAAGTGAGTCCGCCTCTGCGCTCCAACCGAGAGGCAGCGACGGGCTGAGTGTCTGCGTGGGGAGCCGGTGTGGGCGCAGCGGAGGACTTTCCTATAAAAGCAGGGATCCCACGGTCAGACGAGCTCGTCTCTCTCAGTCACCGCAGGCACGAGCTGCGATTCCCCGCGAACAGCTGTGTCGTTCCTCCCGGACAAAAAACAGAAAAATCATCTGAACCTCTCAACCAAAGGAAATCTTTAGTCTATGGTTCTGACTGACTCTCCAACAAGGATGTCCCGGACCGACGAGGTGCACCGTATAACGGAGAATGTCTACAAGGTAAGACGGACAGTTTGGTAGTTTGTTTCCGCCGCTGACCGTGTCCTCCCGCCGCGGAGGGACACCTGCTGCACCGGTGGACGGCTAATTAAAGGACGCTGATAGAGGACAGGCAGCGGATAACTTTGACTCAGCTGACCTGACTGCTGTCTTAGCTTGTGTCTCGCCACTTTGGTAACACAACTGTGTGTTCCGTTGCGATGTGAAGTGACTGAATGATAAAAGAAATGATGTCCAGTCACCAGGAGACGCCGAGAGAGCGTTTATTGGTGTTTCTCCTGGAAAAGATGCAGCGGGTCTTTTTTATTGAAGGTAAAGAGATGCATAATTTAGTCTATAAAATGTAAAGAAAAAGTTATCAGATCCAGAATGGATGTCTTCCACCTACAGATCAATCAATCAGTTAATATCAATTAACAGAATCGATGAATTGCCTTGTGTTTGGACTAATTGATCCTTTTCAGCACCAGTGAATCCACTCCATCCGACCTCTGGTTACAATGCTTCATTTGTTGTAGCGGTGCGAGTCAGCCATGCAAATTTCACCTGTTCAGACCAGAGAGCTCCAAAGTGACAGTTTGCCCCTGGGCCAGTTCAGCTCAAGCAGCTCGACACATTGCTGAGATGCTGTCACCAGCAGAGGGGAATTCTGCTGGAAGTATCTGAACTAGACATTCAGTATCTGTCTGCGTGAATGCAGTTTGTTAATTTATAGAGTTTGGGGATCTCAAAATTCACATTGGACCCAAAAATGTTCATGTGGGATCTTGAAGATTTATTTATCATTCTGATGGACTGATGCCTTCATTGGAAAGGTTTGAGCATCAAACGTGCAGTTGACCCTGTGCTTCCCCTGGACCCCAAACTGGGATCTGAGATGTTAGGACAAGTTCAATGAGAGCACAGACTAAGGTCAAAGGAAGGAGAAAAGAAAACATGAACACGGCGTTGCAGGTATTTTAGGAAAACCTCGACATTGACTGAACGGACCACCCTGCTCTTGTTGAAACTTGAGAGGCAAAAAGGTGACAAGTGTTCAGGTCCTCCATTGTTATTCCCACAACAAAGCTCCTCTTCAGCAGAGGCAGGCGAGGGGGGTGTGGTGCCACTGGTGGTGGAGAGGTGTTACTCTTCAGTTTCACTGCACTCAGGGCAGCTCTCCAGGCGAGGTAGATTTCAGCAGAGGAATCACAACCAAGGGTTTTCCTTCATGCGAAGAAACTTGTCACCGTTCCACACTCCTCCACAAAAAAAAAGGCTTGGAGACAGCCAGGGTGCCTAAAAAGCTTCTTTGTGCAGGAGAGTTGTTGGTGGATGCTGGAGGAGAAGCGCATGTGTACTTACTGAGCCAAAGATGTATTTGAGGAGGTCGGGTCAGTGAGGGTTCATGGTTTCTTGAGTAACAGAGGCAGGATGGGAAATCTGGGCTACCAAGGAAATGATAGGAGTCATTTCAGATTGTGGACGAGTGATCAAGGAGAGGAGGAGGTACCTGATGTTGTGACCTGCTGGAGGTTTCTTCACATTAATAGCTGGAGAGAAACCACAGAAAAGAGGATGAGGTGGACGAACTTTGGAGGGAGAATCTGCATGAATGGGTGCTTGTACAGCGCTGTATAAGGAGGCAGTTTTTGTATGAAGTGTTTAGGTGATTGACCAAAAATGAATTTATCAAGAAAAATAAGACATTCTGTCCTGTAACTTCTCCAACGTGAGGATTTGTTGCTTTTCTTTTGGCATATCATTATAAATTCAGTTGGCTTGGCTTCTGGCAATATGATCTTTGGAGGCTCCACCTTGGGCTTCAGAAATTTCACTGTGACATTTTATAAATTAAATGATTTTATTAGAAAAATTAAAGACAGATTAACCTTGATCAATAAAAACATGAATATTAGTTACAATGAAAATCCCCATTCAGAAGGCAAAGGGAAGAGGAGCTGTGAGACTTACCAGGAGAATGCTCTGCTGAAGGGTCGAGTATGAAAATGCCATCATGCAGAAATGCAGCAGCGGGGTTTCTTCCTGTCATCAGCAGGCTGCATCATTAAGGAGTCAGCAGGAGTGAGGAGAAGCAGAGCACCGCTGCCAGTTTGACCCGCTGCTGGATGCTGATTGTAGGAGTCTTGATGCTCGCTGGTGTGGCAGTCGTTGCTGCAGTGGTCGGGGGGACCCCCCGGGGCGTTTCAGCCGATCTGATGAGGTGTGTGTGTGTTTGGGGGGGCGCTGTTTAGAGAAACTAACAGGTCTTTATTTATTCATTAAAGGCATTGAAGATGAAGAGGCCCAGAGGTGCCAGCTCCCATTAGATAACACTCAAGTCTGTTTCTCCACTCAGGGGAGAAGGTAGAGATGACAAATGTCACCGATTTTAAATCATGCAGCGTCAAGATGGGGATCAGGAACATCAATTACAGAACACACAAAGTGTCAAGCAAAAGAAGTGCTTCAGCCAATGCTGCTCAGTCCATATTTAACATTTAATGCAAGAAAATGTTTGAAGATCTGCATCAAAATAAACCAATGATAGACATTTCGGATACCTCTTGCCCACTGGGATAGGCTCCTTCCCCCCGTGACCCTGACGAGGCTAAGCGGTTACAGAAAATGGAAGGAGTCGACATAATGAACACTGAGTTGTGGACATTTTTAGATTATAATAATTATAATTTAGCATCACCTACATGTGAAATGCTCCCTTCCTTGCAGGGTTAGTCAGAATTTGTTGAAAATTGCCTAACCAGATATTAAGTAACAATAGCCTGTCAATGTACCAAATCGGGTAAAGAGTGGCTGAAATAAATCTGTCAAAATTGGCATAGCCTTTACTGAAATATTAATCGTGAATTGAGTCAAACGTTAATTGTTCAAATGACCACACGATGCCACATACAGCGGTGATACAATTAGAAAACGTTTGCAGTTTCTGATTGAAAGTGGTGGCTTAAACAGTTACGGCGTTTGTTTGATATTTGAATAATTCTTAACAGCTACCATTGAGCAAGGCACTTACAGAGCAGCTGCTATAGATGGTTACAAGCTGGAGGAGAGTTCAGCTGATTTATTTTCAGGTGCTACTAACTATATGAAGTGAGCATGATGAGCCTTCACTGGTTAATAATGACTTTGTGTTCCAGCAGCTCTGCATGCTGTTTGTTTATTCGACTATTAACTGGCCAGAACGCAGTAACTCAACCACAGAGAACCGAAGCCGTAACCCTGCTGCTCTGCTGCTGAAACAAGAGATGCTGAATGTAATTTTTGGATGACTCACACTGGTGGATGCGTGTGTGAAGTGTGTGTGGGCAGTGTCTCACGACTGTGTGTGTTTTGCCTGTTTGTCAGCAGCCGTACTGTACTGTGGAGTGCCTGCCGCTGTATCTGGCTCTACAATGATAGAACTTTACAGCAGAAAGTAAAAAAATATGAAAGGTGTGTATCGGGTGTGTATTGAGGCGTCACTTAAACGTCCCTCTGGATTTGGTTTGTTGAAGTTTTTAGATGCCGTGTTTGTCACCCGCTGACAATGTGGGTTAACTGTTTCCTCAGGTTGTTGTGGTTGGTGAACAAGCACCATCTGTGTGTTTGTTCTGGAGTGCATTCAGCCAAGCGTTGTAATCCCAACAGCGCTGCGGGCTTCGCTTGTTGAATGAAGCTCAAATGTCAGGGTGAGGCCGGTTTGTGATTGTGTTTGATTGAAGGAGTGCATTCTAGAGATCAGCTGGTCAATTGATTGATCTTTGTACTGTGTGTGTGTGTGTGTGTGTGTGTGTGTATATCCTTCTACCCATCACCTCCACCAGCTCCTCATGGAGGGTTTTGACGCGTTCCAAGACCAGATTGTATCAGGTGTGGTTGGTATTGATAAAATGGTCTATTATAGTATGTAAATCCATATGGGATAGCAACACATTGGTGTGTATATAGTGCATCTGAAAAATCAGTGAATAAACTGCTTCCTAATAAAATATTTAGATGGGAATAAGGGCACCACGATTCTCCAAATCTACCATTCAAATTTGAACAATTTTGATAATTGATTGTTGGACTAAACGAGAAATTTGAAATGTCTCCATGGGCATTTTTCACCATCATAAAGGAAATGAAAGAAAACATAGCATTGGCCATATGTTGTATTTAATTTTGAGGAGGCAGGTTTGTTGAGCTTGTTCTCTGGGTGGTAGTGACTCTGTGAGAGTTTTTATTTAGAGAAGCTGTCGATTTACGTGTCAGCAGCATTAAAAAGGTGTACAGTATCAATCTCTGTCTAAGATGACAGGAATGCTGTATTAGTATTTGTATCGCTTAACTGTCACCGGGGACACCCTCGAGTGATTGGAGCCATAAATCCCTCCGTAAATATTGTCATATTTTCAAGTCCAATCTTCGCAAGACACAAGGCTACGGCAGTGCTCATGTGAAGCCAAAACTATTTGTTCTCGAGGGAGGGATTTTTGTCCAATGTGTGGGGGGTTGTGAGTAATACTACAGAACACTTTATCCCCACACTCACACAAGTACAGTCTGTTCAGGTTTTTTCTTTCCTCTCGAGCCTTTTCATTTCTTAGCAGAGTGGACAAAAAACTGAGAAATTCAGTCAACAATAGCAGTTTTCCAGCTGTTTTCTCATGCTGTGACAGAACGTCTATACAGTTATATTGCATAATATGTATTTAATAGGATTTAATTGGATTCTAGTAGCGGTCTTATCAGAGTTATCGCCTGTTAGTTGTGTGTTCTCCAGCCCATACGGTAGCAGACAGCTGTTGTTACTCCATCAGTATGTTTGTCTTTCCTCTGGTGTGCTATGAAAAGATGCTTCAGTGTCATGTGCAACGTCAGATTGAGCCGCTCTGATACATTTTCCCTTTGTTCATGTTTGAGGTGAAACCAAGCCTCCAGTCTTTGTGCTCATGTGTCAGGAAGCATATTGAATTTAAATACTCAGCTAAGGCAGGATTTCTCCAGTGTGATTGTTTCCTCTCTGATTAGTCACACTGCTTTCACCTCTATCGTCTCTCTTCTGTGCTACCTCGTCGGCTTTGTGCTCCTGTCCCTGCAGAATACTGTGCCTCCTTAAGCTCCAGGCTTTGTTCTAGCTTTTTGCCTTCCTACTGATCTTTGATTTGGGCAGCAGCAGTGTTTGCAAGCGTCATTGTGACGCTGTCTGACAGTGTTGTGGGGTGTACGATTGTGTTACGTAAGAGGGGAACAGTGCAGATATGTAGCAAGAGGTACAGTGTTGCAGTTATTGACTTTACCCTTTATTAAGCACTGTATTGTTCATCATATTCACAATCATCACCAGCTCTGCAGCTCAGCACAGCTTTACCTCTTTTAGCTCATTGTTTTGGTTTTAGTTGCGCACAGAGATTGTAGTCTGCGTCTCTGATGGGTCAACTGCATGCAGTAAAGAAATTAGGGATGCCCTAATTACTGATTCCCAATCACCTATGAGCTTTATCAGCCAATACCAACAGTTTTGTTTATTGCAGCTGATATAGCAGTATTAAATTCAAATTGATCTTTACAGCAGCTGGCTTTTGACTGCTGTTTTATACTGACTGCTGACTCCTCACGCCCCCTGACCGGCCAGTAGGAGGCTCACATTCTGACCTTTGTTCTGATTCTGATCTTTGTTGTGCCTGAAAACTGGCATCCATAATAACATTTGGTCTCAACTTGAAATGTAGCATCTGCAGATTAATTCCATATCCGATATGTTCTGATCCACTAAAGTGGGACATGATACGAGATGAATAAATCCCATCTTGACTGGAAGGGAGCCTACTGTATGTCACCGCTCTGCATCTGTGCAGTTTCCATGTTAGAGATTGCATATTTTTACTTAATATCAACAAACAACAAAGATGAGCTGAATGATAATATTGTGCAGTTGTTGTAACACATAACTTAAGCCATAACTTCGTGGGCTCTCTTGGCCTGGTGTCTCTTTGCCTCTTAGCGGCCAAAATCACTTAATGCACTTCATGCATTGACTTTTTTCTACTAACTGCCAGAGAACATGCTGTGGCTGTCACTTTTAAATAACTACTGGTTCATTAATACAGGCAACAGGCCTTATGGCTGCATAACTTTCTGTTTATTGACCGACAGACTGTTTAATTTCTTTGCTGCCTCTTTTCTGTGATGTGATGGAGCTCTGTCTGGTCAACACTGGTTCACAGTGGTGGGTTTCTCTTTCATTACTGCGCAATTGATGTTTTAAATGGATAATATTTAGGGATGGAAATACATCAACATGATATTATTGTTTGGTCAGTACAGCAACAAAGAAACACATTTACCAAGAAATGTAAGATGCTGTAGTCCAGCCATTTTTCGTCTCACCTGATGGTTGAAAGTTTGTTAGAGATTCAAGATTTCTGACTGTTGTTTAATTCATAAACATACAGGATGCATAATGTCTCTAATTTGTCTTTAAGCACAACCTGTACTCAAAATCAGCATCCAGAAGGCTTCAGCTCAGCGCAGGTGCAGGAGTGTACAGTGCTACCCTTTTGTTATTATTTAGATTTCCTTGCTCTGTTACGACACAGCTTTCATAACGGTCATATAACATAACTGTTGGTATCTGCTGTCTGTGTTTGCAGTATGTCAGCAGCCTTTCAACACATCTGTAAGTTATCTAACATGAGCTGGAGGGAGATCAGGGAGGAGAAGTGGAGGCTGTCGGAGCAGGAGGTTGGCAGAGGATGAAAGGAAAGTTACTGGGATGGATCTCCAACGAGAGACAGAGGAAGGGACAGAATAAATAGAAGTGGAGTGAGAAGACAAAAATGTGGATCCACTATTATTTTCTGACTCTAATTAGACTAAAATTAAGGGGGACAGGCCTGAGAGGCAAGAAAAAAAACAGGAATTTCTTGCTGCTGTGTGTGTGGTGGTGTGTGGTGGTGTGTGTGTGTACTGAGAGATGTCGCTCCAGAGTGACATTTAATCTGGAATCTGAGGTCGGAAGGCGAAAAGGAGGGATGACGAGGTGTGCTCAGGGGATTTAAAGCTAAAACGCACCCTTCTCTCACCACTGTACAAGGCTGCATCCTTTTCATGGTGCACACAGTCCTGCATGACAGACAGCACATCACACGTGCAGATACTCCTCCGTACGTCGTGTCTCTGCACAGCAAATGTTGCCAACATGAATCGTCATTTTTATTTTTGGAAGCCCTGACCTTGCCAGTGATATTTGTGAACAAACAGGTGAACATATGTGTTCTTGTGAGCACATGCTCATTCACATGTGTCCACGCGCGTAGATGGAAAAACTGGCCATGTAAACCAAATCCGTTGCGTCACTCTGAGGTGGCGATGATGATCACCTTCGCTCACATGATGGCGGCGGAGACTTCCTCCCTCCTGCTTCCCTCCTGTCACCGCCTCGCTCTCGCCTTCGCCCACCACCCCGTCAGCTTTCCTGTGGCGGGAGCTGAACGTGAGGTGAATAAAGATGGGTTGCCCTGTCACGGGGGGGGGAATTCCAGCACTTCCATATATGGTGGCGGAAGTACCCCCTCCCTCCCGTCTCTTCTAAAGCTGCATGTGTGGAATAGGGGGCGCTGACTCTGCTTCTGCTGCCCTGCACACAGATAAGAGCTCATTTGAAAGGGAAATTGGCTGAATTCTCTCTCACACAAACACACACTGAAGATAGGCACTGAATTTCCATCTCCTGAGGGTGTTGAAGCAGTGAAGCTTTAGCGCTGTGATTGTCACACTGACTGAGCAGAGGCAAATAATGTCCATTTCCTGGGAAACAGAATAATGAGGGACAGCAGCGAAACACTAATGGACATTATGTATATACATCAGCTTAACGCTCAGTTTCTAATGCAGTGGGGATCTCTAATGGCTATTTTTCACATTAACAATATTGTTACATTATGTTCATAATAGTGTCGACTGCTGCTTCTTTTGATGCACAATGCATCTGTGCATGTATACGTTTGGATGTATATGCAACTTATTAACTGAGGTCTATATATGACTTAAGATGTATCCTATGGAGCCAAAAAGCTAATTTATAAATCAGCACTGGACAAAACATACTATAATATGCACTTACTTTATTAGGTACCCAATAAGTTACCATCTGTCTTTCCATTTACATGCATAAGGGGGGCAGAATAGTCTCTCAATGGGACCTCAGTGCTAAAATATAATATGATGTACTGTATAATATGACTTTATTTAGTCTTTCCTCACATTTGGTTTTAGCACTGTGTCAGTGCTGGAGAAAGGTCTGGTTCAACCCATAATCATTCTGGGATAGTAGAAAATACGCTCTGGCTTGTTTGTATTTCTTTAAAGCGGTCGCAAGTGTCCTGCTAAGCTCAGGATACAGCGGCGGTGCCCTTGCAAAACAGTGTGGGGGTGGAATTTGTTTTGGTGGAACATTTGCATTCAGGGAGGCGAAAGCTGGAATTTAAATGCCCAAATTCCTGCAAAAGAAAATGTAACGGCTGCTGGCTTGTTTACTGTTAGTGACCAGGTTTTAGGGTAACTTGCCATTTTCGTTGTGTGTAGGTTGCTAGTTCAGAGGTGGTGGTTGTTGTTGTTTCGCATAGCAATGGGGACATTAAAAAGTAACATGCAGATAGTGGAAAGGAGAATGCTGACTGAAATATTTGACAATGACTACCTGTGAGTCGGATCTCCATGATTGTGTCAACAAAAACTGAATTCTTAGTGGACTTTATGGCAGAACAGTTGTATTAGATTTTATAGGTGTACCTAATAAAATGGTCGCTAACTTTATGAGAGATCAAATGCAGGAATAATGAGAAAAATCCAAAATGGGTTTACTGCACACCAAAGTAAAGTTTACTTACAATAAGAAAGATGCAATATGGACTAATAGAAACATTTTTTGGACTTTTAAAAGCTGGATAGGCATCAAAATGCACATTCATGGGATACAGATTATTTATCCCAGTAAGTGCAGCAGTTCATAGAAAAATGTATAAAAATGCCCAAGAAATCATTAAAGAGATCCTCAGATCTGCATCAAAAATGAATCACTTGTTTGTTGGCCCATGGCCTAATGTTCCACCAGGTTCTCTTGTTTTTTCCCAGAGATCTTACAAACATAAAACATAATCTCCTTTTTGCAATAAATAAGTTTTTCAGCCAAAGAGGCCCAGCTTTCATTCATCCTGCACTATTACTGTTAAGTATAGATGTGTAAAATATTGAGTATACATATATCAAATGTAAACTATATTCTTCCAAATTTGCAGATGTTTGTGGCTGCCTCTGTATCTATGCTGTGCTGCAGGGGCTGCCTGGAGACACCTGCAACAAGCTGCCTACAGTAATAAGCTATGATCGAGCAGATGAGGTGAAACAAACAGCTGAGTTTGACTCTGGCACATGTAACCTCAGCTTAACGTGAGCGCGAGCAGAAACATCTTTTAATACATCCATTCAGACTTGAACTCAGAAAGGTTGTTTTAAACAGAGCTTGTT
The DNA here is from genome assembly GCA_033000465.1 of Sciaenops ocellatus. Lineage (NCBI taxonomy): Eukaryota > Metazoa > Chordata > Actinopteri > Sciaenidae > Sciaenops > Sciaenops ocellatus. Next base: position 3,326,978 of record CP136879.1, on the reverse strand, counting down.
ATACTTCTGGTTACATAATATATTTAAATAGTCACAAAATAAAGATGAATGCACTTGAGCTGTTTTTGAAAGTTTCCGTCAGAGTCCATGAGAATCTAAACACCTCTCTGTTTATCAGTACAAGTTTGTGATAAAGCACACAATAGAACAGAACAGAAGGACATGTGGAATGTGGTTTTAATGAGAGTTTGTTGAACTACTAGTAAGATAACAACAGAACACAAACACACACACATACTGTAAGAACTGATGCTAATCATAACTATATATATATATTATTAGAGTATTTCTGAATATAATAAACTAGAAGAAGGCATAAAAGACCTTTTTCAGCTCTGGTGTAGATGAAATCAATATTTTTTTTTAATATAAGTTGTCGCTGAAGAAAGCAGGACTATAGTTGGCAGAGTATTCGTGTTTGGTCAGGACATTACCTGTGCTGTTAGATTGAAAACATCATGTGGTGACAGTAAATTGCTTCTGTACTGTGTGTAAGCATGTGAGTGATTGTGCACCAGCTGACACTTGTACACGGTGAGAAATGGGAGGGTGGTGGCAGGTTGTGGAGAAGGGATGTCATATGCGCGCGCACACACACACACACACACACACACACACACACACACACACACACACACACACACACACACACACACACACACACACACACACACACACAGTAAAACTTGATGACAAGAGGTCACCTTGACTTGTGAGTGGTAGCCAAACACACCTCAGCACCGCACGAGCCCTCCCCGTTTCCAGGGTGACCACCTAGAGTGAATGACCTTTACTGAGTGTGTAATCTGGTTAACCTTCATATCCCGACCAGTTCTCTCTCACACACACGCAGGAGAACAGCAGGAGAACAGCAGGAGAACAAAGGGCGAACTTTGCTTATCACCACTGAAACTGTTGACTTTGTGGTGATTACAGTGATGGTTTTCTGCACTGGGCGGGGGTCCACAAGCATCCTCTCTCTCTATTTTGCTTTTTTCCAGTTTCCTTTTTGTGAGATTATCTAGAGGTGACTTCACATGATGTCACCTCCTGCAATCCCAGCGTTGTGTCCATGCTGAGAGGAGGAAGTGACCTTAGGTTTATTCATGTGACAAGGAAAACTGTTAACAACATTATGTAAGATTTGGTATTTGTTGTGATATGTTGTCTCCAGTTTCAGAGTATAATCCCACTGTGGTAACTATGTTCAGCTGTACTCGAGTATTTGTTCTGATTACATTACTTATGATCAAAAACTAGCGAGTTGACAACTTTGCTAACAGCCAAACATCAACAAGGTCACCAACAGCAGACATAGCAGCCAGCTAATATTACTGACTAGTCCAACAGGAAGAAACCCAGCCAGCCACTCACTTTTTCTTTCTTAGCTTCTTTGCCTCTGTCTTTAGCTATGTCCATAGAAGCTGCTGAACCCGGTTACATTGCCAGAAAATTGTTCTGAAAATGTCCCCCAGAACAGCCATACTGCCCAGGACTGGATGCTCGAACTAAGAGCTGCTGCAGTTCACAGCAGTTTACTGTACTATTGATCAGGAAACTGTAAATCACAGAGTGAAGAGTTGAAGCTCAGTTTCATCAGAATCAGTGAAATAGTTGGTGGTGCGTCTTACTGTTTAAATTTTCACCATTCACCTGATTACAAATCAGTGTAGCATCAACATGATGAACAGTGAAGTTATTTTAAGGTAGAACAGTTGCATAATGTTGCTTTCAGGCAGAGATGGATCTCCTCGGCTAGATGTGCTGAGGAATCACTCAAAAACAAATCATTGCCTGGGCAAGGACAATTTGCCTTTTGATAAAATTTCAGTAACTACATTTCAATGTGTGTTTAGTACCTGACACTGAAAATCACAGAAATGCTGCTGAAAGAGTTATGTAACCTTTGAGTGTATTATCAGTTCTTCTAGTTACCTGACATTTAACACACCTTACACACATGATTTTAAAAATGATGATTAAACTGTTTATGGGAGAAACCTTTTTAGGTGAAGAGTATTTTTTTTTTTTTTTCAGTGGCCGTTATAAATACTTCTAATAGAAATCTGAATCCATTGCCTGAAGCTATTTGCTTCCACTCGGTTGTTTAAAAAACTCTCGTTCCCTCTTTGTCTCCACCTGGTCTGTCCCTCCCTCCTTGCCGGGTTGCCAGGTCTCTTCTCGCTGGTTAATCTGTTTGGCAGCGAGTGGCGCAGCAGGTTCTAATGGTGCCACATGGTTGGCTCGGCTTTACAGTAATTTACGCCCCAACATGATATGAACCTGCTGCTGTTTATGTAGGCTCTGACTCACCCCACACACTTGTCTCCTGCCGCCAACACACACACACACACACACACACACACATACATACATACATACATACATACATACACACATACACACACACACACACACACACACACACACGCACACGCACACGCGCACACACACACATATACAAACACATACATACATATATACATACACACAGACTGCCTTCTCTGCACCATCAAGGCTGAGCCAGCTAGGTCACAGTGTTCTTTATGCTGCTTTTCTTACCTTTTGAAGAGTTTAGTTGTGAGTGTGCTTACCTGTGTGGGAAGTGACTACTAGATATTAGGTTTGCTCAGGTCGGCCCACTATACTGTAATTTTTCTTCACTACATATTGTACTTTTTTGATGCCTTTAGTTATTACTCTTCAAGAATTGGCTGTTTGTATATAGTTATTAATGCCTGCCACTGTGTCAGACTTACCTTGAAACAGACGATATGAGGCGGTGTAAACACTGCTGCTTTTGTCCACAGGTGCCACCAGAATCAACACAAAATGACAATTCCATGTAGTTGATTTAAGTTGCCATAAACCCTACAGAGAAATGCCTCCCGTGTCCCATTATTAATAGCTTGTATAACCTTTGGCTCTGTTCCACATCACTCATCTGTCATGAGACATGATGTCCATGTGCTGCCATGTTGCTCTGATGGATCTATTAACCTTCATGTTGAGGGCTGGCTGCTACCTTTTCAATCTCCCCATCCTCGCATTAGCCATATTTTATAGCCACGATGGCACTTAAAGTGAAATATCTCTCGATTTCATCTGTATTATTGGGGAATGGTGTCTTTCATTACTCTGCTTTGCAGAGTATAATGTAAAACCAATGTGTTGATCCTCAAAACGCAAGGAAGACAAGAGAGTACAAAAACAGTCCACAGGATCATTTTCTCAGGATAAAGATGTTTTCAGGCTGTGAACTTAAAACTGGGTAGAATCCACAAAGACAGCTTTTTATTTTTGAACAGCAGTTCAAGATTTCTTTATTTATTTTAATTAATGGGGCCGATGTCTCTCAGACAGTAGATGTACTCAGTAATCACACCTCTCAAACAAGTCTGTACCAAGATATTTAATTGTAAACAAGGTGCACTGACTTCCAGTATCGTCATGGCCAATTGTGTTTAGGCCTGCCACACACGAGTTCTGCTTCCAGCTACAGTAGTATCACTTAATCAGATTTTAACACTGTTAACAATGCCAGTTGGATTTAGAGTTTTGGACTGAGTAAATCTCAGACAATCTGAGAAGATCATCCAATGGTCAGAATAATTATTGCTCTGTCAGAAGCAAAGGCTGAAGTAACATGACATTTACTGAAAGTCTAAATTTTGTACTGTAAAAAACTATAATCAGTTGTTAACCATCAAGCCTTGGTATGCTCCCTGTCAGATCTGATGCGATAAAAGAGAATACTTTGTTTCCTCAAAGGAAAATTGTGTCACTCATAAATTACTTCCAGAGACAAAACACTGAAGAAAAACCCCGAAAAGAAAAACACAAAACAGTCACAGTCCCAAATCCTCATCTCTCCTGCAGAAACTGATGCTACATGGCAGCCAGTCCTGCCTGCCAGCACAATGCACTGTGAACAACCACACACGCACACGCACACACACACACGCACACACACACAGATAAACACACAATTCATTTTATTCCAGGTATTCTTGTACACACAAACGCACACATTTGTCACACTAGGACACTTCCAGGGTGAACATCTGCCTCGCCGACCAACTGAAATATCCCTTGGTGAGAGGAAGAGAGTTTTCATTTCCTTGTGAGAATTAATATTTCAGATGCTGACTAGACCAACAACGTGTCAGTGTGAGATGGATCGTGCTCCTCTAAAGTGTGTGTGTGTGTGTGTGTGTGTTTGTGTGAGATGGCATGTGGACGTTCACGTGCTTCTAACCCACCACATTACCTGAAAGGTGGCAGCAGGACTGGCCTCGTGTTTCTATTTTGCTGCTGTGGAAAGTAATTTTATATTTACTTTTGTAGACATTTTGTATGCTTAATGAGAGATGCCAACTTGTAATCACACTTCTCCCTCAAAAAGTTAATTCTCCTTTGGTCTTGAGTCAGCTAATTATTTGTATAACATTTCTATCTTCCCTGTGGGATCAGTGATATGCTTCATGGTAGATTTGAAAGTGTTCAGTGATTAGCTCCGCTGTGGCATTTTAGTCTGTGCCTGTCAGGGAGCCAGGACATAAAAAAAATGCTGCATTGGTGACACTGTAGCTGCATAATGGATTGCTAAAGACAGTGTATCATCATCTGAGGGTAGAATCTTACTGAGATCAGTCAGGATCTTCATCACTGTTTGTATCAAGATGACTGTTTCAACAAAGCAGAACATAATGTATCGTTTGTTATCATGCTGGTATTTGGCCTCCAGATAATATTCAGTAGTGTTGATCAGAGATGAAGCACATTCATGAGAGCATTTCCCGAACACTGCAACGTGATAAGACAATCTTTGCATTGTTAGGGGAGGTGATTAGTGAGTCAATTAATTAGTCAACACATGACCGAAGCACACGGGCAAAGTGAGACAAAAGCAGTGTTTGCTCTGTAATCCCTCTCATTTCCCATGCACTCAAATATGGTCTTTCATTCAGTGGAATGCTAATCGTCCTCAGTCCCTGTTGCTGAAGGAACAAACTGATTGAGTGTGGATTAAACCAGGACTGGCCAAGTTAATGATCCTATTAAATTGTCCCCTAAACCGTATGAGCATGTTGTGACGAAGGGAAAACTTATGAATTAGTTCACCAGTGCAGCGTTGATGATGATTGACAGGTAGTATGTTTCAGCATTGACCAGGAGATCGTACTCTGAATGTTCGTCACAGCTGTAACATGGTTTGTGTGTGTGAAGGGCAGAGTGTTCTGCTGTGTGCAGAAACACATTGCACATTCATTTGCTAGCAGGAAATGTCTCCTGTAGTGGGTTGCAGCTCTGCTGGCCAGTTACAGCCCACCATGTAACAAAACAGCCAGCACAAATTGTCATTTTTCCATGTCTGTTTGTGTGCAGATTAAACTAGATATGTTATTTTATGATCTCTAACTGCAGAGCCAGACTAACTGTTTCCCCCTCTTGCCGGCTTCAGCTTCATGCAGTATTTAATGTACATATGACATGAGAGTGGTATTACTCTTATTATAATTCTCTGCAAGAAAGTGTATTTCAAAAATGTTCAACTTTTCCATTAAGTCATTTTTAAAGGTTTAGTGTGTAGGATTTATTGACCTCTAGCAGCTAAATTGCTGTTTGCAGACCCCTTGCATCACTGTTTCTCTCCTATATCTACTGACTTGTGGCATCTGTAAGTCTCATTCTAAGGTAACAAAGACATGATTCTTATTTTCCGGTGATTATATTCTAATGAAAACATAGTTGGCATATAATATTAAATTCTTCTGCACTGGACTACGCTTCTCAAGTTCAAAATCTGAATCAGACTTACTTCTCACCAAACCCCCTTTTTTTTTTTTTTTTTTTTTGTATGCTGTATGCACTTCTTCTGACCTGTGTAAATCTGTCTGTTTATGCACATGTCAGTAACTACATGTGAAACGTTGACAGTATTTTAACAACCACACTGATTCAGTGAGAGAATGCGATGCATGAAGCTGAACCTGTCCGACAGTGATTACATAACACACCTCATCAGTCAGTCACAGGCATGAAAACACTGACAAACACGAGTCCTCTCTCTGTAAATCTGTTGATTTAGACATGGTAACTGGGCAGCTCTCCATCTTCTATATTTATTCTTTTGTTGATCGTCGTTTTCTTCCTGCCAAGCGGCAATGATTACTGCTGCTGGAGCACTTCCACTGACTTGGTTTGTTGAGCAGCCGACGACTTACGTAACAGAGAGAGGGGCAAGAGGGAATTGAGGTATAAATAGGTTTGTTTGTCCTCAGAGATGCACAGTGAAACACTGCTGACCTCTTTTTTTTTTTTTTTTTTCATGTTTGTGTGATTGTGACATCAGACATTGTGGCAGTGGAGCAACGTTAGAAAAATCTTCCCCCCAAATCCACAGGGTGTTTTTGATCAGAAGTACAACCAGTTTTCCCTCCAGAAATTGCCTTAAATCAACTCCAGCCTCACCTACATCAAAATCTGTTTCCACTTTTAATGTATTTATTTTCATCTCTTTTAAATTCATGTCCCACTCCTTTTCACGGCCTGAACTAAGCTTTCTTTTCACCTCATTTGAGCACCTTGAAGCTGTTCATTCACCGGGCAGTCAGCCTATTTTTCTTGCACCCCTGTGTCGTCCTGCCCTACTTCTTACTTCCCTTTTTTAAGGTCTTGGTGAAGTTTGTGTACCAAGGTGACTGTTGTGCGTCAGCTGGCGGCCATTAGCAGGCATCTCTCGTAGCGAGCAGCCACAAAAATGTCTGTCAGCCTAAAATGTACGCTCCTCTCCCCTCGCCTTATGCTCATTCTCCTGTTCTCTCTGTCCCCTTTAGTCTTCATACTTTTCTCCTCCTTCCAGGCTGTAATATATCTTTAACTTATTTCAACCTCAAAACCTTGCTGCCTTTTTATACTGAAATGAGGCCCAGTCATATAAAAAAGAGGGACAGTGCACAAGTGGAACAACTAGTTAGCCAGCTGGGAACATGCTAGCACTAGTCAGTCACAATAGCTTATTAGCTGAGTTGCTAAAGGTTAGCGTTAGCACTGTGAAGAATAGGGAATAACATTTTACAGGTTTTATAAAATCTTACTGTTACAAACATGTTGAATTTGATATATCTCATTAAGTATGAGTATACCTATGGTGAAGGTAAAGAACATATTAACGCAATAAGATGCTAAAATGATATCTGTCAATCAGCTATGTCACTGTATGCTTTATTGTGCTGAGTAGTCCTAAATTATCTTCCTTAAATTGTTTAATCTGTTTCCTAACATAATTAATGCATAACCTTTCTTATACACTATATATTTTGTACATAAAGTGTGAATTAAAATGTAAATTAGCATTTGTTTCTAAAATTAAAAACAGAATTGCATCATGGTAGCTATTTTACATGCTGAAGGTTTGTCTTAGATATTATATTATATTAAAATATAACTTATCTACATCAGATAGTATTTTGGTATGACCGCCTACATTTTTAATTTAAGTTTCAGTGAGCTATGATGATTTTAATTTTGGACCTTCTGCCTCCGTAGACTTCCATGCATCAGGAGGCGTGACTTTGGACTAATGCGGTGAAGCATCGGTGTATAGCAGCAGCCAACGTGGCATCAATGTGCCAAGACAACTCGCTATTTACCAACTGAAAGCGGAGCGTTTGTGTGAATCCACCAGTCACTGTAATTCCAATGGGATCAATTAATTTAGCAGCGAAATGGCTGTTTTCAAAGCCAGTGTGAGCAGATCATGATTTTATTCAAAGGCTGCTTGAGTCGTTGCAATGATAAATTCCTCTTTTCTTCTGTCTTGATCCTCCTCAGTCTCCCACTCAGACTGAGGAGTCTCCTCTCCCTCTATCCTTCCATCCTTTGCTACTTCTGTGACGATCGTGCCATTTCAAAGTTTGAAAAGAAAGTCGAAGAGAGAGAATTGCTGGTTTTAAAATTGCTGGGTTTTGCCAGAGATGCAGCAGAAGTGAAAGGGCAGCTTGGACCGAGGGGGAGGTTGAGTCACTGCAGAGACAGAGGGGCAGTAAAACTCATTATACATTTCTTCTTGACTTTTCCTTAACGAGGGTCAGCCCTCTGCTTGTGTGAATACACTCCACTGTCTGTTTGCTGACCGATACTCGCTCATCTGGCATGAAAGGAAGAGATTCAGATCATACGGGTTATTGTTTTAATTGTTTGTGTTTGTGTGTATATGTCGTGAATATTTCACTTCTGATTGTGCCTTTCTCCCTGTGTATGAACACTGGAAAAAATGTGTTCTGTGAAAGGGTTAGCTTGTAGTGACGACCCTGCGGTTCCCATCACTCTATGGAGCACTTGGCGTACTTCAGCTCATTGTTTTGGTTGCAGATCTCAACTTTACTGTCCTGGTTCACTCCCACAGCTCTCACACAGGCCGATGTTTACAGCAAGAATTACCTGGAGAACATAATGAAGCATTTAGCAGCTAAAGTAGCAGATGATTTATCTCACAAATGCATGACCTAGTTTGAAATTCTGCGTTCATCTACCTTGATCAGCAAGTTTTAACCTTATTTAGTGCAGTTGACTATAGTTGCATATTCTGACCTGACCAGGGTGCTTCACTGTTTTATAGAGTCTGTTGTCTAAAAAAGACTCTTCCATTTAGCTGCATCTCTTCTGCCATGAAGAGAGTTTAGTTTAATTTGTCATGTTTTTGAGATATTTGTGTGAGATTTAATGACACCATGAACAGATGCAACCAGAGATAAGTGAGAAAAAGTGTTTATTGGTTGAATTATTTTAGTTGAACTACCCTTTTAAAAAAAATAAAAATAAAAAAAGCAATTAGCGGGAGCAGCGTGCCAGAGTTCAGTGACTGTTAGAGGGATGGAGGGTAACAGTGATGTGTCCAGCTCTGCTGCTGAGCTGAGGGAGTCAGCCGCCAAAACCAGGTTTTATTTTAATCAAGACAGCAGGGGAGGTGAGATGAAACAACGCCCCCCCCCCCAATCCACACACACACACACACACACACACACACACACCACACCGTACCCCAAGTGCCTTGTTCTTTCTCGTCCTCGTTCTTTTTCCCTGTACTTCATCCCTTCAGTCCTCGCCATGAGCTTGAAATGAATCCCTGCTACACTCCTCTTCCTCGTGGTTAGCTCAGCTGTGCTGTGCTGTGTGTATGACTGTATGTGTGTGTGTGTGTTCATGCCCCAGTAAAGAGTGGTGCTCTGTCATTGTAGCTCATATCAGTGTTTGTATTGGGATCTTTCCTTGACTAACCAAACGTGCCGTTTTCTTCCTTTTCCAGTCCATCATGGAGCAGTTCAATCCCTGCTTGCGGAACTTCATAGCCATGGGAAAAAGCTACGAGAAGGCGCTCACCAGTGAGTACACCAACCATTTCTTGTTTTCTTTCTGTCTTCATCCTCCTTTCATTCCTCCTGTCTGTCCAGTAGTCCAGGCAGAGGGCCAACCGACCCGACCCTTGGCGCTGCTTTTGTATCCTCTTAATTTATCTCAAGCAAAGGTGTGTTGTAATGACGACACAGATATTCAGTAGTTTCTAGTGTTGTTGATGTCTTCATCAAGTCCCCTCCAGAGTCCTTAAACTTTGTCTTGAGCTTCACAAGCTAGCTTGTTGCTCTGTCGTAAAGTGACAGCAGTATTGTCCCCCTGCAGAGACGGTTGTTGAATATCGTGTCCAAATAAATGTGGTCATGAAGATCTTTTTCAAATGTTAAAGATTTGCTCATCAGAGGTGACGCTCTGGGGTTGATATCCTCTGCAATGATGTCCACGTTCGCATGTCTTTGTTCCTCTGACACCGTTTGTTGATCTTAAATGTCTGCCTCTGCTGTACCTCTTTTGTCATTGCTTTTCGTGGCTTGCACAGGTGTGTTGTGTGGTCATGTATGTGTGTGAGAGAAAGACGAGATTGAGGTGTGCATGCAGCAGTGGCTCAAGGTTAAAGATGAAAGCACTGGAAGTGTCTTGGGGGGGAGCTAAGTGGAGCATAAGCCAATGGGAAGTGGAACAGGAGCAATCGTGAGAATAACGGTGCCCCCCCATGGGGCCGAGGAAACGAGAACAGACTGAGCTGGTATCCAGGACAAGATGGGTAAAAAAGTGAGAGAGCGAGGGAGAGAGAGGAAAAGATGAAAATAAATATTCAGAAAGGAGAAAGTGACTTTAAAATGAAATGTGTCACAAATAGAGCTAGCCTTCATCTGAGTCCTGAAGACTGTCCAGCAGCTCATCAATGTTTCATGGACTTTGATTAGAATCATGCAGTGAGCATTGATTAAGATATTTCATACTTCCAGATTGGGCTGCAAACTCTCAGCGTGGTCATGTATGTGCTGTCAGATAAGACGAGCCTCCAAGCATGTTGAGCTCATTTATTGATAAGAAAACCTCTTTTCCGCTCCGCTCTTTCATATCACTCTGCAGTGAGGAGGTTATCGGGATTGTATCATATATTCTCCTTGATGGTGCAGCTGTGCTTGGCATGCTGTGTACACAGTATTGAGCAGGGCTCTCTTCTTGTGTTTGGAGGGGAAATGCAGGGAAGACTCTGCAGCCCACAAGACCAATAAAGGAGGCCTCACTCCAGTCTGATAGATACGGCTAAAAATAGCCCTGCGACTCCCTGAGTGGGGATTACACTTCATCAATGCCAGGCAGCGGCACAGAGGCAGGGTTTAGAGTAGAACAGTGCAGAGTGGGGCTGGGCACCCTGCAAGCATCTATTGTCACAGGAAAAATGCCAGTGCAGCCTCTGGTTTCTTAAGTAGAACTGGGGCGGCAGGTCTGCATCTCTGGGGACTCTGAAAAAACCTGCATGACGGAGGGAGGAAGCGGGCTTGTTTGTTTGAGTCTAGAAGCATTTGGGCTTGACCGGACTGCATGTGGGAAGTGTGGTTTAGGATGTGGTTCTAAATGTTTTTAGATGTCTATACGTTACATGCAGCTGTTGTTTTGACTGTTTGTGACTGTATGTAGTGTGTAGTTAGGACTTAGTGCAGCACAGACAGGAGCTGCAAGACTATGAAATATTATAGGTCTGCAGGGCAGAGAGAACATCTTACCTGGGAGAGGCTTCACGTGTGAAAGGAAGCATTGACTCAGTAGTCTGGAGGTCAGACGACATCTTAGTCTAGGTTAAAACTGGGTTAGTTTCAGCGTAGAGAGAGATCTTAATTACATGTAATTGTTGTTTCAACTGAATTTAAATGATTTCATGCCAAATAGGGGAACAAATGATGTTTATTTTCAGATAATCTGCCAATCACTTCTTCCAAAACAGAAACGAAGAAGAGTCACATTTGAGAATCTTTTTTTTTTTTGCAAGTTCTAACTACACAGCAAATACAGTCACTGAAACACGATGTCAAAAATCTTTTTGCCCAGTTTTAACCGAGATGTCTCGACCTGCAAATCATCAAATGAGTACTAACTGGAAGGGACTGTGACAGGGGATTTGATTGACATTGTGCAGGGATTGATTTTAGTGTTCAGGAAGATGGAGTGCACATCACCAATCAGCTGATTTAAACCTCTCTCTTGTTTGTGTTTCATTTACGCTGATACTCTCCGCTCTGTATTAGCTTCATATCAATGTTTTAATCCTCTCTACAGGCACACCCTCCCTCTTTTTCTTCCGCTTTCTTCACTCTGTCACTTTTCAGCTGACAGACGAGCAAAGCATCACGTCACACTAAACCTGCCTCACCTGGCCCCCCCCCCCCACGCTCTCCTCCCAGCTGGGATTTCTCCGGACATCGATTTTAAATTAGCCGTGCTCACCCAGCCGCCTTAGCCTCGCCTCCATCCCCTCGCTCTCTCACACTCTTCTAACCCACTTAGGCTTAACTCAAGCGAGGTTTAGGAAAAGCCAGGAAAAGGTCCTGGCTTGTCTCTCTCTGTCATAGCTTACCGCCGGAGGATTGCACCGCTGTGTAGAGATTTACCGGCTTTCATCTCAGTTCACGGCTTTGATAAAGAAGTGAACGCAGGGCAAGTTATTTCAGAGGTCGTCTCAAAATTGTCTCATTGAAGAAATGAATTTAAGACTGAGCAGCCATCTTCATTTTCAGAACAATAACTTGCATAGCGGTGAGCTTTGCTCAGTGTCTCTGTGGACCCACGTCACCAAAACAAGAATTGAACTGGAACTCAGAATAGATTTACATTGTTTTCCATGTAGAGATATGAATACTTTGTCATTTCTCCCCTGTCTAGGGGATTCTGCATGAGTGTCCTCTGGCAGTTCAAAGCACAAACGCCCATCAACATGACTGCCCTGTAATAAACTCAGCCCTCATCCATATGTATCTCCCGACTGGACATGCGTCCTCTGTCATCATGGCTGTCAGTTCCTGTGTGGCTAACTCCTGACCTGCTTTAATTCACCGTCACTGCTGCTTGAGGCCATCTTGTCCCAATTGTTAAGGCCTGAGTCACCGTTACGGCTCAGCCAGTGTCTCTGGCTTGTGTGACAATGCACCGCAGAGAATAGTGGCTGACATACATTACTAGAATTGCACAGTGCTTTGACATCATTGCTGTGGATATTTCTTTTATCAGCATACTTTCAAGTAGTTGTTAAGATTGTGTTGTTCAGGATTTTAAGGATCAAGTTCATCCAAATTACAAAAAAGATATTTTCCAATCACAAATCGAACTTCAATTTAACTGGATGCTAGGTTTGGGGTTTGATTACATTTTACAAATCTCATCAGTCCCGCTATAGAATCCACATCTTCTCGTCAGTATCTAGATTTATTGGTTATTCTGTATTCAGAACTTTTACGCTGATCATCTTAAAATACAAATTTACATGAAAGATTTACTGGGAAATTTCAACAGTTAGGCCTGATATCAGCCAGATCATTACAGTAAAAAGATTTCTCTGCTAGTCAAGATATTCCTCATCGATAGCTTGGTGTGACCGTCATTGTCTGAAAATGAGTGCAGCCCCGCTAACCTTCCACACTTTCTCTTTTATGTAATACAGCCTTGCAGTGTTTGGTGTCTGAAAAGACTTCATACTCATGGATCTGTTACTCAAACTGGACTTTCTGAGTCGTATTTCATTGTCTCACTGACTCTTGCATTTGCAGAGTGCAGACACCAGCTTACAGGGAGCATATTAACTAGACAACGGCCCTCAGGGAAATAACCCGTGTATAATGTTAGCTGTGAAGTCAGCGACGTGAAAGTTTTGCATGTTGCCTTTTGCAATTTTAAAAAAAAAAGGAGCACAGATAAAAGATTTGATTAAAGGAACTGTTGAGTCTCTGTAGGTAATAATATAAAGAGTATGGTCTGTATGGAAAGTGTCATGAGATAACTTCTGTTATGATTTGGGGCTATATAAATAAAACTGAACTGAAAACATCTGTTGGCCTTTGAAGTTAGCAGCTTATATATTTCACCAACCTGGAATTTGATCCAAAATGAAATCAGCTACCAAAACTCAATCCTCGTGATGGCAGAGATTAATAGGACTTCAAGCTGTTTCAATGGCTAGATGTAATTTGGGTAAACTAATCCTTAAAGGTTTACTCCAAAGTAGTTTGTGCTGAAGACAAGGTTTCCTTTTTTAACTGGTTGTGCTTGAGATTAGTCTCTGTAGCTTTATCTCTGTTTCCTGTAGTTGCCTCCATAGAGCTTTTTCTTTTCCTGCCTGGTCTCCATTTCCGCCTGTCGCTCTTTATTTCCCATGCCCAACCTTACCTCTCTTTGGGGGTGGCTGTAGGGGAGGGTTGCAGAGCTGAAGAAGACATCATTTCAACTCCGCACCCTTGATCTGATGCCCAATGCTTCCATGTTTCCAGGTGTCACATATGCTGCAAAGGGCTACTTCGACGCTCTGGTGCGGATGGGCGAGATGGCCAGCGAAAGTCAAGGCTCTAAGGATCTTGGTGAGTCCTCGTAGTGGCTGTAGCGCCCCTGGTGGGGTGGAGGGGGGTTGCACAACCAGATGGTGAACGGGATGGCTCGTGCTGTTGAGCAGAAGCAGCTGATGACCAACCTGAAATTGGACATACACACACACAGAGGCGGTAATTTTTCCAGTAATTCTGTACTTAAGGACTGTGTAAATCCTAAAAAAAGAGCAATTTGGAGCTTAGTTGACGTATTATCACCCCCAATTCATAAAATCAAACACATTCTAATTTGGGAAGAATTAATTCTGCACGTCTGTCACAGCATGCCCGTTTGGTTAATCTCTTGTTTCCCTCACATTCAGGAAAGATAAAAGCTCTCCAGTTGTTTTTATATTGCACCACTGTGAGCAAATAATAAAATCACAAATTTGTCTGGCATTTGATATTCACAAAGGCACACATGCCGAGGTGGATTTGTTCTCTGTTCATAATAAGCCCTCAAAATATTTACAATGGTAATGAAATCTTCCTGTTTGACTGCGGCTTTCAGCAAGACGTGAGGAACAGTTTTCCCTGCTCGCTCAGCTCTTACTAAGTGTGTGGGATCAGCTCTGGTTCTGCTCATTATGGACAAACTTTTAGTCATAATTTGCACAGGTGAGAACTGAAGGCTCATTTCTAGCAGATACAGAGGTAAAAACACGTATGTGAATAAGACAGCCCTGTATGTAATCGTTGTGCTCTGTGCAAAGTTGTGTCATCGTTGTAGACCCAGTCACATGCCGGGGAGTGTGACGGGTCTGCGTTAGCCCTGCATCACCGCAACCTCTTCATTACTTTGCCCCTAATGTGACTTAAGATAGCAGGCGTGGACTGAGGCAGCATAGGAGAGGAAGGATGGTAAAACAGGGATATCCGAGGCGAGTGAGGAGGATATAAAAGCAGCATTCATTATTCATAGGGAGACCTTTTTGGGTCCTTCCTCGCTTCATCATTTCATTTTTTCTCCCTGTGTCGCTTTGAGTAAGTACTCAGTTGAGCTTGTGTGCTTTAATTTTGAATTGTGAAAAGCTCATTACTGTCCCTCCATTCAGCTTTAACGCCATAATTCGTTCAGTGATCTCGTTCCAACTGCTTTAAGGATGTTTTAAGGCTGAGAGGTTCATCTGCTTCCTGCTATAATCCTGCAGCTTTAACAAACCTATGATTCAACTTAAAGGTTCAGTTATTAGAAAGACCTCAGAGTATAATAAGTAAAGGTTTTTGTAAACCAAGAGGTTGTTTTCATGCAAAAATATTGAGAAGTAAAGTAAATACCACTTTGTGTTCTTCAGATGAAGTAAAATATGTACATCAAATTATGTTGTGTGCATTTTTGCTCTTATAAAAACAAAATCCTTGAGTTCATGTGCAGGATTTTTGTGCGTCAAGTTGACAAAATTTTTGACATGGTATGCAAACTCCTTAATATCCCATCATCCATCTGTACATCCCCATTTCCATCAGCTTTGTTGCTTTGCTGTTGTGCTTTTCATGTTTTCTGTCTTCCATGAATGTGCTTTTGTAGTCTTTTGTCTGCATGTGTGTTGGGGCTGCCTGTTCTGTGTTCCTTTTTTTTTTTTTTTTTACTTTCCTGACAGCCTAGCCATGACTCAGCAGCCCCTTTAACTCAGCAGAACCTCCCTCCGCCTCCAGTGAAATGACAGACTAGGCTGAGCAGAATGGATTGATGCCGTCTCCACATATCAGCAGCAGGGCTCCGAACAGCTGAGGTCTGTGCAGACTGAAGGGGGAATTGCCCTGACGACGCTTATTGCTTTGCGGACGCTTTAGCATATTCCGTTACTTGTGTTGAGCCTCGTGGCTTCGGTAGATTATCTGAGGACAACATTAAGGGATTCTTAAATGATAACTTCAGGCTGGATATAATGTCATTCTGACTGTTATAATTCATTTACATAAAACCTGTCACATTAATTCATGGATGTCTCCCACAGATGGTAGATTTGTTTTGGGTATGGTCACATGATGTGGGAAGACATCCAAAACTAACTCATGAGCTAACTTCTGAAGCCATTCTCTACAAATAATATGCATCTTTACAGCAACAGCAGTTTTACAGCTGCATTTTCCATAATACCTTGGAAAGCTAGGAATAATAATAATAACGAGAACATTTACATAATCCAATTAAATATCATCCATTCTCCATAACTGTTTATCCTTAACAGGGTTGCCGGGGGCTGGAGCCAATCCCAGCGATACACCCTGAATAAGTCGCCAGGTCATTTCAGGGCTGACACATAGAGACAAACAACCAATCACACTCATTCGATTTAGAGTCATCAATATCTAATTAACCTGCAAGTCTGTGGACTGTGGGGGGACGAGCCGGACAGAACATGCTAACTCCACACAGAAACGTCCCCCAGCTGGAGGGTTCGAACAAGGAACCAGGGAAAACAGTGGATGGTTAAAATTGGCTTTCTTTGGTGTAGGGTACGAGATAATTTCAACCACTTTACTGTGATCTGTAAAGTATTCAGCCTCCTGTAGTTACTCCGTAATAATGAGAGGTGGTGGTGGTTTGCTAAAAAATAGGATTTCTGTCTATTTTGCGCCAGAGGAGGTCAAAGGAAACATTTAGAGCTGTTGTTTTGGCTTACAGTAAAGTGAAATAACGGTCAAGCCCTGCTAGCTTATTAGTCAATAAGAAGGTTTGCACATTTGGTTGTGTGTGTGTGGCTGCTCATTTCTTCAGCTTGTACGTGTCTCTAACTGTGACCAGAGCTAAGACCATAGAGCCACAGATAAGGCGGTGTGTGTGTGTTTGTGTATTTTGTCAGGGATAATCACTCACCCTGGGCTTTACCTTGCACTTCATAATTGATGAGGACTGAAGACAGATTTGTAAAACTGCCCAACTTGTAATTATACATTTGATTGGGTTTTGTTAAAGGAGGGTGGGGATGTCTGGGCGCGTCGAAGCTGAATTAACAGCTGGGACCGGACTTTAAACAGCTTGAACTCTCTGAGGTGGCAGAGCCTTTCTAGCAGAATTCACTCTTGACTGTATTCGCTGAAACAATGTAATTAATCAGTATTAAGATGAACAGCAGCTAATGGCATTAACACATGAACAGAGGATGTGGAACTGCACGTGACTGGGTGAAATGAGGAGAAGACTTAGAGCTGAGTTTGAGAAATTGAGCTTGATGGAGAAAGTGAAGAACATTATGTAGGGTGGAGAAGCATTCGACTGTATTAATGGGTAACATCACTCGAGTTAAAAAATGGCCAGAGACAAGCAATTAAATCTATTGTAAATGTTTTATCATGAACATTTAATCCTTTATAGATTACTTAAAGTCATGTCATAAGACCTTTATTATACAATAGCTGGATAATTGAGTTATGAAGGCTGGGATCAGTGATGTTCAGTATGAAATTAGACAGAAGTATAGTACTCTTCCATGTGACTGAGTCAGTAGATTGTAATTGCGTGCAGTTTTACCTGCAGCAACATGGTGAACGTAGGTGTGGAGGTATGTGAGGCACCTTCCTGAGTGAAATGTACAAACAGGTACATCAACCTGCGTGCTCTGACCTCCTGTTTGAAACACGTGGATCGTCACACCTGTTGTTAGGGTTTGGTTTTGTTTAGATTGTATTGTTTGGGTTCTGATTATTTTTACATATTCTTGGTTCTTTTTCAATCCTGTTTGAGGATATATATATATATATATATATATAAAGAAACAATATATGAAAAAATCAAACCTATCTTATTTTTCAGCAGTCTTTAAGGTGCCTCACACTCCCTTAACAAACATGTTGGAGAACCTACGGTGGCTGTGAGACTCGCTTGGTTTGTCCATTCTGGGCTACTGTAGTTCATAGCGGACTTTGTGGGTTTCATTCTAATGCAACAAAAACATAATTCTAATTTCAGCTGATTATACATAAAGGAAAATACTTCTGAATATTATATTCCATTTGTGCCAATAGATCCAATAAATAAAGATCACCGTCATGTAGAGGCTTGTTGAAGTTCCTGAAGCTGACATGTTCGATGGTGGTCCCTGTTTCGAGTGTGCAGATGCTTTTTCTGTCCTTCCACAATGATGAGCCTTGCTCAAAATGCAAATCAAAGACGCATCTTGCCATGAACCAGTCAAATGTTTGCTGGTTCACACTTGTTTGCCTGGATAGTTAATGTACCAGGATGAAAGTAACTCTCAGATATTGAATGAGAACAATCTGAATACATGCTTTGCAAGAAATTCAGCTGTTTGATCATTAAATTCCCGTTTTAACTCTGTAACACAGTTATCTGATTGAGACATACTGCAAGAGAAGTTGTTACATGCAGATGTTCATCGGTGCACTCTGGAAAAGCTTCTTGTGTGACAGTAGCTTGTAATTTTCACTGGAACACTCTGGTAATCCGATGTGTCACTTCAGAAACAGCAGCAGAGGCAGTAGAACAATTTAATGGTAGATTTCAGCAGCCTTCACACACACACACACACACACACACACACACACACACACACACACACACACACACACACACACACACAGATACACAAACTTATATACTGTACAAGGGGTACACCCTCACATGCCAGAACAGGCGGTGCTCAAACCGAGTAATGAGGACAAAAAAACAAAAAAACATTACACGATAATTATCCACTTTTGTAGCCCAAAATAAACTGACTCACATCTTCTCATGGGGACACTTGTTTGGAGCCCTGACAGCTCGGCACAGGAAGAGGAAATGATGCCTCACTCTGTTTCATTCAGTTATTCTTAATTTACACGATGCTGTCAGAGTTTGAACAACTGCTCTGCTGCATGACTCCCTGTGTGAAGATACTCCACGACTGCAGCATGGAGTGTCGTCCCACTCATCCTCTCCTCTTTCACTATTGCGCTCTCTGTGTGTCTGCGAACGCCCCCGCATTGATGTGGGAGCTCAGTCAGCCCTGGGAGAACACGCCAACTCTGCACACAATTCTAAAAATAGATGAAACGCCTCGACTACAGCCGCTTCTAAGGAGGAGGAGAGATGGAGTACGATGCTTGTTCCGCAGCCCAAAAAAGGCTCGTCGGTGATGTCAGTACGGTGAAAACACCATCATCTTTCTTCCGTATACTAAATATGGATATAGTTGTGAGGAAAAAAAGATAGGAAGCTCCTGCAGTTCCGGTTCCCTTCTCTGACCATATAAGGGCTCTGCCATTCAAATGCAAATTTAGGCAGAGGTGGTACTCATTCAGGTCTGTGCTCTGGCACACAAACCTGAGAGAAGCACAGGCACAAAGAAAAACATAGATTTTTGGCTTTGCTTTATGTAATCTGTGTATGTAGTGGAGTTCATATCAGTAGATTCTAGATCTAGAATGAAATTTTATGCAGTTTATACACATGTCGCTTTTCATTCCTACCTCTTTGCATGAAGGAAAGATGGAACAGTATCACAATCTGACACTACAGTGTGACAATGTTTCAGAGAGTTTCACAAATTGGGGTTTATAGTGTATTTGATTAAACATTTATCTAACCAAGAGACTTTTCAGATTCAGACCAGTTATAAGAGCATTCTTTATGAAAGATTATATCCTAGAACAGCCTAAAGTACCAATGCTAGATCAAGAGGGGTGTGAATCCTGGAGTCGGACTTTCGATTCAAAATCTACATACAGTACATAGTTCTGCTAATTTCAGGATCATTTCTACTCTAGTCCGCTGTGCACTGATTCATGTCATGTTCCTTCTCCCCTGGGAGACTGTAGAAGACAACGCCCAAATGCTTGCCTTCATTGAGGACCGAACAAGTTGAATTTCTTGCTGCTCCATTTTAGACAGGCTACTGACTCAGAGAGCTAGCATGAGCAGTGTCTGACTAGCCAGGAGCCATATTTCTTGCTGCCTGTTTTAAGGAAGCCGATAAGGGTGCATGAGAAGTCGACGTTGCCAGCACTGAGGAGAAAACTGAAGTATGATCATGATCATGAGCATAACGTAGTGTATCTGCATATATACTCCATTTTTGGCTCTAATTAAATTTTCCTTCCATCCTTCTCCTCATCTAATTCTCATCATTCTCATTGCCAAGGGCTGCACAGGCTTTAGCATAACATCCATCTCATTAAAACAATTTAAGGTTAATTCACATGGTCAAATTTGAGGTCTAGGAAACAATTACCCTCTGGTTAATTAATTCATGTGGAACACTATTTAGAAGAGTGTGTTGGCCTTCAAGGCATATTCCTCCACTTCAACAGACATACTGTTATGTATTAGGCTTTACAAATGGGAACAAGGCTCAGATACAAGCAGTAAAATCACAGACTCAATTAGGTAACAGCAGGGGAGAATGTAATTCTGGTGGGTCAAAAATACAAAATTCCTTCCTGTGGTTCGATATTCATCAGCGGATTTTACTGCATAATTTTCTCCTCATTTGTCTCTCAAATAATTATACTTCATCTGTGAGAGAAGTGTTTTAAATAAGTGCTCATGCTGCACAGCTGACTGGCAGCAGCAGAGATATGAGTGCTTGCTCCTGGAAGCAGAGGTAAAGAAAACAGAAGATGAAAGCAATAATAAAGACTCATGAACAAGAACGAGGAAGCAACATCCTCAGCGACAGCCTGAGACCAGAGACTGTTGTATTGCTGAGTCACCGACCATCTTTTAGGGAAATACTTCTACAATATTCGCTATTGTTTCCCCCTCACTGTGTCTTGCTTGAGATGTCATGCTGTACAGTTTGAGAGAAAAAGCAGTGACCTTACCGTGACCCTCGTTTTTCTGAGCCAGCACAGGCTGAATTTCCCCTGAGCTTCAACCCCAATCTGAATTTAGCCAGCATTCACTCTGCATGGAGAGAAACTGCAGCGAGAGCACTCCTTCAAAGGGTTTTTTTTTTTTTTCCCCTCCTTTACCCCTGCCTTGTCACCGCACCATCTCACAATGTAACTGTTCTCAACTCCCACACACATTATTCTACAGGGGACGGTTTCTGCTCGTGTCCAACCCGAAAAAGACTGATTGTGGCATTTTGAATCATCAGTTGATGACAAGTATGTGAACAAAGTCAGACCAACTGGAGTTTAGACTTAATTGAGTTACATAACGCTGAGTGATTGGTGATGTGCTGTCACAGTACAGGATGATTGAGCCTTTTTAGTGGAGATGTTCTTTTCATCTCAAGATAAAATGGATGGATGGAGTGTCATGTGTGTTATCTTTTTGGGCAAAGTTGATGGGCGCAGAGGCAAAATGACAAAAGGGGTACCTTTTTCTTGTGCAAGCTTAGTGTTTGTTTTTGAAATAATGAGGTAATCAATGGGACTTTCGAACCAACCACAGGTGACATTTGGGTGATCTAGAAGGGCAGTTTGGCCAACAGCAAGTACCCAAGTGCTAAAGGGATGTTTGAGCTGACCAGAGGGGCCAGTGAGGAGTTAATTTGCAAATGGCAATAAACACCATAATCAAAATGAAGAAACCAGCACCAGTTTCATAAACTACAGGGGCAGATGCTCCGATCAAGGGGTTACTTGGGCTGCTGAGTGGGGCAGTTGGACCACCCAGAGGGGTACTTCAGCCATGCAAGGGGGTTAGAGCCACCAAGAACTGCAGTTGGGCCACAGTTGTGCCAACCAGAGGAGTGGCCAATTATGGGTCACTTGACTGCCTTAAGTGTCAGAGGATCAGGTGCTAGTGGGACACTTGGGCTGACTAGAGGGACAGGTGTGCCAACCGGACCGGCATTTGCTTAATCATACGGACACTTGGGAAAACAGAAGGGGAACTTGAGCGTCCCAAGTGCCCCAGTAGTGGGGCATTAGGGCATGTGAGGGTCTTGCTAGGGCACTGGCATATCATGCTTTATTAACAGCCATTTTGGTACTCACCCCTTCCTGCTGTGAACATTAGTTTTGGGCCTTTTTTCCCCAACCTGTCATGTATTTTAATTTCCATCCGGGGTCAACTTACTATTTAATTACCAAAACCCAAGTGACCAAAGTCAGATGGGAAACGTAGCTATCCTTTGTCTGTCTGCACGTCATCAGAACAGTCCATTGTACCAATTTAGCAATCCCTTTCTGTTTCTGCCCTTTACAAAGTCCTTGTCCTCAAGGCACCTCAGGAAGTGAGGGAGGACACAGAGAAAGAGGGGAAGAAATGAGAGACACACAATGAAGGGTGAGATACAGAATAAAGAGGAAGGGGAGACAGAGGGCGATGTGTTCCCGGCTCATTAGCTGCCTTCAGACAGGCCTGTGTGCTCTGTTGATTTGACCAGAGACTGAGTGCCTACACTTTGATCACCCCCACCCGTCATTCATTACTACATCCCACACCACCTGTCTCCTGCCTTCCTTGCTGCCTCTGTTTCTTGTTTCTGTCTTGAGTGTCACATTCATCAGCACTTTCAAACACGCTGTCTTGTCAACAGTAAGCTGCACGTCTTTTTGAGTGCCAGTTATGAAAGAGAGATCGGGGGGATTGTGTAGTGTTTGACTGAGCAAATGAACGTAATATGGTGTTGATGTGGCTTTAATAACGTGTTAGACTCTATCAAATGTCCTTGAGGTGTCGCATTGTCCTTGATGTGGGGTTTCAGCCAAATGGTGACTTAATGATGCTGATAATAATGAAGTACGCGCTCTGATCTGAGGCACTGCAGAATTAAATATGCTGCCAAACATACATACTGATCTAGCCAGACAAAATTGAGAGAAAACAGGCAGGAAAAGACAGATTGTGAAACTGTTTTTTAGGTTTTCAGTACCGTTCCCCCCCCCATCTTCTTGTGGGATTACCAGTTTATAAAAATTAAAGATGGAACACGGCATTAGCTTATTTTCACCAAGCTGTAGTGTGAAGCTGTCCGTGAATCCTCACGCACTTTTGTGTCTGTAATGCCTTTTAAAACAATGCTGCTCTTTTTCACTTCTGTTGAAGTGATAACATTTGTAAGTCTGCAATCCTCTTTACAGCCTGCTTTGTCCGCCTTTTGTGACTCAATGTGCCAACTACATAGAGACAGGAATGGAGCAGGCGATGGATCACTTTAAGAAAACAGTTTAAAAAAATCTTTACTTTCCGTTTTGCCACTGTAGGACCCAATTAGAGGCCAGAAATGATGAGTTAGAGGAGACGCTAGGGATCATATTGACCAGCTGAGGTCCACATGTGTTTGTCAAAACATGAAAAGCTATCAGATTTTATCTGTCTTTCCCCTCATGCCCTCCATTCTCTCCATCCCTCGCTTCCAGCTTGAGTCTGCTGTCTCAGATGATCAGTCTCTATTCTGCGGCCCATCAGCCACCCTGTAATGATTATGTATAGCTAGTCATTCCTATCGATCTTCTGTAGCCTGATTCCTTTTTAAAAGGATTCATTTTTCTTTTCGATACACTGTCGAAGTAAAGAGATCAAACAGAGCTCTGTTATGACATGACATGCTCGCAAGTGTGCCATCAGATAGCGAGCATTTGTGCTGTTTTTGTAATTTATAACTAGGTACATGACTGCGTGGTTAGTTTAAACATCTGAGCCTCTGTATTACTGTCAGCACATTGCAGGATTACAGATTATTTTCTTCCATGCTGGACCGCAGATATACAAAATGTTGATAAGTTGGTCTTGTAGCTGCAACAAAACTTGTCACTGTCACTTGACTCTGTCAAGTAGATGCTTAAAATGTAAATTGTTTCCTGCCATGTGCGTGTGTCCTCGCGTGTGTGTGTGTACATGGATGCAGCCGGTGTTTTAAAGAAATTAAAGACCCAGACGAGCACACACAATAACAGTGTCAATCATGCGGCTTTCAGGATGACAAATCTCCCTGCAGCACCTTGTACTCCCTCCTCTGCAGCTTTCTGGGGATTAGAGTTGCTTGTGTTTGCTTTCAGGCTCCTATAATACAGTCCCTGCAGAGATGCACACTACATAAAACACCTTACTCCATATGGCCATTAACTGTGGCTCTCTCTCACTCTCTCACCTTCTGTTGTGCCCAGGAGTCACATGGAAAGTAGCGGTAATAAACCCAGATGTGAGCACTGCCCTTGGGTTAGCCACACTGAGTGATGGGCCTGTTGTTTCCCTGCAGTCACAACTACTCAGCATACACATGCCATACATGTACACACACACATGCACTGAACACTTGTTGCTTGATATCTGATGAGGTGTGTTTTTGTGAGTGTTTGTTGTTCAGAATGAACTTTACCCCAGTTTGGGTTCTCGGGGTTGATACACAAGTCATAATTCTCCGGTTTAATTCTTTGAGCTGTGTTTTTGGAAGCTGTTTTGAGGTGCTTACCTAATTTCTCTCCACGTGTGCTGTAAACCTCTGAATCTTAGACGTAACAGTTGATCTTCTAAGTATTAGACAAACAATGTGTGATTCGGTTAGGCATTTTTGCTTGTTTGCCAGATGAAATGGTCATGCACTCAAAAAGAAATCCTGTTTCCATTTGTAGACACTGGAATGAATTAGCAAGGACTCCCATGAATGTCAGACTAGGAGAGAAAAAAACTTTGTGTCCAGCCTACAGTCGTCTTTATGTATTCTTTTATTGATCTGGATCCGTGCATTCTGAGTGCTTTACTCCCCTCTAAGCCTCAGATGTTGTGATCTGCTCTGATTATCAGTAAGCTGCTTAGTTCTGGTGGGTAGAGGTCCAGTATTTCACAATGCAAGGTGGAGAGGTTTTTGGATTAGATGGATGCAATGAAACAAGAACATCCAGGAATTTGGGGAACTTCCAGGCAATGACAAAGTCATTTTCTCAGGACGTACTGATGCAGACCTACATTCTGAGACTTGTTGGTTGTATGCTACAGTTTCTCTTACAGAATGATGATAATTTAAATGACCAACCTCCTCTACTTAAGTGTGAAGTTTAGAGACACTAAAGCTCTCACAGTGCTGTTCTGTAGCTGAACCTTGACCTGCCATGAGGAGAGGAAGGGAGAAAACCGTTTGGCCTACAGGGATCAATGAAGAATAACCTTAATTACTATAGATGAACACGTCTGTTTACATCTTTTACATCTGTAAAAGTCAGAAGTAATGACCAAGGCTCCATTGTATGGAAGCATGCTGTGATGTATAGTTAATCCTACAGCTATATTTCAGTCCCAGCTGAACAGCTGCATACTGGCAGAGCAGGAATCTGTCTGTACTGTAACTGATCTGTAGAGGGAGTGTACACCGTGTAAGATTACAAAGAAGGAAGACTTTGATCCACAAGGGTTGTGTCCTGTGTGTGTGTGTTTGTTTGACTAAAGAGCATAGGTTTGGTTTCAGATGTAGGACACAATAAAATCCAGTTCTTGTTCATGTTAATCTAGTTTAATCCAGTTAATCTTGTGTTATCGTAACATATTCTCACTTCCAACTCGGCAGCTTGGTCTGTGGCCTTGTGCTTCAAATTATGGCGCTGTAGGTGTAGGTACCACTTTAGCATCGCTTGTGCAGGGCTCCATGGTCAAGTTAGCAACAATAACTACTATACACAGTCGGGTTGGACGTTCAAAATAAAGCTTGCTGAGAAACCTTTCACATTTGAGTTTGGTTAACTTTAGGCACGATTAAAACTATTTGGTTTGGGTTCAAAACCAAGTAGTTATTGTGTTGACTTTTGTTTTCACACGTGAAACAAGCAGTACATACAACATACAGTGTCGTATGTTTAAAGCGTAGGACCACTGACTACTGAGTAGGTTGTAAGTAAGTTGGGTTATATAGTATTATGAAAACGTTGAATGTCCCATGTTTCTCTTGCTTTAAATGTTTGAATGTGTGTCCTTATTTTTGCATTTCGACATTGCACAACATTCAGAAATACAAACTTTAATTTTCATTGCTAATATATGGTAAGAAAAGGCTAATATTCCAACATATTAGATTCTAACTAAAAGAAATGATCAAAATAAAATGAACGTGAATAAGGCATGTAAGTGAAACAATCCCAGCATCCTACTAACATCCAGTGAATTCCACCCTTGATTGATTGTGTTTATATAGTGTGTGTGTGTGTGTGTGTGTGTGTGTGTGTGTGTGTGTGTGTGTGTGTGTGTGTGTGTGTGTGTGTGTGTGTGTGTGTGTGTGTGTGTGTGTGTGTGTGTGTGTGTGTGTGTGTGTGTGTGTGTGGGGCTTCAGTTCAGCCCAGTTGTCGATGGCTGGTGGCTGTTTATTAATGGATGGGATGGAGTGTGTGTTGGGCGCCCTCCAAGAATCAAAGGAGAGTTTGAAAGCACACGCCAGTGCATTTATCTGCCTCGCTGCTCCTAATGCCCTGTCCTGCGGCAGTCAAACACTTCTACAGTGTTATAGCTGTCACTGCATTTTCATTAGCAGATGGATGGCTATAAAGTGGGATGGCGCGTTGGAGAGGAGAGCATTGTGTTTGACTCTGGACAAAAACTGTTGTGTTTCCTATCCAGTTTACCCAAAGTATGTGACATCTGTGTTTCTGTCAGTCAGGATGATCTCATACTCCAGTAGTGGAAGACATACTTCAGATTGAACTTAGTGGATATTCTCAGTAAAATGTATTTAAAAGTCAAAAGTAAGAGCGCGCTGAAGGTAAAGAAGATGGTGAAGTGAAATTGCAATTGAAGGATTAAAAGTATAGAAAAGGACAGAAGCAAAGGTCGCAGGAGTGAAGAAAGGGCAGAATAAAGGAAGAGAGGACTGAAAAAAATGCAAATGTCAATCTGTGAACAAACTTCAGCCATCAGATAAATGTAGTGGAGAAAAAGAAAATACTTATTTCCTTTAAGCCTTTGCCCTCCTCCTCCTGCTCCAACCTTTCTTAAATCCCTTCTTCTCCAACTAAGTCTCGTCTGCATGACCACAGCACTTCCATTAAGCCCATTAATCCTGTTCAGACGGCCCACCCTCACAGTGTCCCCTCTGCCTGTCCAGTGTCCACAGGTCCCCCGCCCACCCACGCACCTTACTCAGCGCTCCTTCATCTCAGAGCGACATACATTATCTGATGTCAGCATACATTATGCAGGAGGCAGATGAGTGCCATTAATGCATATTAGTGGAGCCATTTAGAATACATTTCCTCTCGGTGCTTCGTGGTGCAGCTGTAGAATATTTTACCTTTTAGGATTGTATCAAAGTCTATTGGCCAATTTATACATTTATTCTACATCAACAGTGGAGCCTGATGCATATACTGTATCAGTATTTCTGTTTGGTAGATATAAGAATATTTAAGAAATTAATGACATAGTATGTTTAAGATGCATTTTTAATGTTCTTACATAGAGTGATGTAAATATTAAGTTTCATTTGTTTTATTAATTGCTAAGTTCAGTTATATTTACTGTTACTGTCATCTTTGACAGTAAAGTTCATTGTGTGAACTCTCTTGTCTCAGTGCTAGAGCACCATTGATACTGGATTTTTGAGATATTGATACATTTACCAATTTGCCTGACAGAATGTAAACAAACATTTTTCATAAATTTAGCTATAAAATAATTGATCTGGACTGAGTCAAAACTAGTCGGTGCTCTCTGGTGGACCATCTATGTATTGGTAATACTGTTTTTAAATTGATTTTAAACATATCTTTTGCATCTATATCTGTGTATTGGTAAAAATTTGTGAGGTCTTTGTCAAAAGAAATAAAACTATTGTTGATTTAATTTCTGGCTGTTTCTACTTTCAAATATCAGCATGACCCCAAAAATCCAGTATTGGCTGATGCTCTCATAGATCAGCACAGTATTTTCTGCAGTGTGTAAACGAGTTGCGAGTCTGATTAACTGCCTGTCTTGAGTGTTTTTCTGTGTGAAAACCTGTCGTGTGTCTCATTTTTCTTGGGGTAGTTTGATCTGTCACTGTCTCTCCAGGTCTCTATCCCTCTGTTCTTTGCTCAAACTAGATCTTTTTTTGTTCCTTTTTTTACAATGCATTGCATATTCAGAAGAGGCAGCATGTAGGTATCTTTTAAAACGACACGCACCTCCCTGGCTGCATGAATCATCCTTTAATTATTTTTTGTGTTTTCCTTTGATTTCTTTAGCTTTTGACTTCTTTCTGGGTTCTGCTTTTTTGTGTTTTTCCCCTGTTATGTTGTAGTACAGCATATGTCTTAGTGCAAAGATAAAATACTTGATTTTTTTTTTTTTTTTTTTTTTAATAGAGACTTTCTTTTATCATGCTGTTCCTGTGTGTTTTATTAGCAGTAGTGTTGTAAGCTCTTGGCAATATGGAAAACCCTTGGTTTCAGTTTTTAAAACATTCAATAGATTTCTTGAGTAACTCTTTGATTTTTTTATTCATTCTGTCTGTGCTGTATATTTCTGTAATGTTCTTTTGATTTAGTCACCGTTATGAGTTTCATCTGCTTTGTCAGTATCATGAAAGATGTTTCATCTTGTCCATTGCCTCCTCCTCCACCTCCCTCGACACCATACACCTGTCTCTCATCTGTTCTGTGTGGCTGCATGGTCTTATTTTGCACGATGTATGTAGCTCTCAGAGACATTGAAAAGATTTAATATCACTCTCTCTTCTCTCTCTCTTTCTCCCCCTCCCTCTTTTTGTTTATTGTCTTTCTGTTCTTTGTCTTCTCTCTGCAGGGGAGGTGCTCTTTCAGATGGCTGAAGTGCACAGACAGATCCAGATCCAGCTTGAAGAGATGGTGAGCATGTGGTGATGGTGGCGCCGGTGTTGCTAAAATCAGCACTTCTTAAGCCATGAGTTTGGAACCAGACAGATTTTGGGCCAGTTGGTTGGGTTTGAGTCTCCACATCACATTATATTTTTTGATATTTAATACTCAGCGAGACTCTCTTTACTGTGCGTGAGTAGCTTCCAGTGTGCTTCTGTTTTCTGGAGGCTGCAGCTTCACTCAAATGTGGTTTGTTTACTGATCTTATGATATGTAAATTACAGTCATTACACACTGAAAGCATTTCTCAATTCATTCCCCAAAATATCTTTATTTGAATCTTTTAAAGAGTAAATTGGCCAATTGTGGCAACATTAGCAGGGAATGTTAAGTTGACGGAGAGAAGCAATGAAGAGTGGTCTAGCTTTAATCTTTATGCAAAGCGTGCTATAAAGGGTATTTCAAATTGTATGTCATTGCATCCTTTTGGCTAATGGATGTCAAAGATTCAAAGATGTTTTTTTGCACAGTATAAATTACAAATTAGGCAATGAGCAGATGCTTATCTTTCATCCAGAGAGTTTGAGAATGAAAGCAATAGTGACGTTTTTATTAGAACCTTTGTAACACAGTCCAGACCTCGTTCGTCACTGAGGCCCATAAACAGTTTTGTCCACATTTCTAGGCAATGAACTGGGCGTTCCTCGCAATCGAAATTGAGCGGAGTTCCTGCTTTTTCAGCAAATACCCTGCTGATTGTAGTTTAAGAAAATATTGCGTCTCCTCTCATAGATGATAAGAGAGAAACAAAGGTGGTGCGAGGTCAAAGAGTGTGACAACAGACGGGTTCTGTTTTATTTGAAATGTGTTCTGTGGGTCTAGTAGATGCCACAGTTGAGGTTCTAAATACAAATATACATTCAAGATATTTCCCCTGTGGTTCAACTTCACTTGCTCACTGTTTCCACACACACAGCATCCTGTACATACTATACATGCACAGAGACAGCAGATTGACTTTGGCATGCGCTGACATACCAGACACCCTTTCCTAATCCTTTGGGCGTGACATTTCCGATGGCACCACAAATACATCCCTTCAAGTCATTCTTGCACCGCAACACATTCCTTTCTGAAAAGAATCCACTGTGGTTGTGCATATATCTGCTTGAGGTTTGGTTCATTTTGTGGTCGTTGCATTGTTTTTGTTTTCCTGTGTGTCTTTCAGCTGAAGTCCTTCCACAACGAGCTGCTCACAGAGCTGGAGAAGAAGGTCGAGTTGGATGCACGCTACCTGAACGTGAGATTCCCGTCATGATGTACAGTTATTAAGCTAGTCTCCATTTCACAAGTCTGTATGTACAGAAACAAACAAACCACGGAATTATTATACATATACTGTTTGGTTCAGCACTCTCATCAACCTCATTTCCAGCAACAGCAGGCAGCCATTTTCAGCAAACAAGGTCAGATAAACTCATTATATACTACATGCCCAGCACCTTACAGCAGAGTTCAGAGACTAGCTGGTGAAGTAGAGGAAACATCTAGCAGCTCAAGAACCAGATATTTTTCTCAGGAGTTTGTGGAGACCAAACCAGAACTAAAAGGAACATGAATAGGCAATTATTTGCCAACATGTAAGTGATAATACCTTTTTATACGTTGTTTATATATTATAGGTTGTTGTGGAGTTCATCTGCTCTCTACAGGCACAAATCATTGAATTTATTATTGGTAGCATTCAACAGCTATACAGTGAGCTTCAGCTATAGAAGCTCTGTCAACGTCTCTGACTCTGCCTTGTTATGTAACAGCATACCTGACCCATGTGCTCGAATAAAACGCCACTTTTAACTCTGAGTGAAGTTATGGGGAACACAGTATGAACCATGTTCTCATAAAATCGTTGGCCAAAGACAAAATGCACACTCTCTCCTTAATTTCCCGCCGGCTTTCATCCAAACCACTGCAGCAAGTTCCATAAATTACTTCCCTGCCCTGTGAATTATGACTCATTCTGTGAAATTGAGTTGTTTTGCACAAAAAAAATGAAATGGACAGATTCATTTATAGTGATCAGTAGTTTGGAATCTCTCCCAAAAACATTTCGTCATTTGAGACGAGGGATGTACGAGCGTGTCTGGAAGGCTCTCAGATGAATGTCATTCTGATCATTACAGTCAAAAATTAAATTCAAATGCAAATCAGCTCTCGAGCCACTTAATGACCTCAGATTTTGAGTTTGATTTGCATATTTTTCTTAAGTTGCATTTGTCACACACTATCTCACTAGTATGTGTGCTGCCAGTGTATGTACTATATAGAATGGCGACATCCATGGTGTAACCTGCCTATCACCCAGTCCATTCTTGTGACCCCTGTTCTGGCTAAAACCAAAGCAAAAACAAGTTTGTTCACCTATCAAGTTGATACAACAAACACAGTTGTGTTTCCAGCCACCTGCAAATCTAAGTCCAGTATTTGCTGTCTTTTAACTCTATTGTTGGTCTCCATCGTAAGGAGATGCTGAAATATCTGTCTTTTTAGCTGCTAAATACAACGCTATGTTCTCCAGTCAGTCTCATAACTGCATCTGTCTGCTGTTTGGTGTCGGGCAGGTAGTGTACAGTGAGTTTTTACAGCTTTTTTGCTGAAATCAACTGCCTGCTGCACCTAGCAACAAAGAAGTGACAGTGAACCAGGACAGTAAATTCTTGGACTGCACAGCTAAGCAATGAGCTGAAGCTCTGAGGCTTTGGGGTTGTGCTGTAAACAACTGTTGTACAGTACTTGTTGGCACAGTAACTGTTGGACTGCTCTAGATAGAGACAGGATGAAGTAAAAAGAAAACAGCTGAATAATCCCGAAGTACCATCCTTCACTTCTCCAGTCCTCATTCTGCAGCGGTCAGGCAATAAAACAGAAGCTGACTGCCTGTCAGTGCAGTTTGAAATGTCTGTTAGAGTAGAATATCATAAGCAGATGCTGAAACATTGGAGCACCGTTGTGCCCCTGCTGACTGTGTGCTGCCCCCCTCAGGCTGCGCTGAAGAAGTACCAGATGGAGCACAAGAGCAAAGGGGAGAGTTTGGAGAAGTGCCAGGCAGAGCTGAAGAAACTGCGCAGGAAGAGCCAGGGCAGCAAGCACCCCTCTAAATATGGAGACAAGGAGATGCAGGTCAGTCTGTGTGTGTGTAACTGCAGTGTGGATGTGTACTCATGAAACTAAATGTGTATTGTGTGCAGGAGTTCGAAGTGTCAGATGATTTGAATGATGCAAACTGCAGTTTTTTGGTTCAGTGAAGCTTTTTCTATGGATCAATGAGGAATAAAGCAGATGTCATAGCTCTGTGGCTCACAGAGGATCCTTATGGCCAGCTGGAAGACCAGTATATAAAATTGCATGACAACATGGTTATGACAGCCAGTGCCAAGAATATATTATCCTACTGGCTTCAGCCCAGTATGTGGTGCAGACAACCTGCCAGTCAGCCTCTAGAGAGAAAACATTAGTTTCCCATAATTTACCTCATCTTTATTTCAGCAAACTCAGAATTAGAATCACCAGTGCAGACTTTTAGTGAACTCATGCTGACTCTTCAGTGTGCCACATACTCTACTCCTCGTAGAGCTGTCTCTCCCTCCTCCTGATGGGATTTGAGCTTCAGTGCGCCTGGTATTCTGTGTCTGCTGCCAGTGCTGATGGGATAGGACATTCTGAGCTGACTGGGATGGGACCCCCGACTGGGCACATGCAGTTTGGGTGCCAGTTTGAAAGGTTCTTCACAGTGAGGGAAATTGAGATGGGGAAGGTTATGACTTGAACCCGCTGTGTCAAACATTTGAGGAAAAAAACAGCAAAATCTACACAGAAGTGTAAAGGGCAACTTTTGTTTGTCTGTGACTCTCATGAAGGTCACCAAACAAAAATGGTCAAGAGATTGTCAATACACCAAAACTAATGACAATGAATAAATGGAGTACTCACAAATAAATCATAAGATGATGAACCTAACAGCCTCCATAATGTTCACTAAATTTGACAGCTGAGGTCATCGTAAGCACCCGGACTTGGCTTCTTCAGGTCTCAGAGCTGAGGAGGCGAATCGTTTTAAAGGAACTAAGCAAGTCGAGTTGCCTATGATAACCTCAACGGATACTCTGACCTTGGATGGCTGAGAATCTTCACAGACATATTTCATTAGTTGCTGCTCTTGATCTGTATTACATAATCTTTGTTTATGATATCTGGGGCAGGTGGATGGGTTGATCTCCCTCATGTTTAGGTAACTGCTTGAGCGGAGGCGTGAGGAGACTCTTCGTCTCTTTGGCCTCGTCTGTAGGTGTTGTGGTGACACATGGTGGGCGTGCCCTCTTACACAACCTGCACAGGAATTGCTGCTATTTGCTGTCTGTCCAATCCGCTGCTCTTCAGCACAATGAGAGGCTGAGAGAGAGATGAGAGAGACAAAGGAGAGGGTGATGGGAGTGATGAGTTGTGCATGTATAAATCAATATGCTGTGTGCTTGTGTGGGGGTTTGCATGTTGTCCATAAGGTGAGATACTTTGTTTAAATATTTGAGAAGAGAGGTACTTTTTTTTTTTTTTTTTTCATAAATGACGAAGTATGAAGTATTTAGTAAGTCCACAGCTGAACTTTCCACCTATTCAAATGTCACACAAGTTCTCGCCTTCAGCAGGTTTCTGTATGGGCCGACAGGAAGAATACCTTGGTTATCTACTGTGGCTGATGGACTTTGGGTATATTTCTACCTTGTCAGCACTTAAGCTGTCAAATGTGAAAGCTGTGAAATAATTAAGCTCACAATGGAACCGGGGAATATGGGGCTTTCTGCACAATGTTGTACACAGCAAAAACGTACTTGCCCGCTGTGGCTTTTTAACAGACATCATATGGGAATACAGTACATTCTTTTCAGAAGTTTCTAATCCAGAAGTTATTGTTGAAGGGTTGAAGGGGTGACGGTGGCCAATTTGTCCCTATTGTCCAAGCCAAGAAAAACACTTGACCTAGATTCATGTTGGCTTCACTGGACACTTAAGTTAAGGAGAATATGACAGGAATGAAGCAGTTAGATTCTATGTTGGATTGCAGAGATTCTCATGAATTTCTGAACCTTATGCCTGATCAGATCTCAGCTGGGGATCTCTTAAAATATTTTAAGACTGTAATTATATGTAGTCAAATTTGACAAAATAACAAAGTGGAAATGGACAACTCTTTTGCTTTAACTTATCATTATGATGTGTAATGGCTATATCCACATTTAGATTGTTTCTATAAAAGCCTTGCTTTCATGATGCAATTCTTCCTGGTTATGATATTTCCTGGGAAAATAAAGGGTTGATGATTTATGTGACTTACATACAGACTGAATAAACAACTCACGCCTTTCTCCTCATGTTTTCCTCTAACATTAACGTTACTCCTCCCCCCACCCCGACACCAACCCCTGCTGTGGTTTGTTGTTACTCAAACTGTTATTATTCCTATGCAGTGCACACCATTACAGTAGCTTCAGCCGGTTTCCGAATTCAATATAAAGTTGTGACAATTTCAATTTACCACTTCAGTGAATGTGGTTCTTTCTCCACTCTTCTTTCCAAAGTGGTGCTGATCATGTCTTCACAGAGCTGGACTCTAAGAGAAACAGAAAACGATCCAGTCTTTGCGAGGGGGGAGGGGGTATGTATGGTGTATGTATACAGCACCTATACATACAGTACAAAGTAGGAGTAAACCGATACTGCAGCAGGTGGATTTAACTCATCATGGCAGTGCAGAGAAAACATGGTGTCAGAGGTTAAGGGCTAATTGCGCAACACTTCCAGAGGCTGAGGCAGCCGAGCCACACCACTCTGCAGGAGCAGCAGGGGAGGTAATTATTGTGTAATTGTTAGTGTTGCTTCGATGGATGGCCTGTGGAGCGTGAAAGGGGTGGCCGGGCCGGTTGTTACAAAGATCGATACATGGAGCTATGAGGAACAACAGCACAGGAACATTCAGCCCCAAAGTCCTGAAATTCCTCTGGGCTTTAATGGCTTATTGGGTGTGAACGATCCAGTCTTAGCTGAGATAGCAGGCTGGGCCTCTCCCCCTGCGCCTGCCGTTTCACCTCTTGAGATGAACTGGATGTCCAAGATTGAACACCAATATGAATTTCAGAGACCAGAGTATGAGCATGTGTTTGCATTAATAGTGCATCCGTGTGTGTGTATTACCTCCAGCAAGAAAATATTTTTTTAATTCCCTTTCACGTGTGCTAGTTAGCACAATATCTCAAAGTCTTGTTTACACATTTCAGTGAAAGCCTGAACGAGGGATTCACTTTTGGTGCTGATCCAGACAGTTTGTTAATGTGAGTGAGTTAATGAGAAATATGTAAAATGTTCCTGCAGTGTTTAGTATTTTCATCCAGACTCATATTAAATCCTCAATGTATACCATATGTGTGACAGTCTTCGTAGGCTTTCAACTCTTTCAACCCTACAGAGGCAGTCATGGCAGCTTGAGATGACAGAGTTACACTTTAACAATCAAAATAATACATTTAGTAGAGAAGTTGTGCAGCCTTGGCAAAGGTATGCACTATAAGTACTGTCTAGTTTTGCACCTCTGTGTGTCTGTGTGTGTGTTAGCATGTGTTGTGGACCTCCTGAGTAGCGTGTGTATCTACTGAGGGAGACCGTGTGTTTAGGTAGCCAGATTCTCGCTGTGCGTCATATGGGCCCTCACGGGAACCAGGTCTTGGCAGGAACAGGAGACACCAGCGACCGGCCTGCACCGTGGAGCTCACAGCCAATGATGAAGTGACAGATTTGTCTTTTTGAACATACAATATGGAGCATATATTTGTCTGGGTACGTGTGGCAGACAGTATGTTTGTGCCTTTGTGGAGGTGTGTCAGCTCACTTACTTTTAAAAGCTGTATACTCAAATAAAGCGCCCCACTCACTTTATGCATTCCTCCAACTTTTAAGTGATGCAGCAGCTTTGGAGCAGTAAGGAGAGAAGAACACACCACAGACACTGACAGACAGAAAGTAATCGTCATTCACTCCTGCTCATGATTTATGTTAACATTAGAACTATGGTCGATGGGAAGTCACCCGCTTACAATGGTGTCCCTCAGGAGCCGTAAGTCACTGAGCTGTTGCCTGAGCACAATACACACTCTGATAAATCTGCTGTTACACTGGTTACTGAAGCATGGTTGGTGGAACAGTGGTAGTTTTGTAAAATAAATCCCTCATCATCCCTCCCATTTCCTCTGCATCATGTCAGGAGTGTCTTGTTTGTCTATAATTAAGCTCAAACAATTAGTCAAATAGTCAGTTGATCAACAGAATATTAATTCCTGATAAATTTGAATTCATGATTTAAATTAGTGGTTTCCAACGTGAGCGTTAAAAGCCACACACGAGGTCACAGGATGGATCTTGGGGTCCTGGGATGATAACTGATGCTTATTTTTTAGATTTTTCCTCTAATCTTTGCTTCTTTCTGGATTGTTTACCTCTTCAGGTCTCTACAAATGATTCAGATGAAACAATCACTGACACACAATCTATAGCTATTGCTTCATATTAAGGGGTGACAAGCAGAAATAGGCTGGTAAACATCAGTTTAAGCCATCTATCAAGCTCAAATTGCCACTCAGCTGCTCAAATGTGAGGATTTGCTGCCTTTCTCTGTGTTATATCAGTGGAAATGGAATGTCTTCCGCTTTTGGATAAAACTAAGCAACCAAGGCATCACCCCTTTTCACTGTCCACTAACACTGTTGAGTTTTCTCTTGTCTTGTTACAGTAAGACGTGAGATCTCACTCTGTGCCTGTATAGCAGTTTCACCATCTCCTTTATAAAGAAAAGCCTGAGGCCTTCAGGATATTTCTCCATGGGAAGAAACATTATGAATGATATTAACTCTTAATTGCATCCTTTTGTGATTCCCAGCTCGTGAGTGCAGAGTAGTAACACCAATCAAACACCCGGTTATCATCCTGTAATGAGTAGAAAGCCATGATGGATGAGGAGAAAGTGGGAATTTCCTGCCGTGTGTAAAACACATGTGAATGATGTGTGAAGACACTTTCCACCAGTTTTTGGGGTTTCTGACACGTTTTTAATGGGATGTGACTAGATGACGTGTTTGTGCATCAAAAAGAACAACGAGAAAAGGGGGGATGAGATGAGGAATAGAAAATGTGATGAGGATCTGCTGGGGGAGAGAAATGAGCTGCAATGAATAATTGAAAGTGAACTTGTACCCAGCTTAGCCATGATTCATTCATGTATGATGATGTTAGTCCTCATAGAAGCCACCTCAGTGTAGTGAGAGCATCTAACTATATAAAATGATCTGAAACTTTGACACAATCACCAAAGTTATTACAGTTCATCCAGAGGGGAATGTGAATTTGTGTACCTGATTTCATGGCAATCAGTCCAACAGCATGATGTTGAGATGATTTACTCAAGGTCACAAATAGGACCTTTATGGAAAGGTCAGGAGATCAGTAACAAAATGTCATGGTGATTCATCTTACAGTTGTTGAGTTACTTCAGTCAAAACTCTTCCCCTCAAAAAGCAGACTAAATTTAAATTTAAATGTTCTGTCCATAGAGATATGTGATGGCAGGTGAGATGACTCAAAAAGGTGCTTACTGTGTAAAGAAATGATGACTGGCATCAGGCCTGAAACACCAAAATCAATTCCATCCTGAGATTCATTTT
This sequence comes from Sciaenops ocellatus, assembly GCA_033000465.1. Classification (NCBI taxonomy): domain Eukaryota; kingdom Metazoa; phylum Chordata; class Actinopteri; family Sciaenidae; genus Sciaenops; species Sciaenops ocellatus. The sequence continues at coordinate 3,289,648 of CP136879.1, read as the reverse complement.
TAAAGCTGACAGGGGGCTCTGAGGCCAGTTAACACAATTGTCTGTTATTATTTTCGGCCTTTTGGCAGTTTCTGTTTTCCTTCATCTCAGTGAGAGAACGATGAGAGGTTTGTCAGTTTAAGACGTTGAAATCGTCGAAGCAGTGCAGGTATTCTTTTAACTTTGCACCAAGCATGTATGAAATCCTTTGCATCTCATGTCAAACTCTTTCACATTTTAAATATAATTACTGTTAACATTAAAGTCTGTTCCAGTTCAAGTCTGGACATGTTTCATACTCAGCAGAGTTTTTGCACCAATGGTTCCGACCATCTTTAATGTGAAATTAGTCGATAAATACTGGACACACAAACGCACGCTCGCCCTTCTAGCACACGTCTTATATGCTGATTGTGCTCACTGTCAGCAGAAACCAGGAGCAGCTTTTGGCCACATTTATATTTTGTGTAAAGGGAGCTTCAGGCGAGGAGCGGCTGATTGGCAGTGGCATGAAAGGCCAGCTGGAATCTAATTAGGACTCCGTATCTGAGAGCGATCACAACATGTATAGGCTGCATACAGCAGGCCTGATGTATTAAACCTACTTAAATAATGGAGCTGTGGTGGATACATGTGCTTTAATGTACATCAAAGTAGTGCCGTTCTCCAGGGATCTGCTTCATGTTGTAAAACTGCTGTGCTGATGCTTATAGCACTAAAACATATCGTCATATATACTTTTCTTGCTCATACGATATCGGAACTAAAATAAATTTGAACAGGATTTATAGGATATATGCTGTATGATAGACTTTGGTGTCTTAGTATAATGTGGATAGAAATTGTTGCCTTTAGTACATATCAGCCACACAGCAGACTACATATAGTTGGTGGTAATTTGATCAGATAATTGATTAATTGATTTGTTTTGTAGGTTTATGCACCATAGGCACAAATACAGGACCCCTTTTATAAGACAGCGCATTAGGATTAGAGAATAAATTAAACAAACCACCCTCAAACCTGGAGCTCTCGGAGCCACCGATGGTCTGGGGTTGGAGGGCATTTGCAATCATCCAGCTTTGACATACTAACGGTTTATGGCTGAAACAATCAATTAATTGCTCAACAGAACATTGATAAAAATAATTTTTAAAGTAATTTTTTAAGGCAAAATGATATGGTTTAAATATTGGCTATTTTGGGGGTTTTGGACTCTTGGTCAAATTAATAGGATTAGGGTTGCTCTCAGCTTTTTCACCTCACTTTCTGTGAACAGATAATACCTGATTCTAGGTATACTCAGACCGGTTTCACAGCTTCTGCTTTCTAGTTCTATATGGTGATTTGTTTCTTTGTCTGAGCTCAGCTCAGTTCCAGGAAGGTTGTATAATTATGAAAAGACAGGAAAACAAAGCAAAGCACACACACAAACCCCAGGGTAAACCACCTATTAACTCCCTCCGTATGACTCTTATGATTTTCTGTTTATTTAACACAGAGTATCTGTAAAATGCATTCATAACTGCACACAATATAAATCCTGTGGCAGTTTTTCCCGCCCCCATCTCTCAGCCTGTTGATTGACAGCTCCCTTGCGGTCGCTCTGACCTCAGCATGTGGGTCTGAAACTGATCAACACGGTCGCTTACTGTGTGTTTTCGTAGGCTACCTGAAAGCCTCTCCACCTCCGCCGTTTGTATGATTCATAAGTGGCCTTCATCTTCCTCTGCTACTGCCACTTTGGCTTGTCACCATGTAATGTTCACTGTGGGTGATCAGTGCATGCTCAGCCATTGTGCGCCCACATGAAGGACCTTATTCAGTTCTTGAAAATGTCTTGTTCTTCTGTCCAGCATAATGATTTTGACGTATTCATTTAGATGATTTGATGTCTCTTCCGGTTGCATTTTGACATGACGCTCTTACCTGAGGGTCAAACACTCGAGGATGAGAGACTACAGAATTTAAATATTTGAGGTGACACTGTGGCTCCTCCATGTGGCACATCAATATATGAACAGTGTTTCTCACCTACTTGTGACAGAAACTACACACTATAGAAGATGGCACAGTTAAAGTGTCATCCGATAATGACTAATATGACCCAGATCATGTGTCAGAACTGGTCTTCAAGTCTCTCATCTGATTAATTGCAGTGATACATTCAAACACTGATAAACTATGGGCCTCCAATTATTCAACCAGTTCTACCTCCATAAAGCTTAGTTCACACTAAAAATATATGAAAAGATGTTTGTATGCCTGTCGTCATAACATACCACACAGGGCTAAATGAACACAGCTTCCAGTAATTGGATCATCAGATAGAAGGCTTTGTCATAACCTAAAATAATTCATCTGTCTCATTTGACTTTCAAATATTAAATACTGTGGCACTTATTTTATTTTCCTCACTGAACTATCAACTCTGTCACAGTGAAGTACTACAGAAATCAGAACATTTCATGACTCTGTTCCACCTTTTATATTTAATACTGATAAGACTCATGTAGATTTTTGGTTCGCTCTCTGTAATCAGTCTGTAATCAGTCCGTATCGAAGGTGAGATTCATTGCTGGGTGTCTGCAGCTGCTCTCTCATCCTCCCTGTCAGTCTTGGGCTATTAGGGTCTTTATAGAGACAGTCGATCAGTTGAAGGATGTCGTCTCCCTGAAAACCACTAAACATCTCAGTCAGCCTTTAAGAGGCTGTGGACAGTGACCGTGTAATATAGACTGAAGGGACGGTGAAGCAGTTGGATAAAGTAAAATTTATGGAAAGTCTTTTCTCTAAACACGTTTTACACAGAATCAGAAAATGTTTCCTTCAGCTTCTTTGTAGCAGCTTGTCATCTTCTTTTACTTCTCTTACTTAACACCATGTCAGGTGTGAAATAAAGGTGATCAAGTGTATGATGACCAACAGTGAAGGATAATTATAAAGTGAACAGTAGAAACAGAGGTCAGTAATTGCTTTTTCACAGACACATAGACTCAAACAATTTATAGTGTTTTTTTTGTTTGTTTGTTTTTTGTTTAAGTTACTGGAAACACAGCCCGGTATATGTACTTTTGGGTCTTTTGTACATAACAGTATGTCTAAAATTAGTTTCAAGCCAGTTCTGTTTGTCACAAAACCTCTGAGTGAGTTTGGTATGTTCAATGTAATACATAAACTGTCATCAAAGGAAAGATTCTTACCTGTTTTACACCTTATTACACTTTATCTCAATATAAAACACTTTTCTTTAAACTCGATAGAATCACATAAAACTCATCAAAACAATCTTGGTTAGTCTTTCCACTGTTGCAATAATCACCGGCTCTGGTTTCGTCAAAATAAATCTTCAAGTCATCGAGCTACATATGAAAATATTGTGGTAAAATTAATTATTGCTTTGTCATATGTGCTTTTACTATTTCAAGCCACATTTCCAGAGGCTTAAAGATACTTTCTTTCTGCCTGATACAGACCTGAAAATTCCCCCCAAAGCATCTTGCTGATCTACTATGAATTCCCCATGAATATTAATGTCAGACTAAAGTGAGGAAAGTGAGATTAGTTTGGTTTAAAGACATTCTAACAGAAGCACTCTGTTCTTTATTATTTTAACTGTATCAGATTTAGTAAAACAAATAAACAGATCGAAAAGTTCTGAGTCATTTAGTTAACCAATTAACCCACAATGAACCCTTTTGTCAGGATGGAAACCACACTGTAAGTCTCTACCTTATCATTATAGTCTATTATTATTATTAATATTATTCCTACAGTGTTCTTTTCTCAGAGGAGTGAAACCAGCTCTGCAAGATTATTACCGACTGCATATCATCACGTTAATGCTGTCCTCTATGTATTATATAAGACCAAAGTAATGTGCTCTTTGAAGAGTGTATGTCCCCACATCTACAGTATATCCATAGATGATCTTTTAATTACATCTCTCAGCCTTTCCAGCACCGTGATCAGTTAAATTAACACACTTCCTGCTTGAAGGAGGCTTTATGTCCATGTCAAATGGTCAAGTTGCACTTTTTATGTCTGTCCACCATCGTATGAGGTGCAGATTGTTGCAGATTTACTGATACTAGCTATACTTGTATTCCATGTTCTCTCTGTGCAGATACTGGTCAGATTTAGAGCACTTTTACTTCCAAAATGGCCGATGAGAAAAAATGCTGAAGTGCTTTAACTTTATGTTTTTGAAGAGCAAAGAACAATCTGTGATCTAAGGACAGACCCATCCCTGTAACCTTCAATTACAGCAGTGAAACTGGCCTGTTTTTAAATTATCAGTTGTCATGCTGATGTTTCATTTTTATCTGTTGTTAGAGATTACAGATAAATGCATTCTATTATTTTGTTTAGATAAGTCTTTTGTTGATGCAGCGATATATATTAATGCATGCATGATTTAGCTTGATTGATTACCTAATTAGCACTTCTGGTGTTGTTGATATGTGATGGTGATTACAGCTTATCATTAGGTGACTTAAATTCCTCATTTAAAATCATATATTGCCACCACCATGTAGACTTTAGCTTCCAGCAGTACTGGTATGACTGTGCGTAGGCTGCGGACTTTCTGCAAACAACTCAGCCACGGTCATTAACACCTCATACTGGAGCCCGGCACAGTCTGGCACTTGGAGTTACATTATTCAACACCGTGGGAATCTTCAAACACTTTCAGTTACATGAGACTTACCTGAGGATGAAGCTGGGAGAGAGGACTCAGTGGGCTGATTTGTTGAAGGGTGAACGGGTTTAAAAGCCAGCTAAAGTAAAAGGGTGAGCTAGTTTGTGTTGGAAAGGCTTTAAGAACACAAGCCACCATTATCACATAACACACAAGTATGATTATTGGACACTGTGGAGCCTGACATCTTTACTTCTAATTCATAGTTTTCAGGTCTGACATGCTGTGACATTTTCAAATGTACGGCAATTTGATGTTCCATGCGGTACATAAAAGCACCTTTCTTCAGTTATTCAACGCTTCAATTGTTAAAGGATTAATCCACCCAATTTTCATAATGGAGTTTTGTTTGTGGTGCTCACAGGGTCTCTAGATTATTCAGAGTAACCGGGACATCATTTCAAATTGATGTTGCTGTTTAAATGCCATTTTAAAACACATCTTAAACACAAACCTCTTCATTCTCCTTATTCTTGGTCAGGGTACAAGTTCACCTTCAACTCCAGTTTGTGGCATTCTACTCCCAACCTGGCAACTTAAACCCAATCGGAAAAACGAGAATTTAATGTCCTAATCCGGACATGCCGCCATGTGTTTGTTCATGCCTTCCTTTTCCTTCTTCTCCCCAGTACGTAGAGGCCATCAGCAATAAGCAGGGCGAGCTGGACAGCTACATCGCTGAGGGCTACAAGAACGCTCTGTCCGAGGAGAGGAGGAGGTACTGCTTCCTGGTGGATCGTCAGTGTGCCGTAGCCAAGAACAGCACTACCTACCATACCAAGGTGAGAAGGAACACTCAGCCATTCCTCTGTTTGTTCATCTGTTGGTGATGTAAGATAACGCTGATAGCTCGGCTCGGCTCCCTCAGTACACGATTTGGTGATTTCCATGTTAAAAGATGTCTCCAGGTTATTAGATGGTGGGATTTATATAATTGTTGTTTTAACAGCATTAAAATGATATATATTACTCTGTAGGTAAACATTCATGTATATCAAGTTAAATGATGCCTGGCTTCATCTCGCCTACAAATCGTTACATTCATTGCTTTCCAGGTGAGATCCTTGGGAATGATTCTTGTTTTATTAAAGCTCTGGAAACAAGGAGCTTGCACCGTTGTGGCTCTGTAAAAAATCCTTTTAATAAAGATGATTACATTAGTTTAAACTTTATAAGTCCCTGGGAAAGCATGTTATTGCAAAGGCAGATAATTAGATATAGAGGTGTGTAACATGACAGATGTATATCTGTTTCTGCAAATGAACTTAGTTTGTTCTTTTCATTCAGAAAAAATGGTTTCTTCATGTTGTGCCTTGGTTTCTCACATTGCATCGCTGCAGCCCGGGGATCACTTGTCAGGAGTTTTGTATTATTCAAGAAATTAATAAGGAAAGCATGTCCCACCCACCTCTCATCCCTTCACACTGGGGAAATGGCGAAGTGGCAAAGTGAAGTGGGAGAGAACGGAGAAGTGGAGGGCGAGTGGGTGAGGAGGAGGGTGAAGTGGGGAGGCAGTGGGAGAGAGAGAATGACCTACTTCTGTGAGAACACTTGGTTCAGACTCACTGTGTGTGGGTGTGAAAGTGTCTGAATGAGTGATTGATAGACAGAGGGAGGAAGCACAGAACATAAACTGCTGATGTGATGATGCATGAACAGCAGAGAAAGATTCTGCCTTAAACTCAGTTACGAAGTTAGTTTGAATCTTAAATGTATCAGTAGATAAATTGATTATTTGATCAACAAGAAATGAACTTGCTTCATCGTTTCAATGTTTTTGAAGCCAAACTTTCTCTGCTTCCAGATTCAACATGAAAACTTGATTTTGTCATATCTGAGAAGTTAACTGATTGTCTTCAGGGTTTGAATTAAACAAACGTTTGGAATACATCATTGTGGGTCGTGGGACATTTTATTAACTATTCAAATAACTGAGAAAATGATTGGCAGATTAATAATAGTAAAAAGGGTTAGAGAGACAATACTAAGCCAGAATTATAAAGTGTTCTTGCTGCGTGAGGAAAAAGTGCTACATTTTCACTACGGCATTGTGAGGTGGTTGCCAAGTTGTTGCTAGGATGTTGGTACATGACTAATAGGGTACTTTTACATAAACTCTCAGTGTTTGGGGACATTGCTACAGTCTGGTGTCATTAGGTTGTTGTTAGGTGGTTGCATTAGGTATGTAATCAAATTTGGAGTGGCTGTAGCTAGAGTAGCTGTTCTGCATAGTGCCAAGTAATCCATAAGCATTATTTCAGATATTAGAAAATAAAAACCTGCTTTAATGCCAATGCTACAAGCTCAGTAGTAAGTACATTGGATAACGCTGGCTGTCTACTCTCACTGAACATAGTCTATGCTTAAGTGTTAGCATAGAGGACTGGAGAATATTATCTGCCAGAACACCAGCGATGCCTCGAAGCTCTCTTTACTTCCAGGGTACATTTGCAAATTGGCAAATCTCCCACAAACTCAGTTTCTGTAAGAGTGATTCTCCTGTACATGAGCGGGGAGGCAAGAATGGAGGAAAAAGAGCCACCGTCTGCTAGTCGATTTTATCAACACAGTGGTAAAGGCACTGATCCACCTACGCTCTACCATAGCTATTTGAAAGGGCTAACTGAGGTCGCAGTGACTCATCATTTCTACCAGCAGCAAGAAACACTAAAAGACTTTACTGCACACATAGAAATACATGGGCGATATCTCATTCATCCCAATTCCATGAATCCAGCCTCTTGTTACAGCTAATGGCCACATGAAGCAAGGATTTCACCGTGACAGAGAAATCATTAGCTTAGTGAGCTAATAGTTATTTCAGTCAGAGCATGATCCCTCGGTAACACGATGCTCACCCTGCTAGAAAAAATGTGTTTTTTCTGTACTTTTATATCTGTGTATGTGTTAATTTATTTGATCATCGCACCCACACCCTGACGCCCACACACACTCAGCAGGGACGGACAACCCTGGAACCACACTGTGTTTATCCTCCACACTGGCCTGGTGGAGTTGAAACTGTTTGAGCAGCAGATTCTCCTTCAGCATCTTTCCAATATTCATGGATCCAGGACTCCCTCGTTTATTTACCGCCGCTGAATGCAAATGAGAAGCGTCTTTATGTAACTGCCCCGCTGTATAATGTATGGAGGAAATGTTATTCTGCTCTTCGAGCAGCAGCTGAGAGCTTTTCAAATGAGCACATTCATAAAGAGGATTCATATCTCTCACTTTATCCTGCCTCTCCTCTCTTGTGGCCTGCATCTGCTGTATGTTCATCCCCTGCTCTCTTTCAGCTAACTTCTCCTCCCATCATCTATCAAACACTTCTGCATATGTGAATAATGTGATACCATGTTGACGTCCATAGGAACATTTTATCTAACATTTACAAAAGCAGCAGTACCTCCAGAGATGATGGTTATGTTTGCTTGTTTAACAGAAAATTTCCAAAACTAGTTAAACTAACTATTATTTCAAGGTAATTTACATTTGGAAAATTGTTCAGCTTTAAACAATATTTTTTCTGGTTGCTTTCTACTTAAACAAAGCTGTGATCTGCTGTGATCAGGATAGAACTTGATATCAAGTCTTAATTAACTAACAGTTCTTTTAAACACAAGCCTGAACACCTCTCTTCCGTCTTTCTCTCAGGGGAAGGAGCTTTTATCCCAGAAGATTCCAATGTGGCACCAGGCATGTGCGGAGCCCAACAAACTGCCAGATCGTGCCATGTTCCTTGCCCAGCAGATGAGCGGTGCAGCAGGCATCATGCCCCCCGGAGCTCATCATCCAGGCATGCCAATCTCTGAGCCCATCCCTGGCGCTAAACCACTGCCGGTGCCTCCAGAGCTGGCAGCCCTGAGGGCCAGTGGGGGCATGGGACAGCAGGTCTGTTCCTTTCCTGCCCTTTTAAATCATTTAGTCCACCTGAGACCTGTGCACTTCACAGTATACTAAAATTATATCAGTATTCATGGGCTCCTGCATCTATGTTGTGTTTGTGGATCTTTATATTGCAGTAAAATGTCACTCTTCGCAAACATTTATATTTTATATTTCTGTATTTGGGAAGATCTTCAATATCATAACACATTCTCTAGCCTAAACCTGTTTCTAAGCTAAAACCCTAAATGTAATTCTTAACTCCCAAACAGCCGATTAGATGTAAGATCAGGTGAAGTCCTCCTTTAGCAAACATACCCACTTTACAAAAACATCTTCACTCTCACGGTCTGAATCTCAAACTGGCCCTTGCAAAGATAGAAGCATAAGTGCACACACACACAAACACAGGTAAGTGTTGTCTAATCAGACCCATAATAATGTGTCGGGGGTTGTCACCCCTGTTGGGGCGGCTGTGGCTCGGAGGTAGAGCGGGTCGTCCACTAATCAGATGATCGGCGCTTCGATCCCCGGCTCCTCCAGTCTGCATATCGAAGTGTCCTTGGCGAGATACTGAACCCCAAATTAATCCATGGCAGCCAATGCCATCAGTGTATGAATGTGTGTGAATGGGTGAATGAGATATGTAGTGTAAAAGCACTTTGAGTGGTCGGAAGACTAGAAAGGCGCTATATAAGTACAGTCCATTTACCATTGCCACTGCATCATGGGAGCCCTTAAAGCATCCTCAGAAAATTCTGGTAAATGCAAATGAAATCGTTAGCAAATGTAATTAGCTTGTTGCACAGAAGAGGCTTAAATCCCTCTCCTCCTCTGGCTCTTTTACATCCTGCCCCCCTCCTCCTGCTCCTGCAGGCCTGCTTACTGAAAAAAAGAAAAAAAACTTGAAGATTTACATGAAAGACTGCGTCAGTTTTGCTCAAGCTTTTAATTAAAAATCAAATTCAGCTGTGTTTTATGTTCCCAGATGAAATACACTTTGAAACTCTGCAGTCGGAAGTTATTCCATACTGTATGTTTATCTTTAAACCAAAATATACTTTTCATTAATCAGCTTTTCCTGACCCAGATCCACTCTCCACCTTGTTCATTATTATTAATGAGTTACTGGATGTTACACAACGGCTTCAGTGACGTAAATGGGAAGAAAGAGAGTTTCTGTTTTAACCGCCTGCATGCAAATTTCATCATCTTCACAGAGGCTGATGGGAGGCGTGGAAGGAGGTATGACAGTCATGAACGGCACGGCTGGCGCTCACGGAGGCGAAGACTACCAGCAGTGGGTGGAGGGCAAGGTGGCCCAGGGCAAGGCCTCACCACAGACCCAGAGGCACGGAGGGGAGGTCTACTCAAACACCCTGCCTGTGCGCAAAGTTGCACCAGCCAAAAGCAAGACCACACTGAGTAAGGACACATACAGTACTGTGATGCAACTCTGTCTGGACGTCATGCATAACTTGAGGTTTTAATAAGAAACAGGCCAAAGCAAGTGGGAATAGACAGAGATGTGATATTAAAAATGAGAAAGAGAGATTATGAGTAAAAATAGATGTAGGACAGAGACAGGTTTCACAAAAAATGTAGTCATTTATGATCTTTAAAGTGAGCTGTTGTGCAACAAGTAAATGACTGTAGATGTTTAATAGAGCAACACATGTCCCAAGTGTCATTAAGTTTGCAGCAGAAACTATTTGAGAAATGGAGACTAAAATCTGTCTGTTGTCCTGCCAGCGGAGACCCGTACGCTGCCCCGGTCTAGCTCCATGGCAGCGGGGCTGGAGAGAAACGGGAGAACTCGAGTCCAGGCCATCTTCTCCCATGCAGCCGGTGACAACAGCACCCTGCTCAGCTTCTCCGAGAGCGATGTGATAACCCTGCTGGTCCCTGAGGCGCGTGATGGGTGGCACTATGGAGAGAATGAGAAGACAAGGATGTGAGTGCAGCTAATGTATTCAAAGAGGCAGACAAACAAAAGTGTGAATTCAAACTGTCTGATACATAACATAGCTCAAAAAGTACTCCACAGACTTCAGTTACATTTGGGGGAATGACGGACGACACTGGGATTAGTTTTTGTTGCACATGCCTTCACTTTAGAGTATAAGTGCTGCAGAGCATGTGTTTTTTGACACCTCCACAGAATTCATCAAATATCCACCATATTTTAAAGGTTTTCAATGAGCCTAAAAAATCGTGATGAATTGGTCTTTTGTGATGCTAATGCTGTCCCCTCATTCCTCTCAGGCGTGGCTGGTTTCCCTTCTCCTACACCCGGGTGATCTCTGACGGTGATGGCAACTCCATGAGGCAACTTCGAGTACACAAGTATGTTTTTTGGGTGTTTTAGAGATTCTACTTTTACCCTAAAAATAAAACTCATTACTTCTCTGAACTGAATGTTGGTTAGATTTGTGTAATTGAACTCATATTCGTGTTTTGTTCATTGTTTATCTTGTTAAATAGCACAACGCCCTGATTGCTCCCCTGCCGATCTTCCCCCATAAACACCACCAAGCTAACATATTTGTTCCTGATTACCTCGGGAGGAATTGCCAACATGTTTATCCATCTCCTCATTTCCTGTACACCTGTATGTTTCCAGCCTCCACGGGAAGAGCAGCAGCACAGGCAACCTTCTAGAGAGAGAAGACATGGCTCTCTCCGTCCCTGATTACGGCACCCAGTCCCGTATGGCAGCACAGAGCGCTGCTGCGCTGCATGGCAGACAACAACGCCCCTACAGCGTGGCGGTGCCAGGCTTCTCACAGGTGGGGTGTCTGCAAAAACAAGTACACAAACACACACATACACACACACCCACACGAGTTCACACATGACACATGAGCTGAGACGTCCCACAAAACCTGGCAAAGACTTGCACTTGTCTGTCTCAGAAAGTTTGGATGGAGCTTTTCTCTACGTGCTACTGACCTGAGTTGCAGTACAGGAATAGCTTTGACAGGCTGTCTCTGCCTTAACCAGCACTCAGAGTTCTCATGTGCCATAAGCTTGCAGAGAACACTCTGGTACATTAGCTTTACATAAATGCAGAAATCAGTTTTCCTCCGCTTCACACGTTGCTGTTTACGAAAGGTCGGGTGTACCATGTGGCACAGATTGGAGAAGTCTCCCTCTGCGCCTGGCTGCCTCTGTCTCTAGGGAAAGTTGTTCTGACAGGCGTTGGTTGATAACAGAGCGAGTATTTGCTCCGCTGACTGAAAAACCCCCTCCCTCATCACCACAGCTGTCTTCCCTCGCCCTCCTCTTTCTTTCAAAGTAGACTTGTGCAACACTGAACCCTTCCCTATCAGCCCGGCTTCCCTCCTACGTCTCACCTGGAACATTACATGTGGGCGATGCCTAATTGCTCAGCAGTCATGTAACAACTTAAACTGTTCTTTCTGCCTCACTGCATTTGGAGATGGAAACATCTCTGCTGACATTTAAGGATAACTGGGCTCTATCATCAGCCTTTGTGGTCTGATATGCTTCAGTCTTCCAGCGAGCAATAATCTGATGATTTGTAGGTCATAAGACATCTTAGACATTTGGTTTGAAGATTTTTGTAGACGCACAGCTGTGGATTCAAAAGCATTCTAGTATATTATTATATATTTCAATATGCAGTTAAGACTAGTTTCACATGAAATATGGTCATTTGAATGTTGTTTTAATGGACATGTTTACTGGGCTGATCAGGCAAGATGAGATTCAAAAAGAGCAACAGCGTACTAATTGGGAGAGACCGCTATATTAGGAGGAATGACTTGATCTTTGATATTTCTCCATCTTTCATTGAAAACACTTTCAACAGTTTGTAGTCATGCAGGTCATCAGTTTTTATATCCAGCTGGGGCTGCTGTCAGATTACGGCCCAGATGATGCAGTAATCCTCTCTCATGGAGCTTTGTTGCCATCTGCTGGCTGCTGTGGTCATTGCAGCTTTCTAGTTTCTAGTGACAGAAAAGTATTTATTCTGTAAAATGTGGGTCAACGGTGAAAATGAAAATGTGTTGGGTCAGAAAAACAGGCCAGCTTAGCAGTAACACCACAAGTCATAGACTTTATCAAAGATAAAAATAAATCAAAAAGGAATGAGAAATAAAATCTGAATCTCTTATCTGTCTTATTTTTTGCCTTTCCAGCAAGGAGTTGAAGAGTACGAGCCCCGCTTCCCCACAAGGTAAGAACCACAATTCATATTTTTTCTTTTATATCGAAACAGAAATTGTCATTATAATTAAAATATGTAGGAAACAAGATTTACTTCCACTTTTGTTGGGTTCAATTTGGAAGTGTTGGTGGGTGGGAAGCCAGTGAGGGATTGTGTCCTTTTTGCTGTGCGCTGAAGACTTTGAGAGAGTTGAGGGATTTGGAGTATTTTGTGGCCTCAAGTCCAGACCCGCAAACACACAACCAACAGGACACGCCACATGTTTGTTTTGTGTTGATCTTTTTGTGTTTTTCTCTTATGTTTGTGTTCTGTTCTCACTCGTTTGATAAGATATTATAAGATGAAATCATCATGTAGCGTATATTTGAAGACGGGCTTTTGTGTTCGTTCGAGGTCCATCTGAACGCACACAGGACCATTAGAGATAATTGTTTTTTTTTAAACACTACATAGATAACATCATAAGGCATGTTATTGGTTAATTTAATTCCTGTGTTGATTTTAAGTTTTCTTTTTGTTCATTAATATTAAAACACTCACGCTTTGACCTCCCTGCTCCTCTCCATGCCCCCTATGCACCATGCAACTCCAGTAGCGCTTCCACCTGCTAACTGCACTCACCCACCCAATCCTCACCCTGCTTCAAACCTCCTCGTGCACAGTTAATTTGATTCAAATCAGTCAGCATATTGGAGGAAGTTAGGAGTCAGATCAAGTCGAGCTTTTAGCCTGTTGGGTTTATTTCTCATGTTGGAAGGTAGACGTGGTTTCTGCCTCTCCGTGTGTCCTGCTTGTGTTTGTTTCTCCTGAGCCAGCCCACCTGGAAGCCTCTCCCTCTCTTTGTCCACAGTTCCACAGAGGGCAAATTGATTTCGACAGTGTGAGGACAGACAGACAAACAGGCACAGACTCAGCCAGACGATGCGATAGGACAGACACCTCGCTGCCCCTCAACCAACCCCTTCCCTCATCCTCCACTCCCCTCCTCCCTGCCTCCCTACCACCCGCTTATGGCAATAAACTCTCCCTGAGCCAGTCAATGCAAGGAAGAGGCTTGGGTCTGTATCTTCTTCCCCTCTCTGATCTCCCTTCCTTCCTCACCAAATCCTTCCCTGTGCTGTCTAACTGGCCGGTAGCCACGCCGTGCCACTGGTGAAGCCTTGGTGCAGAGCCACGCCAAGCCAAACCAGAACAAAATGGACTCTGTGCCATCCAAATATTCAAAATCAATGTGATGGACATTTTCTCTGAGGAAAATGTATCTTTTGCTTGTCTTTCATGCATGTACATTTCTTTTATATATCGCTGGGGATTATATCTCCCCACCAAAGGAACCTGACTTTCACAAATGCTCTCCATCCGAATGACAATGTAAAGGATCTGTAAATCAGGGTGTGGAATTAATGATGTTGATCCCAAAGAGGATTTTCATAATGTACAAAAAGACATTACAATCAATACTTTTACTGGGTCTTTCAGTATTTAACAATAATTTTACCTTTTCATGCTGTGAGGTTTTGTATTCCTCTGAGATAAGAGGTCATGTATCACGAGTAGTGAACAGCTAATGTAAATGTTTTAACTTATAGAACAGAGGCGATGTGACAGGAATGTTTACTGTACATACATGTGCCATACAGAAGTGCTTGTCATACAGTTATCTATGATTAGCTCATTAAAATAACGCACCTTATGAAAGTAACAGTCTATATTTCTGACTTTGTGTAAACAAACTTAGTGTAACGTTTTCAGTATCAGCCTTCGAACTTGCTCAACATCTTTACGGAGAGATACTGTGCTCAGACACACACCCAGGTGCTCGGGGTCCTTTGACTATCTATTGTGTGTGAATAACATGCCAAGGCTGAATGGGGTCAACTATCCCTCGTCCCTGAGTTGGGTTCAGTGCTGAAACAAATTAGTGTATCGACAGGAAATTGTGAAGTCATTTACTAGGACTGTACCGAATAGTTCAAAGCTTCATTCAATCATCTTTCCAATGCTAAGATAACTCTTAGGCTACACTAATATTATCACTGTCGTACTAGTTGTAGAATTAGATGCTGCTGCTTGGATTGTTTCCGACTCGTGTGATCCAAACGTTTCCAATAACTCCAGAGCGTTGTAAAGTCCTGCAGTGAAAGTTAATTGATAAAAGATGTAATGATCCATATTCGCTGCCACTTACCTTTTTTCACAAATCATTTAATCCAATGAATTACTTTAAACATTTTTATTTTTCAATTTGAGGATTTTGTTTGAGAATTTTTTTGAAATGTTTTTAAGCATGCTGACAACGTAAAATATGACAGCAGATGATCTAAAAATAAAAAAACATTTGGTAGAGCCCTATCTTTTACCAAACAAATAATGACGAACAGAATGTGTTGCCTTTTCCTGTTATATCAGTGTACACTGAATGTCTTTGAGCTTTAGACTGTCGGACAAAAAACTTGACATTTGGATTTTTTTTTTTTCGTTTTACAGACTAAATGATCAATTTCTAGGAAAATTCTAATAAAAAAGATTTATAGTTGCAGCCTCAGATGGTTTAACCACCGTTCATGCATGAAAGAAAAGACAACAGGTACTGCTGTTTGGCTCGATGAACACAATCTCAAAACATTGCTTTTCATCTGCAACCATTTCAGATCTTTTTCTACATTCAGACACAATATAGTGCCTCTTACTGTGAATTAAGTGACTAATGTGAATAATATATTTTTATGGTAACTTAAAGTTATTTTCAGTAACAGAGATGCTGATGAACTTCTAGATTCAAATGAGGCAGCAGTGTTGAAACAGGGTCATTGGCTTCAAAGTGGTGTTTACACTGTGCCACAGATTTATGGCACAGCCTCTCTGTAGCCTCTGAGGGGAGACGAGTTGATTTGATGTTGAAACCTCATTCAGCCTTCTTGTACTGTTGTCTTTGCCAATAAAGGCTTCATTTTAAAACTTGAGTGAGTTAAAAAAAAAAAAAAAAGAAAGAAAGAAAAAAGCATCATGTTTTGAAGATAACAGAACTGTTTGTCTGATTCTCTCTGTGCTAAATAAAGATGCTGGTCTGCTCGTCTGTATGTCGGCCCAGTTAGTGTCTTTACTAACCACTGTCTGTCTGTCGACATCTGTTGTCCACTAACTAGCCCACTAGGAATTGGTCTTTCTCATACCGTTGGCTTTTAAATCTTTAAAATCTCTTTCAAGTACTGTTTTTACCAAAGAGAAGAGGTGAAAATGTAAACTGTGCACCTCCCCCATGCCTCCTACTCTGCAAAAATGTCTGTCTTTACCAAATATTTGATATGGTTGAGGGTTTAAAGAGTCTTAAAATATTTTTTTTCTTCAAACTTTGTGAAAAAAATGAGGCAGATCTTTCACTTGGTGCTCGAAAATCGTACTTTTAGAAACAAGTGTTACTTTTCTGATCTGCAGTATTCTGCCTCGTGGTTTTCATTTTCTCATTTTAAAGAAAGATATTTCAAGACTTTAATTGGAGACTTGAGTCAAGATGGATTTTTTTGCATTGTAGAAATGTTTCCCTTGCTGCGTATGTCTGCAGTCTCTTTGCTCTCTTCTCCTGTTTGTCTGTTACCTAACACTCGTCTTCCCCCTCAGCTTTGCCAACTCCCCTTTTTTTTTCCATCTCTGTTTTGGTGAATTTAGAGACAAAAGTCGAGTGCAAACGACTGGAAGCTGCCAGTGTTTCTTCTTTCTCCACTAAAATAAGCCCAAGGTATGACTGCCATTGCTGCAGAGATAGCACACCAACCACCTGTGGCCGAAAAAACTCCTGCATCAACTGATGTGCTCTTTTATTTTGAGGGGTTTTGTTGTAAAAGAATAAAAACATCTGAATATTGTACAGAGAATGTATGGACATGCATGCTTTGGGGGCACCAAAAAGTGTAACATTGATGACCTCAAATGTATGGTGAATTTCTACTCTAAAAAGTGTGAAATAAATTTATTCAGCTGGACCTTTTTGGCTGTTTCTGTTCATTTATTTTCATCCCAAGAGACGATAAGACGGAATTCAGCCTTTGAATTTTTTGAAGTTTTTTTGTTAAATAGACTTTTAATTCGTCTCTAAATTAGTCTACGAAGGCCAAATGTTTTTCTTCTGCTTCGTTTTTTTTTAGCTCATAAAACTAATTATCTTTCTTTTAGAGTAATCTCCAACAGTTCACTAAAAAGTTAATTAAGCTCTAATTCTGAGCTTCCTTTTGCTTCTGTCAGACGTTGGAGAAAAAGGTTTTGTTTGCGTATTCACGACATCCTAACAGAAATCTCGCAGTAAACCAGCTGATGATCTTCTTCTTGCTTTAGTGCATTAACCAGCAACTCTTCTCGCACATTTGGTGTCACTTCTCATGTCGACATTTCTGGAACTGACTCGATTTCCATCATAACCTCCCACCAGCCTTGTTGCATGTACAGTGTGTGTGTGTGTTCAGTGCACAGTAGTAGTTACACTGCATCCTACCCGCCCTGATCTGCCAATACCATACACACCCTGGCCTGCTCCTCCTGCTGCTATAAGGTATTTTTTAACTCAACTGTGTGTGTGTGTGTGTGTTTGTGTGTCACAGTAATCACAGCATATTCATTTTATAATATCAGTGTCTGTTTATGTTTATGTGCCTGCCTCTTTTTATTTTTGTTTCTTGTGTTCTGAAGTAAAATATATTTGGGTCATAATTTACATGTTAACACTCAGCAGCTGTCAGTTTGTAGAGTTGTGATCTGTTTGGGGTTTCATGAATGTTTTCACAGAGCACTTAAACATCAATAAGTCATTTTGGATGCATCGGTAGATTTACCACAAACAAGCAAGACCATCATTGAGTCTGACTGACGGCTTCTACAGGCCGCAACACTGCATTTTGTACCACTGGCAGTGATGACAGAGGCATTCTTATCCTTTACTTGTGTAAAAGTAGTAAAACCACAATGTGGAAAAAAAAAAACTTTTGATGGTAAAATCCTGCGTTTGAACCTGAACTTACAAAAAAACTAAAAAAAGCCACCAGCACCTCAAAATTGTACCAGAATCCAGTACTTGAGTGAATTGCCAAATTAATTTACTGTCTCTGGTCACAAAGTTGGATTTTACAGTGAGGTAAAAGTGGATGAATTACGGGAGGATACACAACATCCTGCCCCAGTCGTCTCAGTCTTGGTCTCATTTGTTTACTTCGTCAATCCTGCAGAAGGGTAAACTTGTAGTAATAATATTTAAATATGCATAATGTATACTGTAATATAGGGAAGCCCTGAGAGGGAAGGAAGAAATTCTGGTGATCACTGAGGTGTTAAGTCTTATCTAAATAGTTTTTTCTCATGTGTGACTTAAGAACAGGTGAAGAAACATTTTCCAGTATAATACAAGTCTCGTTTTGACAGGTGAAAAGTGTTTGTTGCTGTAATACTTTTTTGAACACATAGAGGCTGAAGTGCACCACGATCTAAAGCATGTTCTAAATGAGACTAAAAGCATTCAAGCTTTCTTCCAGCTGAATGTCTCTATGCACTCTAACAATACATACAGTATGTAAGTTATGTAATGCTTGCTAACACACAATGCATACAATGTGAATGCTTTATAGTTGTGGCCAAGTATTACAACAAGAAACAAACAAAAACTCATCATGTTTTCACAGATTTATCCTGACAAAACCTTTTTTCACCTATTCTTGAGTCACAGAGAGGAGAGAAGCTGCTCAGATCAGATTCAGAAAACGGATCACCAGAATTTTTTTTTCTCACTTGCCTCTCAGATCTTGCGTAGTAAAGCCATGTAAGAACACACCGTACATAATTATTATACTTAGAATGTTATGTGTCACTTGGTGTTTGTGAGAAGTTTGTGAAGTGTTAGTGAAGAGATGTTGACACACGAGGACTGTCTTTGCCTTTCAGTACAGGGCCTGATTACGCCCGCTTTTGAGTGACCAAAACCTATCGTAAGTTTTCTGACCTTTGGTGTTCATGCAACGACTTCCTCTTTCACTTTTATATCATCACTAAAAATGTCTTCATTGTCATGTCAGCTCTGGTTTCTTGGAGCATCTTTCGGGTTATTTCCATGCGGGGTGATATTTCATTTCAGGAAATGTGTTGCATGTTTCAGCATCATGCTCAACTTTCCCTGCTTTTCTTTTTGCATGACTCATCAGACTTCCCTTCACTACTTTTTTTTTTCAGCTACACTGTTGCTGAAAAAGTGTTTCATCCTTTTCTTCCATTATTTTTTACGCACGATTTGCATTACAAAATATCAAATAAAAAAGAAACTAAATATTTTTCATTGTATTCTCTCCAGCACTGATCCACCCAACGAGCCGGCCGTGGGGGCCCCAACCAATCCGCCCCTTTCTGATGATGAGGATGAAGTTGAGGAGAACCAGCCTGATGAATCTCACTATGACTCCGTGGAGAAGGCCTCCACTCCCCAGGGTGACTACTGAGCTCTTCCTCAGTTTGAACCAGCTGTAGGTGGATCACTGGTGTGCAAGTGCACCATCTCCCCTCAGCTGTAAAGCTCTGATTCAGCCACAGTATTAAAATAGAGCTACTATATAATAAGAATTAAATATGACCAGCAAATGAATTAAGTTAAGAGATGATGTAATGTAAATAATACTAGTATTGATTTATACAGTATTGGATCATCTAGCATGGGAAGCACATTGAAAGCCAGAAGATTTTTTTTAAAAAAAGATTATTTTCCACTCAATATTTCTGTAAAGGCGTGCTCACATTTATGGGTAGTCGTGATGGACAGCAGTGGAGTTGTTTATTCATACAAGGAGCATGTAGTGTGACATGAGAATAATGCTAGATGTTCTTGGATTCTTGGTTCATTTTCAAAGCCTCTTACAGCGTATCACTACCCAAAGACTGATGACCGGCTCCTCATGTAGACTCACAGGATCTCTAGCTGGTCTGAGAAGTCACCTAATGACATTTCTGTGCTTTTAAAACAGCTTTCTCCCCCTGCCTTGTCTACGAAAGGGCTTTGATGTTGTTGCTATACATCTTGTCAGGTGTTTCACCTTTTAGCCTCACCTGTTAAATACTGCCTATTAAGCATACTAACTTGTGTTAGCGCTGTGTGCATTGTTACACACACCCAAAAAAACAGAAAAGTCTGTTATGTGTCTGAGCTAAGATGGATAATCTAAAGTACAACAAGTCGACTGATGGAGGAAAAACAGACCAGAGAAAATAGACTAGCCAGAAAAATCAACAGGATCTGTGTAATAAATATGTGCTGAGTGATAGCATCCTGATAAGCACACTTCTCATAGTACTGTATCTTCAACTAATTGTGTACTCACAGGAAATCTTATATTCTGTAATATTAGTTATAAGCGGCACTGCAGGTGCATCTACAGTAAAGTCTGATTTATATTGTGTACAAGCAGTTTGTACGATCGTAAAGCAACATTTTCAATATTACAATCAACAAGAAAAAGCTTTTGTGATTGCATTTTGTCTTCAGGAGGACACTGATACGGGTTATTATTAGTTAGACTGAGCTGATATCTGGCTTTGGTTGAAAGTGGAATTTGTGAGAACAACAAATGTGCCTCTGAGATTCCCGTTTCATATCTCAAAACCTGGCCAACATCTGGATGGCTCAGTACCACAAGAGATAAATCAGATCAAATCAGTGTTTTACTCTTTAATTTAGCTTTGTGTTAAATCTGATGGAGGTGAGGATACATGTACTTCATTATTCATTTAGTGGAAAGAACTATGAGGTGAATTCCCCTCCACAATTCATGAAATTAAGACTTTGAGAAGTTTAAAGTGAATTTCTGTACATTGAAAGCAAAACATTGCTGACGTGTTAAGTTTTTCAAGTATTCAAATCTTTCTTTCAAATGGTCAAATCAATTTTACAAATGTTACAAAACTTGCTTTGCAGACAAGACATAACATATTTCCAGTGAAACGTGCCTTAGTTTATAAATGTGAAGGGGAGTTCACCTCATAATAATCAGTTTCTACTCATATATAGTGAGTACTGATATAAGGTACAGCATGCTGTAGAGCAGCTGTGTTCTGAATCTTAAATGCAGGAAATGCATTACTGTACTGACCTCTATGGGTTGAGGGATTTAAAGGTCCAGTGTGTAGGATTTAATGGCTATTAGCAGTGAAGATGTAGACTGCAACCAAGTGAAAACCGCTTGTCTCACTCTTCCCTTCCAAGTGTCTGGGAGAAAGTACTGTAGTCACAAAAACCAGGGAAGGACCTGTGACATTTGTAGATGTAGAAAGTTTCATTCTAAGGTAACAAAAACATAATATTTCTTATGTATATTATATTTCATTTGTTCCAATAAATCCCCTTAAATCTTACACACTGGACCTTTTTAAGTCCATTAATATCGTACCCATCACCACAGCTGGGTGCGGTCACAAAAAGATCACAGTTGGCCAACTGTAAACGGTTAGCACTGATCGCAGAATTACATTGTGAAGCACTGTACTGTGAGGTATACAGAGCATGTATTGGACACTAGATGGCATGTTGAGATTTCAGCCTGGGTGTAGTTTTTTGGTAAATATCAGATATCAGCAGCTCAAATCCAAAAATTTGGAAACCAATAAAACCTTATCAGTGTAACTCCGAGTGATAGATGAAATACAAATCTGATGACTGACAGTCAAACCTGTATCATTATGTGATTTGATGGCAAACAGTGTTTGTTTTTCAATTTAATTTTGAGAATAAAGAATCGAGTATTGAATCATGTTGTGCTGTTTGTCTTGTATATGCTGTATCAGACTACAGGATATTTTTGTCTTTCAAGATGGCCACTGCGTCTGATCAGGTCATCACGGTCTCTTTTTGTTTTGCACTTAAAGCAGGGCATCGATAAAAGGCCAAAATTTGAGGATCGGAGTGGAATGAGGAGATCAGAAATGTAACTGGGTGCAAGGTCACGCAGTGCCTCTTATGTAATCGAGAGGATCTTGTAGTTGTTTCCGAATTTTACAGGAAGCCAAAGGAGGCATGAAGGAACAGGAGTAATGTGGGATCAAACGCTGGTTATAATTAATATCCTGGCAACTGCATTTTGAATAATCTGTAAGAGATTTAAAGCCTTATGTTTGAAATCTGTGGTAATCTGATTTCTTCAGCAAAAGTTTCTTTGCTGAAGAAAACGGGACTGGATAAGCTGAATCTCCTTAGTAACAAGTTACACCTGAAACATCATCTCTCCTCTTTTACCTCTCTGTTCACATTTGTACATGGAAGAGCATTTTCTGCTCCTATAGGTCAACGTCAGACTACATGACAAAAATATTTTTTTGAGAGGTCCCTCAGATGAAGATGATTATCGGGCTAATTCTGTATAGTCTAATCCCAGAATAAGACTCAAACAAAAAAAGTTTTCTTTTCATATTTGTAAATCCTTTTCTTCAAATCTCCACGTGTAAAGAGATTTAATTACAAATGAAGTAATGACGCCTGCATGAATTCTGTTATAAGCTTGTGTGAGAACAGAATAACCTTTGTTAAAAGAAAATTACAAACTATTAAGATGTGTAAAACAGACTTTATTTATATTTGATAGAAGGTACAGAAAGTAATGATGTGACCAGGTCATTGTGGGCGCATGTTACCAAACCAAAACCTCACCTGCATGTATTTTTTTATGACCAGGCCAAAGCAGCTGTAATGTTCCTCATCTCTGTCTCCATTTTGGGGTAAAAACAACACCAACTGTTGCCCCTGGACCACAACACAACATCTCTTTGGCAACAATAAACATAAGAGACATATTTTTCTAACCTCCCCTCCTTCACACGTACAGTACATCAATGCTCTTAAAAGTATTTTTGTGGAGATACAAAAATATTACGGACAGCTGTCTAGATGGTTCTATGCTATTACAGAATATTAAAGCCTCGGAAGGCAAACAAACACTTAGAAGACACTACATGTTGATCATAGGGTGTTTTGAAAGGGGCATCCTGTTTCTTTTAGGCTCCAGAGCCGACAGCTTTGAAACAGTCGCCAAACCAACAACTACGTCGTCCAGTTCACTTCCTTACATTTACACACAAAGAAAGCAAAGCAGTATAACATCTCATGATCATGACATTAGCCCTCTATCGCCTTTCAACCAGCTGATCAGACAAATAAGACTTAACACTGAACTCCCAGTGAACAGGACTGATTTTAAATATTTCATCTGAGCTTTGAAGTGCTGTAAAACCTCATTACTGTTTCAATGTGGTGCTCAGATTCGTCTTACTGTTTTTATATGTAAATAATCCAAATTATACTGAACATTTTTCTTGCAAATCTGAAAAGGTTCAACACTTCAGCTTCTAAAACCAAAGTCGTAGTACAAAACTTCTCCAAACAAGCTCAGTGTAGACAATATACAGCAAGTAACAGTAAAGTCCGGCGGCTGTTCTCATTTCTCTTACAAACAGATAACGTGGTAGAAATGGGCAGAAGCTAAGAAATACTGCATGTATAATGTGCTGATTTACATACGCAAAAGCAGTATGCAGTTTGTTTGCTGACAAAAATATAATTTAACAGCTTTTTTAATTCTGTTGTGCAGGTATGTATTTTGGAATATTGGCCTGTAGGGTCGGGCAATATGATGATACATACTGATGATAAAAACAAAGTTGTTTCTACTGAGGTATCTCTACCTTAAATATCTCTGGTTGCACTTGACTCTTGTGAATATTGTCGCGAATCAATGAGAGTTACTGCTTTGTGGCAATATTGGATTTACTGGATCTTTGCATCAATGTGATGAAGAACTTTAAAGTAGAAATTTTCTCTTAACTGTTTCTTAACTAAAGCTCAGAAAAAGTTCTGTATCTAGATGTATACCATTATCGCAATATAATACTACATATAACGCGATAAAGATTTAATCCATGTCGCCCGCCGCTATTGGCCCATGTCATTATTAGAGAACTACTGTTTTTGTGTAGCGGTCCAAATCCTGAATCTCTTTCCTTGCTGCCAATTTGATTTGGACCTGTTACACGAAAATGGATTTCTATGACCATGTGTGCCTGTCTCTACTCCAGATCAGAAAACAAACTGTCCCCCTTTTGTCTCCAAGCAATAAATTCTTATATTGTTTTCTAGTTACTTGAAACCATGCAGTGCTATATTTAAAAAAACCTGTTAAATCTTTAAGAAGAATTAAATCTGAAATGACTTCCTTCACTTCTGTTGTGCCTGATGTTTATAACACAGGGGTTGGTTGGTTGTGATGGTGGTGCTGGCATTCAATTTGGTCGAGGGAATGAGCCACATATTTATGGAAAACAGTACAGTAGTGGTCCTGATACAAAAAAAAGAAATAGGGTCACAAAATATCAGGGTGTTCAGGTTCGATCAGCTGTTTCCACAAAAAATATTCTGTCATCAGACATAAGCCATTAAAGTTCCCTTTGCTTCATTCTTTCATGCCGTCTCTGAACAAACCCAAATATTAACATTATATTACTTGTGATACTTCAAGGATTCTTGTTGATATTCATTAAGACAAGTAAAGTAGTTTCCTAAAAAGTACAAAGTCTGTAGAGCTGGACAGTCTTGTTCAAGGTGCTGATCCTTCGTTGAAAAGCCAAAAAGTTGACATTGTGTCTTTCACTCTGCGACAGTTCCTATTTCTAGAAGTCCAGGTGGCTCCACTCTCATGACTGCTACCCATCATAAATTAAGAAGTGAAAGTGGCAAATGTGATGCTTTCCAAACGTCTGTCCTTCCATTTTGTCTCTTTGATCCGAAAAATATGCAGAATTCAATATACAAGTTTCCCCTGCTTTCATATATTCTTTACATCATACATAAAGTATATATTAATATTCTGTAAATTTTATATATTAACCATACTCTTTTCAGTATTCTAAACAGCTTAGGTCAGTCCTACGTTGTGGTAGGACAGACCTTTCAAAAGTGTCCACAGGCGATAAGAGGCACTGTCTTGTGTTTCTAAAACCTGACTTTAAAAAAGAAATCAGAAGTCATGCTAGCAGGCCGAGTCATTGTCACAGAGAGGCAGTAAGTATCCACAGCTCGTTACTCTTTGTCCCCGTCCTCACTGCTTCCTGCAAAAAACAGAAAGAGGCAGAGAGGGTTGATGAACACTTTACAGGCTATGAGGAATTTTCTGTCCACCAAAATGTGGAAAAAGATTTCTATGAAATATGGCACGAAATTTGGCATCTCAGTTCATTCTGTGGCAATATGTTGTAGCCAACAATTGCATCTTTAACGGGCCAGTTTCCCAGATCAGGATTAAGTCTAATACAAGATTAAAGTTTAATTTCATATTAGTTAAAATTTGGAATTGGTCTAGATTTATATTGGAGTTACTCCAAGAATCTAGACAGAAGAGCCAAATATAAAATCAGATATTTGTTCATAGATAATGTTATTATTTGGACAATTTGTAAGATGAACAACCTCATTTAATAAGTAATTACTTTCAGAGACAAGATGTTGCAATACAAAATGTTTCATAAAGCCTGAATTACTGTTGCAGATTAAGGCCTTTGTTATAAAAATATATCATAAACTTGTTGCCATGTTTCCCAGTTTTGGCAGCTTTGACCATTCACTAAAGTTTCTCTGCATATTTGATCTATAACCTCTTTTGAAATCTGAATATCTGAATCTACATCTCACATTTTTATGTGCAAGTGATGTCAGAAAAATATCATCTCTAATCAAAAAATTCCTGTCATAATTAAAGATATGTGATTGTTATTCACAGACCTACCTCCTACAGAATCCATATCAGAGTCGGAGATGTGAGTAATGGAGAAACGGGACACGTTGGAGGGGGAGACAGTGAAGCGGGAGTACTGCACAGCTGGTTTGGGATCCGGAGCTTTGGGGATGGAGCGGGGTGGAGGTGAGTCAGATGCCACTGAGGATGTTGGTAGAGGGAGCAGGGGGAAATCATCTTCCCACTCATACCCTGCACCTGAAAGCACATAATATATTATTATTAAGATATTTAGGATTTATTATTTGTTTTCTTTATTTACATTGCTATATTTAAACTAAAAATGTATTCTTGTACTTACTCTCCTCTGAGATGTTTCCATCTGAAGAGTCATCTGAGGCGTTAATCCTTTCTTGAGATCTGCTCAGTGAGCTCTGGCCCTCTGCTCCTAGAGGGAAACCATGCTCAACCAGCTCCTTAGTTGGGCTTTCCTAGTGGCAGTAAAGTTAAGAAGAAGAAAGAAAGATAAACGTAACATCAGATCTAGGCAGGAGAGTCAGTTTAAGCTGTGTAAGCTGCCATCAGGGGATAGTAAAACATCTTATAAGCTGATAAATACACAACCTTGATTTAATGGACTATAAGTTTTTTAATAGTTAACACATGAGCGAACTTTCTACTTTGACATCCAGCAGACACAGTCATGTTATCTGATGAATATCCTGTCCTTTTAGCTGTTGGTCTGCGCTAACTTCTGAGACGTTTTTTAGGTTTTTAGCTGCTAGGTGCTTAACCACAGCTACTCTGTAACTTGGCTGTGGAGCAGGCAGTTCAGCGTGGGTTCATTAAAGCATTTCCTGTTATAAACTGCTACCTGCCAGAAGTTGCCCTGAGTGGCTGAGACCCAAAACAATGAGTCAAAAGAGGCTAAAAAGCTCTGTAGAGCTGCACAGTTGGTGATCATTTTCCATGATTTTAGCACGAGTGACCTTTTTACACTAAGCCACAAGCTAACTTGAATTAATGTTATTTTTAATATCCGTATAAATAACAACAAAATGAATGAATGAAACCCTCTCTGCCACTCACCTGGTCGAACAGATAGACGGTGACATCGTCAAAAAACGACACCGTCTTCTTCTTGTGTTCAAGCTGCTCCTCCAGGTTCTCTGTTGTGAGCAGGGTTGGCATCTTAAGGAGGCTGCGCAGTTTGTGGGCTTCGCTGTCGTCACTCACCACAATGGGCACCGGGTGGCATTCATCTTCGCTCTCCTCCCCTCCGCTCTGTTCCTGCACACTGTAGGTCCGCAGCTCCTCGTCTGACTCGTCGCTGTCATCGGTGTCCCCGTCCTCCTCATCTGCCTCTTCCCCATCAGCCGGAGACCCTCTACCCTCCAAGTCAGGGAGTGGGGGGGGAGGGGTGGATGGAGGTGGAGGAGAGGAAGATGAAAAACGTCTGGTGCTTGCTGCGTGCTGCAATGCCACCTCATCTTTAGGTAAAGTGTGCAGGATTTCACCAGATATCCCTGATGGCCTGTTTTGAATTGTCTTTATCGCTGGCTCTTCTGTTTCTGAATCTTGAGTTGAGTTTTTCGTGTCTTCTGTGTTCTCCTCCTCCATCTTGACGTTGGAGATGCAATCTCCATTCAGGGCACCAATGGCTTCTTCCATGGCCCCCACCACCTCTGCTGCCCAGTCTCCTAGGGACGAGCTCTCTTCCTGAGATGGCCATTCGTCCAGCCCAACCTCTGCCATTGAAGCAGTGTCAGAGGCCTCCAGCGATAGTCCCAGTACCTCATCCTGGCTACACTCTTCTGTCAAGTATGCCTCCATCTCTAGTGGAGAAGAAGAGTCTGTTTCTCCTGATAATATGTGTTTCATTTCAAGTTTTATGTCTTTGTTAGCTGCATCGTCCTTGAGTTCTTCCTCTTCATTCTTCCTTTTCTCGCCCTTCTTTTCTCCCATGTGCTGTTCCTTTTCAAAATCTTGTTCATCTTTTACTCTCTCTGACCGTTCTTCCCCTTCATCCCTCGACTGCCTTTCATTCTCATAGTCTGAAAAGTAGGCAGAGTCTCTGTATGGAGTCTTATCACTCAGTGGTAAAAGGACGTGGTCGCCTGTCTGTGAGGCCAAATCTTCCCCCTCTGTGGATTCACCCTCTGTGGGCACTACTTTTTCCTCAACTTCTTGCTCCTCCGGCTCCTTGTCCTCCTCCAGGCTTGTGTCAAGGGTAGGCTTTCCAAGAGGTTGTTCACGGGGTTCATGAGGCTCTTTGGGTACAAACTCAGGGCTCTCATTGTTTTCTGTGTCATAGCCACTGTCCATAGCTTTAGGTGAGCTGGAGGGATGGGAGGATGCAGGGCTGAATCCTTCACAAGATCCGGCTGCAGATGGCAGATCCATGGAGTCCATGGAATCAGGAGTTCCTACCTGCTTCTGTAGAGACTTGAAGGCAGGAGAAGCGTTTAGCTCGCTGGACTCATCGGCGAAGATGCCTGAGGTAACGTCAGTGATATCATCTGTAATGTCATCGTCCTCATCATCGTCACTGCAGTCGAGGATGTCAGCGAGGCTCACACTGGAGCCTCCTCGGTCAACACCGCTATCGCCAGTGTGACTCAACTCGGACGGCGGATCTGCGAGGGCCACCATTACATGCATATTGTCAGCAGGAGGTGGAGTGGTTTTAGTCATTGTCAGGGTCACTTCTTCTATTTTAGGCTCTGTCGGTTTTTGCATGATTGGATTTTCTTTGATTACATCGTCGCCCTTCTCTTTGAATAGTGTATCATCAAATGTAAGGTCAACATACTGCTCTCTACTGTCCTCAGTCTTTATCAAGGCAGGTTTGGCCACAATAGGACCCCCTGGAGCCGGTGATAGATTGATCATCTCCTCATTGCTTGGGATATCAATGACCTTATCACTGATGTAGTTGCTGTGACTGTAGCTGTGACTATAGCTGTTGTTTCTGACTAGCAAGCCTGTGAGCGGGTCAACAAAGTGTGAGTGGCAGCACTCTCCTGATGCCGGCACCTGAGTCTCGCCCTCGTGGCACAGGTAGATGTAGGCGTTGCAGTTGTCTGAGGGCACCATTGCGTGGTGTTTGCTCAGACTGAGGCAGGCACTGTTATCTTTGGCCTGGTGGGGCTCAAGATAGTCAATGGGTTTGGGTAAAGAGTGAAAGGCCAGGCTATGCTCCTCCGGCCAGGAGTCTTCAATATCTGTACTTGGCATTGTGTAGTGGAAATCTACATAAGCATCCTGTCTGCAGCTGTGGCTCGCTCGTCTGTGGTGACTCACGCTGCTGTGGCGGTGTTTTGAAGGCCAAGTGTTGCAGGTGTGTCTCTCAACAAATATATCCTCTTCTTCCTCCTCTGTATCACTGTCTCTGTGCCCGATGAAGAGTGCCCCCTCTGTCTCCATGTTAATACTGACAGAGTGGCTGTTGTGCCTGGTGTGGCTGGGCATAGTCTTCCTCAAGGAGCCCATCATGTCGTAATAGCCCCCTGTCACGTTCTTTCCTATGATCGAGGTCTGACTTGTGTCCAGGTATGTGTCTCTGTAGGCCTGTTGAGGTGGACTGGTTAGAGAGGGGGATATACCTAGCGGGTTCTCCAACTCACCCAAGGCCTGACGCAGGCTCCTTGACCCCCAGCTTTCCCGATGATGCTCACTGGAGAGCTCACCTCCAATCAAATAGTGATCTATTCCCAAAGGGGGTGAGTGCTCATAGTAGTAACCCCCATCTCTGTCTTTATAGGACACATAGTGACTAGACTCCCAGGGTCGTAGTGGGCTGCTGTCCGACACTTGGCCTAAAAGTGGCTCCATTGTCAGAGAGATAGCAGGACTTGAATCATTAGAGTCGTACACATCTGATTTGTGGATGTCTGCTGACCAATAGGGACCCATGTTCTTAGTCTGTGATGGGCAAGCCAAGCACTCGCCTGAGTCGGCACTGCCGGTCAGAAAGCTCCCACTGCTGCCCTGGTAGTCTGGGCTGTAGGAGCACATGGTATACTCTGGATCAATGTTACAGTCTACTGGCTCTTCGATGCGGATATAGTACTCACTGCTTACTGAGGGGCTATGGGCACTGAGGACGGGGAGTATGCCTGGAGCATGTAGATGTTTTGGTTGGTAGTACGATGGAGAAACGCCATGGCTGAGGCTCTCCATGGGGCAGCCTCCCACGATGCCCCCTGGTGGGTAAAATGCTTCCTGACAATGATGATTGATTTGACCCATGGTACTAGAGTCCGGAGTTCTGTACGCCTGGTCTGCCCTGGCTTGCTCCCACTTGTACTCAAAGTTAAGGCCATGGCTGGTCTCAGTGACTGTTAGTATATCATCCCCGGACTCTGAGTGGTAGCCATCACCAGCTGAAAATTGCTCAAGGAGAGGGAAAGAGGAGGAGGTTGATGAGGGGTGGTCTCGTGACATTGCAGAGGCACCACGGTGGCTGTTGAATCCAGTATTGGGACGCAGGGAGTTCCATCGCCTCTCAAAATCCTCTTCGGCTTCGCTGGCCCCCTTGGCACAGAGATAGCTGAGCAGCAAGTGAACTTCCTCTGCATTGGGTCTCTGATCAGGCTGGAGCCAGCAAAACTGCATCACCTCATACCTGACGAGCCCGAACATAAGACAAACAGAAAAACAGACATATACACAAGATATTAAAGAGATCATTCCACCAAATTGTTCTTATGAAGTACACAAGTGCCCCATTCTGTAAAGTGTTTAGTTAGTTATCTAAGTTGTAATAACAGGGCTCAAAAGAAGAGACAACTGGAACAAAAAGTCCCCGATATGTGAAGCAGCAGGATTAGCATAATAATTAGAATATGCAGAAGAAATGAGACGCCAGCCCTCCCACAAGGAATTGAATTATGTTGCTCTGAATGTTTGTGTTTTGCTGTGTTTGTCGTTCTCCTGAAGGACTGTTAAATATTTTAAAGATGTTTCTAAATATGTTTCTGTGTTGTCTCACCAGCGCTCAGCCAGCGGCACTTTAAGCAGCGGCTTGGGCAGTCGCAGCTGCTGCTCCCTCACAGCGTAGGTCAGTACTTGTCTGTCAGAGTAGTGTCTGTAGGGCTGGTTGCCCAGCTCAAACAGCTCCCAGATAGTCACGCCCAGAGACCTGAGACACAGGACAACATGGACGACATGGACATTATGCTGATGAAACATAACGCAGTAATCAGAACAAGTACTGAAAACCCTACTCAAACCTTCTGTCTGTCTCTACCTCTCTCTCTCTCTCTCTCTCTCTCTCTCCATATATTGTTACTGTCACTATTGCTACCATATCTCCATTACAGTTTGTGGCTGCTGTGCATCTGTGACCAGCTCTGTATGAAAAGTGTCATGAGATAACTTATGATATGGCGCTATATAAATAAAATTGAATTGAATTAGAACAAGTATGTGTCCCTATGTTCTCCCTATGTATACATATTTGATGAAGTCCATAAACATGTTTGTCTAACTTTCTCCTGTGCTGTAGACAGCTTTTCTGTTGGTTTTTGCCTTGTTTAGCTGTCCTATATTTGTGTTTGGTCAGTTCTCCTTGCCCGCACTCTGCTTTTGTAATTGTAGTATCAAGAGCTGAATGTAACTCATCCAAAATTAAAGGGTTAAAGACAGTTCCCCAAGGAGCAAAACTCTAATCTGTCTTTCATGTTTTGCCATTTACAAGCACACTTATGTTTGTCCGTTTCTTTCCCACGAAGCAAGCTTCAACTTTTCATGACCTTTTATGCACATGACTTTGATAAATTTAATAGTATCACTGCACAAAATCTATAATCCTAATTTTAAATAAACTCTTTGCCTAAGAACACATGAACATGTATGTGTATCATACCACATGTTGCTCTGTTGGGTCTGGTCAGCCACCAGCAGGTTGCCATGCACCTCGTCCACCAGCTCTGGAGCGATCCAACGCAACGGCACGTACATCTGATCTGATGTCACGTAGTAATCGTCCTGATAGGAGGGATGGGTAAAGTGAGGACAGAATTACAATTTATTGCTTTTGTTGTTAATCATCTTCTGTGATGAAATTCAAAATTCAATATCCTAACAAATAAAATGAGCTCTGGGGGATGAAATAATCTGTGAAATTTGTAGAAGCTCATTTGGTGGAATAAATATTAGATTATTTGTAGATGCACAGCACCTGAGGGACTTTAATAGTAACTCAGTAACAAGCTTAGCTTAATTATTTCATTAATGTATTCATGCACTCAGTGTTTTCTTATTAATGTTTGTCTACAGACAAAAAACTGTATCGGGATCATTTACGATACACATCTGAGACGCACAGACCTTGTACTTGGTGTGGGAAAGACCATAATCTCCGATCTTCACTGAGACATTAGCAGACAACAAGCAGTTCCTCAAAGCCAGGTCACTGGTGATAGAGGGGAGGTAGGGGAGGAGGAGGAGGAGGGGGTAAACAGCTGTTACAGCTCTTCATTATTTATAAACACACAGAACCAGACCAGAACATTGCAGGAGGGTCATTCTACTTGAGACACAAAAATATTTAGAAGCCCAGCATGCACTGACTGATTAAAAGATGAATTATTCCATCTTGCAAAGCTGGCCTAGTTCCACACTGCTACCTCTGAAAACACATATCAACATCAAGTCCTGTCTCTGAAAACGTTGCTGCAGACTGTGTGGATGTTTGAGTTGTTCTGGAGATGAGGGGTCACCGCCTGCAACAAAATCACTGATGCTGGAGTCTGTAAGGAGCACTCAGGCAGCACCAGGATATTGTTCCAGGAAGCAACCGAAAGGCAAAAAGCAGATTTTACTAATCATAGCAACTTACTGCTGAGCCTGGTGTTTTCATTTTGACATGCGTGTGATATTTAATAGCTACCTGTGTGTGAAGTTGTGTTTGTGCATGTGCAGGAGTCCTGAGGCGATGTCACAAGCCATCCGTTGAAGAATCAAAGGCTCTGGAGTCATGGTTTCTGCAGTTCTGCAGCTTCGGAGGTAACCCTTCACATCGCCCTGGACGCAGTGGAGAGAAATAAAAGTTACAACCTCTGACCACTGGAGGGCAGTCTTGTCATTGTACTGCGCTTAATGTGACCAAGCATCACCCATTTCCTGCTCAATCTGTAAATCTTACTTTAGAATCTGATATCCTGCCTGGCAGTGCACTAGATAAACACGCAAACTTGGTACAACTGAAATGTTTTGGATGAACAGACCAATCCTGATTTATAGTCTCCTTGTCATTGCACTAAACTATTAGCTTTAACAGACTTAACTCCTCGGATATATCTGTGCATTTTCTGTCATCACATAAGTGCTGTTGAAATTAAATTTTACTGTGCGCAATATATTTCATCAGCTATCGCCAATTACACTGAGGAGTAAATAAAAACCTGACAGATGTGAAAAGGCAGCTCTTCATTCTTTGATTACTTCGATATCACCACAAATATCAGTGTTAAATCTACTGAACTAATTAATCCTGTGGAGCCAGTGGCAGATTTTTGGCTGCAGTTTGAGTGGTACAAGTGTCGTGTGACTGATTGGTAACTTTGGGCTCGCCTGCCAAATATTTACAGCAGCTGTCAAGAATGTTGGTCAAAAGGCTTTCACTTTATCCACCAAATGTGGTACAGTCTAATACAGGGGTGTCCAAACTTCTTTTAAAGAGGGCCAGATTTGACAATGTGAAGATGCCCGGGGGCCAACACTAACATTTTAAAAATGGAAAACAATAGAAGTCACATACAAATGCACAAAGTTTGCATGAAGTCTGTTAACATTTAAATTTAAAACATATCACTCTTGCTCTTCTCTTTCACAAGATCATTCAGAAAGTAATATTTTGTGTCACATCTACAGATATATAACAGCAGCAGTTATGTCCTTAAAGGTTAACGTTTAGTGCATTCAAATGCTTCGTTATGTCAACCAAAAAAGACAAATCTTCCAGCCATACAGTATCTGACAATCCTAGCAGGCCGTAGATAATATATTATAAAAATGAAGCTGCAGGCCGCATGAAATCTGACCGCTGGCCGTGATTGGCCCTTAGGCCGGACTTTGGACATGCCTGGTCTAATATAACAACACTTAGTGGCAAAGTCACATTTATGCTACAGTGATTTTATTATAATATTGAAATCCTTAAATGAAATGACAGAGGAACACAGCAGGACTGTGGCGGCTGATTCACTTGGCACTCGGTGTGTATTAACTTCTTATGTTACTTAATCTATTTTACAGTACACACATACTACTCCCCACACCTGGCCTATTTGTTCGGATACTCACCAGTGGACAAAACTCCATCACCAGCAGGTAGGGAGTGACCTCAGTACACTGGGCCAAACACTGCACCAGAGCATGGTGCTGGAGGGTACTGAGGAGAGGAGAGGAGAGGAAGGACTTTGTGTTATACAAAGGAAGTTTTGTGACATTAAAAACATCCTTAGACGCCCACACTGACATATTAATTATGATAATTCATACAGTATTTTGATTGACAGTTTCTGAAAATATGCCACAGTGTAAGCCACTGTTATTCATCAGTTCTAAAGAATATGTTAAACAGTTTAATTGAGAAGTATTTAACTTATACACTTATAAAAAGTAATAATTTAAGGACAAGTGTGTAGGATTTAGTAGCATCTATTGGTGTAGTTGCTGATTGCAACCCCCTCGCCTCACCATCTCCTCTCTAGCATGAAGGAGAAACTGTGGTCGCTGCAAAACACCCCATAAAAGCAAAAGGTCCGCCTCTGTGTTTAGTTTGTCTGTTGTAGACTACTGTAGAAACATGGCTGTTCAACATGGTGAACTAAATGTATACCGGTAAGGCTGTGCTTCCTCCAGGAAGTGCATTTGGTCCTGCACGCTGGCGCTGGCTTTGAGTTCCTTCACCACCACTTGGGTGGTATTTAGGCCTGCATTCACCTCCCCCAGCAGAACCTGAAACAGTACAAATAGACACATATACACACGGGGAAGACAGATGGACAGACAGACATTTACACCCAAACAAATCCATGTAAGCATGGTGAGAGGGAGTGAGACAGACATAAAGACATGAAGCAGTCATGCAAGAGATCAGCGAAGAGAATTCAGATAGTGAAGTGACAGAAAAATGCAGACAAACACACATACAGATGGACATACCCAGTCAAGGTACACAAGGATGGAGAGAACGGATGTATATTCATGAGTAAGAGTTGGAAAAGAGAAGGAGAAGAAACAGAGGGGGAGAGAACGAGAGAGAACGCCAACAACATGTTATCTGGTTGTAAAAACACGGCAACACCACATGGTTCAGCCTGCACTGGAGAGCTATTACATTGACATTTTTATCAGCGTAAAATTTGTTCTCAAGGGCCAAACCTATCACTTCTGAGACAAGTGGACATCAAAGACATGAGGACCAGGCCGGCATTGCACACTCAGATATTACAGGTAACTCAGCATGTCGGCCATTTTTAACTGACTCCAGTCTAAACACGGCTGGGATCACAGCAAAGACTAACAACCGTGATGTGAGACTCACTGATGCTGCGTTTCATCTACGCGGCAGGTAGCTGCAGGGACAGCAGGAGCGACTGTCAAAACCACCAGCAGGAAATTATGAAGATTCAAGTGTCAGAAGTGAGCTTACCTTCCCGAACCAGCCATTCCCGATCTCTTTCAGGTAGAGAAGACTGTGGCGGCCGAGATCTGTAGATTTCAGGAGTTGGACTGGAGGAAAAGAAAAAAGAGGAAAAGGTGTCAGAGTGATGGATAGTCCTCCACCAACGGACTCTTGATGATGTTGTTGTCTTACACAGCTTTAAATCACATCACACTAAATTACAGCTAACTAATTTGCAAATGCATTTTGAGAAACGTTAATGTGTTTGGTCCACCATTCTAAGTAGCCATTGGTTCCCATTAATTTCCATATGATAGGAAATGACATGATCTTAGCAGTCTTGAAACTTGCTTGAGTTGCTCAGCCCGTACTCTCTCTTGTAATACCACTTGTACCTCAAGAGGCGATAGTGAGTCACTGTAGTGTTCAGTCTGCCCTCAGGGCAACAAGAGGACAAAGTAACAGAGAACCGGGCGGGGTGGAGGGACACGGCCGCTGTTAGCTGACAGACAGCCGGGGTTCCTGGGTTCAGGTTCAGCAGCTCGGGGGAGTTCTGAGGGAAAGAGCCAGAAGCAAAGCCGGAGCTTCTTGAGTAATAAACAGCCGGAGCCATGTCGGATTCTGCCCTGATATGGAGCTGTTTACCGACAGGAAAGAGGAGGGCTCAGAGTTTATTTTCTAAACTTTTGGGATTAAAAAGTGGATTTATCTTCAACATTTCTGCAGTTGCACTGTTATTATTGTAGCGTCTGTAGGCACCCATAGTTCAAATTTATACAGACACAGAAAAAAAGAAGACTTCTTGGAGAAGAGTAAGCAAGGAAGGTCTGCTAAGTCTGACTAAGTGATGAAAATGTGTGTCCATTATTTGACTCCAACAAGCATTTCAAAAGCTGTTTGCTTGTCATCATGTGGACAGACCTGACAAAGTATAAATTCAGACTTTTTACAAATCTGCACACAGCAAAATCTGTTAATTCTCAGCTCATAGCTCAGCAGTTCATTTACTGTGAATGAACACAATCGGTCCTGAGGTCTTTTTGTAACCACTTGGCATTACTGTCATGAGTTTGGAGAGGATGTTTCATTACATGTCTCTAACTGTAAAATATCTTGAACAGTGTCATTGCATTGAGGGTAGGAGGAGGTGAAGCGAATTACACATTGCTCCTTCAATGCAGGATTATTTCAATATTTCAACTTAAATACAAAAGATCTTTTCTCTTGTAGAAAGGCTGATGATTGTGTGTAAAACTTACTCAGTTAAACAGGTTTAAGAACTTAAGGCATCAACTGCTATTTAAATAAAAAGCTTTGCAGTCAGATTTGATTTCCTTCTACGTTCTTTCACTTGTAGTTTCAGGGTCAGGTCTTCATCTGCCAAACAGTCTTTGCTGCTTTTAATGTTAAGTTAGGAGCCCTTTTTTCGTATCAGATATAATAGCACAAAGGCATTGAAGACGAGGCCAACATTCAACGGCGTCAGACAAAACAATGATTAGAAGATGAACATGAATAAAAAGGCGCACTACACATTGCGTGTGTCCTCAACTAGAAAAAAGAAGGTTCTCTGATGAGTTTGAACACAACACGTACAAAGCTAGACTTTAAAAACATATTTAACTTTAACATTGTTCAACTCATCCTTTCAAGTCACAATACATTAAGTAAGAACAAATCGACTGATACATTTAATGATAAAATATTAGTTGATTTTGATGTTGGGGCCAATAATTTTATTACAATTATTTCCATTAACATCAAAGAAGATGAAGTGTGTGTCCTCACTCATATGGAGGTTAATAATAGATCTCAATGATAATAAAAAAATACATTACAGTAACATGAGAGAACGCACCATGTTCAGGTTCTTAAGTGGCCGCTGTAGAATCCATCGTCTGTCCAATCGATTGTCATTAACCCTTTCTAAAATGATGTATCCGAACATGCCAGTGGACGTTGCCCATCGTGCCTGAGTAAACAGATGTAACTCCACTCTTAAGTTTTATTCTATATTGAGCCGACTCTGGCACCAATCTGTCTGACTGTCCTCCAACCCCCTGATGCATCTCTACCAGCATCCCCAATGACCTGAGTCCTTCCTGCCTGCTGAACACGCCCGACTGTCCTGTCCCAGCTCAGCCAGATGAAACGGGACTGACGGCAACCACCACCCCCCGCCCTACCCCTCCATCTCTCAACCCTCACCATCTATCCCCTCCTTTCTCTCCGTGTCTCCCACGATGACACTTAGATTCTGGGTGTAGAGGCAGACAGACAGATCTTTGTGGTGCTGTCGTCCCCTTCAGACTGCCACACAGTCCAGTCACTGTGTGGAGGCCATATTGGACACCCCTGTCTCTTTCCCCAGACTGGTCATTCTTTACACCCACTCATGCTCTCTCCGGCCCAAAGCAGAATAACCACTATTGTTCAGCTGCTTAGGGCAGCATGGCACCAGTTAGGACCAGTTAGTGTGCGCACACTGGGGCTATTATCCACCAGCTCCATGACATAGGAATGGACTGAGTTTTGACGATAACAGTGGCAAGCAATGCCTCCTACCTATGCCATCACGTTAACCGCAAATATTCATAATGCTGAAGGAACAATGAGGGGAGGCTGATGCATTGTGGGAGAAAATGTTTAATTCTTGACTGTACTATAATATTTGTTTGTTTTTGTCTAAAAAGACGTTCAATAGAACAATAGAGTTTCAGTCCATGGGTCAGGTCATTGACTCAAATAAAAAAATCCACCCACTGCAACAAACTAAAAATACATACTGCCATGACCCCCCTGGTAAGTTCTCAGATCTCTTTACAGCAAATACACTAACTCAATTTCCATTTGACAGCACTGTCTGGTCTTTTCTAAGCCAGGAGCTGCTGAGCATCTCTCTCTGAATGCGTCTAGCCTAATCGCTATAGTAGCCAGGAAGTCTTTAGCGAGATGCACAGCGGCTAAATCACTCAGAGCCTAATGGAATTCCCATTATGCTCTTCCAGTCCAGTGCATCCGAGCCCGGGCTCTGCTGAGGTGCCGAGCTGTAGTGCTGTCCTCAGACAGGCATTTAAATTCACTTGTGATGTTTGCCCATTCTTGTTGTGTA
Source organism: Sciaenops ocellatus (assembly GCA_033000465.1). Taxonomy (NCBI): domain Eukaryota; kingdom Metazoa; phylum Chordata; class Actinopteri; family Sciaenidae; genus Sciaenops; species Sciaenops ocellatus. The sequence continues at coordinate 3,251,401 of CP136879.1, read as the reverse complement.
ACGTTATGTAGAAATGGTAGCATGGCGGTCGATGTATGTGAGTGACTGTGTGATGTTGAACAGCCATGAGAACGTGTGTGTTCTCTCAGTGGGAGGAAATTTCACTGTATGTGTGTACATGAACATAAACTGGACTTGTTTTCGCTCACATTCCTCTTCATGTGTGTTTTCACATGTGTGTTGCTGTTCACATGTCTTCTCTGAGTGGGTGTGAGCTCCATTAGTCTTTGCAGCGCAGGCTGCAGCACAGAACAGCTGCATCAGGGCGGGTCCTGGGGACTGGGCCACAGGCTAAGCCAAGCTCTTACAGTACTGGTGTCTCATTAGGAACTCCACCTATCCACATTTTCTGTCTTTTGACAGCCCAGTGCTCAGCAGGATGACAGAGGAGGAGATGGGAACATTGGCTGAAAGTAACCAGACTTTCTCAGAGCTGCTAAGTACTTCAACTCACATCTACCTCAGCTCTCAGGAATCATTAGAGATCTGAAATCTGAGACCCGCACCCACACTTTGTTTGCTTTAAAGCAGCCACAAGATTTCTCATAAAATATTTTGAATGTTCAGAACTATGTATTCATTTTCAATTCTTCTCTGTTGTTTTAGTATCTGCTCTCTTCTTTATTCCTTTATACGCGCATTCCTTCAGTTGCTGTAAGCTTTTTAGTTTCAATATTTCACCGCCTTGTAAAGCACTTTTAACTGCATGTCTATGAAGTGCTGGTGTACAAATAAACTTGAACTCGGATAATTGTAGGAAAACAAGGCAAAACACTGATAAAGAAAGCAGCTAATGAAGATGAAACCACATAGAAGAAAGTATAAGAGAGGAAATGTATTAGCGAGCTACAGCCGAGTATCAGGGATCCATTTCTGCAAATCTAGTTCTCATTAAAAACATAAATCTAGTTCCCCTCATGATGTCACTGGGTGAGGCAGTCCTGAAGGTGCAGTAATGAATCCCTGACCTCTGCCACTACTGTAATACCATATGGTTTCTGTTATTCACAGAAGACAGAGCATATGTTAAGGGGCCAGCTTTCCCAAATCCCATAACATAGTGAGAAAATAGTTTCTCACTTACCCTGAATGATATCAAACTATGCAGATATTTGTGGTTTTCTGTACCGCTGAAACTTACCCCACCAGGAACCTTCATTTACTCAATGCACTGAACAACACTAATGAAATTCTATTAACCCTGACTGCACTGACTTCATATTTTGGTATCTTAAAAATTCAGTGTAGAAAACCAAACCTATCTGCTAGATACCACAAGCAGTGTTAAAGTAGTGAATATATTCTTTGGTGAACCAACATTTTTTATCCACCTCTTATCATTTGCCTCTTTACACATTGCCTATTTAACTAGTGTGGCTATTATATACTTATAAAATATTTACATTTATTTCCATGTGAGCTTTGATGCAGACTGATCCCTGAGTTAACTGCGTGGGCATGATCCATCAAGTCTCACCATGCTCCAGTGTCATAAGTTTATCAGGCAGCATCAGCCCATTAACACACAACAAGGACCATTGTCGCATAGAAGCAGATAGAGAGAAAGAAAGTGACAGAGTGAAAGAGGGATACTCTCACTGGGGTTTTGTGCTCTCACATGCCTGACATTCCAACTTGCAGCAGTGTAGGCTGGCCGCCTGGACGCTATTATGCAACAGGCAGATGTTTGTGGGAGAGTGAAAGTTAAAGAGCACAGAGTTCATTCTGTGGGGACTTGCAGTGAGGGATTGTGGGATAGGTGGAGGCCCAGCTGACTGAGGCCAGCATCAGGGCGGTGTTCACTCAGGGGACAAACTTTGACTCCAGATACACGGCTCTCCTTGCTCTTACATGACTCTCACACCCTTGAAATGTACTTGCATGTGTAATGCTTTGGCACTTTTACAAAGCTATTGCAAGGCTTGCATCAGTTTGTAGCAAATGGCTGAAGGTGTAAATTACAAAGCATTGACAAACCATCAAAAATCATATCATGATTGGATATTGTTTGAGCACCCATTCATCTTAGACTGTATCCCTTTTAATGGCCGGGAAGACATGTAAATCTTTTTGATTGCAGCGTGTGGATTTTAAAGATTTACATCAATCTACAACAATTTTTACTTTAAGTGTACTGCAAGAGTTATTAAATGGTTTTGAAACAGTCTTTATATAATACCGATGCCCCTATATGACCTACCATCCTAAACAAACCATCACTGTGAACACTGGCTATTTTTATTTATTCCTAATACCTGCCACGGTGTCAGATACGAGTGACTCACCTGATCGAGCAGGTTGCTTTGCGACCGGCAGGGAGACCTCAGTGAGTGGCAGGATGTAGACGTCCGGGCTGCCCTGGGAGGCCGGCGAGGCCAAGGTGGACATGTCTGCATGGTACTCCTCCCCGTCCACATTCTTGAATTCCTGGAAAACAGAATGAGGAGGTCAAAGATCATGCAAAGAAACAGGCTGCTTACATTACACTGACAACTAGATGAGTAACACAAATGTGGGTGGAAAATAAAAAAATAAAAAAAACTTTAAGTGCACATTTACTCTATGCAATACGTAATATTTGACTGCATTGATATATGTAGAAAGCAATAGAAATGTTTTGTACAAACACAATCCACAATTGATGATATTTTGGCTCGAGCACAGGAGCAGAAATCAGATGAACTGAGGCAAGCTGTCCTGGCAAGCATCAACGTTTCTCTGAGCTGTTTGTGAGACCGATTGGAACATCACAGTGTAAACAAAGCCAGTATGATTTATCCAATGATTTGTACTATGATTACATGTATCACAATCCTCTACTTCACAATTAAGCCAGGAGAGGAGAGCTTCTGTGACTCCCTCCCACTCATTAACCATCATTTTGTATTTGAAACTAAATCTGTTAAGAATATTTAGAGCAACTGCTTTGAAATGAATTCCTAAGAGGTGGCTGCAGAAAAACATGTCCACTAATGTCAGAAGAAATCCAACATACAGAAAAAGTTAAATTTCTTTGTATGAAGAGAGACGGTATGTGTATGATGATTTATCTATATCTGTATGTGTATATGTACTGCATATTCACTAAGTGAAAAAAACGATTCTGTAATTATGTAATTGTTTTTGGAATGAGACGTATTCATGAATTCCCATCTCTGCTGTTCAAAAATGAGGCTGCTTTAAGACTAAGATATGATTATTAGTATTATGATGTAATAATATCCACCATGATGGTGAACAACCATTTCAGGCCTCATGTTTGTCAAAGTTGTCGCCATCTTGTTTTTTTGGAGCCAGAAGTGACGCTGACTTTTGACTCTGTTCTCAAGCAGAAAGAAATGGCGGCAGGCCTGGTCACAAATGTTCTCGTATTCCAGTTTAACAACTAAAATCTGTTTGTGAAAACATTTGAGGACAGAAACAGTCAATGCAGTAACTGAATCTTGACCCATATTTGATCAGCAATGCCTAGTTTGACAGTTTGATCCGAGTCTGGTGAGCCCGCTGCTTTGAGCTGGACGGCTACGCTGAGAATGACGTGTCAATCACAAGGTAGCCACGCCCTAAAGCATTTCCTGCCTCCTCGTCTGTTTTACTCTAAATGATTTACTAAATGAACATCTTGTTGTAAAGAAGAAGACTTGGAACTAGAGACTGAGACCATAAACTCATAAATTAAGTGAGAAGTTGGCTCATTTCTCCATAAGACTCTGACCTCTATTTGCAGCCAAAGGAGCCGCCCCCTGCTGGTCATTTGAACAAATGCAGGTTCTGTCCACTGTCAATCTGTCGTGGCTTTGTCTGTTTTTTATGAGTTTTCATTATTAGTGTCATACATTGAGGCCTGGGCTGGATGAACAGTGAGGAGCGCCTGAAAGATTCCTTCTGTCTGTTGAATGTAGAGACACATCGCAGGATGAAGCAGAGGATAAAGAGGGGAGGGAGTTGGCTGCATCCACAGACCGGATGTCAGAATAAAAGTCCCTTAGTTGGGAGCTGGAGAGCAGCGGGGTCCCAACACTGGAAAAATGTGACCTGCTGCAGCCTTCTGCAACACCCACACAAACACACACTCGCATACACACACATGCACACACATAAACACCTCCATCTCTCACTTCATCCTGTCCCCCAAGAATGTGAGCACATACACACAGCACTCCCTCGGCCTCAGATCCAAATCTTCACACGGCCTTGCTCGCCCTCCCATTCAACATGTGGTTTCACTCTCCACATCGACACACACACTGTTACGGACACATACACACACCAGCATTCACAGCACAGCAGTATCATCTCTTATTTTCCATATGTCCTGCAGTAAAAGCATCAAAACTAGGCCTGCAAACAATGAACAGTTCTGGGCTACACTTTACAATAAATCATGCCTAACTCATGCAGGAATCATAATGATTGAATGGATTCATTTGTGCAGGATGTATCGTGAATTCCTGTTGCTCTCTACTAACAAATGATCAAGTCACTATGACTGTATGTGATAGGATCAAACTGAATATTCTCACAATTACTTTTAAGCATTTAATTTAAGCATTACTTAAGTATCTGATTTGTACCCTCATTGTAAAGTTTTACCCATGTTTGTTATTTTTTCAATTAACTGATTAATCCTTCAGTGAAAAATAAATAACCCTCAACAAACAGAAATTTTGCTCATTGCAATTTCCCCAAATGCAAGATGACATTTTCAAATAGTTTTCTCTGTCCAGCAGGTCAAAACTAAAAGACATTTGAGTAGCCAACTTTGAGAGGCCAAAACTAGAGAATGTTTAGTGGATCAACAACAAATTATTTCATGATAATCAACCAATTATCTGATGTTTTCAGGAAATGCTTAAAAACAGAAAAAACAAAGCAGAAATGTATTTACACTCAGACTTCCACATGGAAATCTGAAAGGACCTAACGACAGAAAACCATTACAAATCTGGTGACTTCATTTTGAAGCTATCCAATAAACTTCATCAGATATTTACAGGTCAACATTTGCTTCATCCTTTGAATCCCTGCTGCCATCCTAAAAAACACTTGCTGGTAAAACAAGCAGCACAAGATGTTTCTGTGACTCCACAGCATCACCAGTTAACTTACCTGTCAGAGTCCACAGGTGAGGATGACATGTCAGACCCTGTCAGATTTGGTTACAGGATCTCAACCTCTTTCTGCTTTCTTACACACACCCATAAAAACACACACACACACACTCTCACATACTCCCCCCCAGGGTTCCCATTTGTGTGATGGGTGTGGGGCAGGAGGAGGTTGGTGGTGCCAGGAAGAGCGGCTGCAGAAAAAGGCATCATCATTCTGCAGAGAGAGTCTCATTGTTGAGTCCAGAGAGGAGGAAGAGGAGGAAGAGGCTTTGTAGCTGACCACTGACTGTCCCCAGGATCTGCTGGGGATGGAGGGAGAGAAAACTAGAAGGGGAGGGGGGAGAGGAAGAAGGAGGAGCACCATCCTCCAGTTCACAGGCGAGTCCGAACCTGCAGTCGTCTCATGAGGAAGACGAGAGAAAATTGAGCCCCCTCAAAAATGTGAGGGAGAAAAATACAAGTGGGAGGAGGGGGGAGGGAGGGAGGGAGGGAGAGGGGTGGGGGGGTTCACATATTATACATGTGACATCACTCGCTCTCTTCCTCTCTTTTTCTTTCAATCCCAAAAGCCAAAGAACATCTGCAGGGCAGTCCCCTTCCTCACTAAACCTAGAAAACACACACACACACACACACACACACACACACACACACACACACACACACACACACACACACACACACAGACTGACTACTTTCATTCCTGACCTCTAACCTGGCCTTTAACTTCATCACCACAGGACTTAACTTGAATCTAAGAGCAGGTCTTAACCCTGAAATGTGTGTGTGTGTGTGTATATATATATATATGGCCCAAATGTTGCTTTCATGCCTCAATCCTGGCACTCTCTTGTTTTAATGTGGTTTTAATAAAACACAGAGGTACTAAAATCTGAGATTTAAGGAACTCTAGGTATGAGGTGTGTATAGATTATGGCATGATTAAGGCATTTTACATCTTACAAATATAGAGAGAATGTATGAGCTGTATCTACCAAAGGTATTGGAAATGTCAAATAATAATCTGATCTAGTTCAACATTTGGGGAATATGCTTATTTGCTTTTCTTGCGGAGAGTTCGATAAGAAAGATGAGAAGAACACTTTCATCTCTCTACGCTGTGTGAAGCTGCAGCCTGCTGACTTTAGCTTAGCATAAAGACTGGAGACTGGGGGAACAGCTAGCATGGCTCTGTCCAAATTTAACAAAATCCACCTACCAGCACGTCAAAAGCTCGTTGATTATTAACATAAAAAAATGCTGAAATGCTAATTTGTGGTTTTAAAAGCGGAAAGAATTCTTCTGGTTGATTCTGAGAAAAATGTGAATATAAAAAATGTCACAAGTGACAAGGTTTTGCACAAAAGTTGATTTTCACCTTTAAAAACATTTTTTAGAGTGCAGAGGATTACATAATTTTTTAAAGGTCAGAATCTGCATTTGTCGCAGCGCGATTTATTTCTGAATTTTTACATGTTATGCAATGACAAATCCTTAACAGCATTCATGAAAAGGACACTGCTGACCCTAAAGTCCAATCCTCACGTACAGCAGTGAGGATTGTTGGAGGAAGTTCCTCATCTTTCCATCACTGTCTGTAAAACACAGAGAGCTTTTCTCTCTCGTCTCCTCTTGAAGTTTTTTTTTTTTTCCCCTGAAATTCCCTCTTCCTGCTCTGGGAGAGGCTGTGTCTAATTCCAGATGGGGCCCTGAGGCCGGATGCACCACGGGCTCATGGGTATGCCCTTTCCTCACGCCCTCGCGCCCTCTCTCTTCCCCCTCCTCCCACCATGGCCCCTTCCTCAGACACACCCTTACAGGTCCGAGCTGGGTGGTCCAACCCGCCAAAGACACAAACCAGACACGAGGCACATCATATATACTGTATATCTCTGACAGATCCCTATTCCTTGTGTGAAGCCTAACAACAACTCAAGATGCGCACTTATAAACACACAGAGTGTTCAAGGAAGAACAGGATGTTATGTAACACTGCTACAGACACTTCTGTAATCAGTGCAGCCCTGTGTCTCTGAGATAGGAAAAAAGAAAGAAAGGCTGACGTTGCAGAGAGAGTGAAGAGAGGAGATGGAAATGTACCCAAAAGCCTCATTATTAAAACAATCTCACGCCGCTGACGCTGAGAAAAGTCTTCCGACTGGCTTAATCATGTGGTTCTCTTCACAGTGTCAGGGCGGCATAAATGTTTCTTCTAGAGTGACTTGAATTACGTTAATTGCTTATATAATGTGCCATAAATTAATAAGTTGATAATAAATCATGTTCTTTTATGAGTAATGTGCAGGAATATGAATCCCAGTAGGAACTTGTTGTGGAAGAAGAGAGACAAAAGGTTATGATGTAATACAGCTGATTTCATCCTTAAAATATTTCATTTGGACTCTGAAGTTTGCAGAGCTCAAGGTCACTTCTTCAAAACAGTCCATATACTCAATCTACAATCATGTAAAGCAGACAAAAAATGCAAATCTTCGTGGCATTTTTAGCCTAGAGAATAGTTTGGATTGATTCTCACCACATTTGGTGCAGACATTCAGAGGATGAACTGTAATAACCTGGTGATCCATTAATATTTCATCTAGTGGCATCATCAGGTCGATCTTTTAATACTTTTATTGATAGTTTTTAGGTCATAAACTGTTGACATTCCCATCAGCGTAGTATATTGTACTTTAGACTTTCTTGTCAGCTAATGTCAACATGCTAACATGCTAATCTAAGATGGTGAACATTGCATCTGCTAAACATTAGCATGTAAGCATGTTAGCATTTAGCATTGCCTCACAGAGCTGCTACCTTGGCTGCAGATTCTTAACAAATGATTATCAATTATCAAATTTCTTGCTGATTCATTGTCTCTATAAACTAATTCATTCAACCACCTAATAGTTCAGTGCTACAGTACGGTGTTAAAACTGCATGTTGTGTTACTATGTGGTTTGTTTTAGTGATTTAATCACTGGTAGTGCTGTGAAATGATGATTTGATGGCATTTTCAATAGAAAGAAGCCTTTGGGAGACGTGACACATTCCTGACTGAGGAGGGCCCTGATGTAAATGTGTGGTGCATGTATGCTATACGACATCCCTCAGCTGTCAGCCTATTCGACAGCTGCTCATAGCAATGTGCCATCACAAGGCAGAGGAGAGACAGGCTGCTGGCTAGGTGTGGATGTGAATTCAATGTTTGTTAAGCCTCAGGTTTATACAGAATAAGATTTAGTGAGAAACACTGAATGAAGAAGAGAAGTTTGTTTACAAGAAAACTCCACTAAGAGGCACAGAAACATATTTAAGTCATATGCACAGTCCCACCATTACTCCAATGTACGCACACACCATCTTCCTTGCTCCTTGTCCTATTTTCTCCGGAGCTGTGACCCATTTCAGCATGCTGCTCAGAAATGGGGTCTAAATCAACGACACAAGATGGTCCTCAAAAGCTGCAGGCCTCCCGCCACTCCATAAACACAGCCTTTGTCTGCTATTCTGTGTACGTTCCATCAACATTTTCTAAGTGTAAATGGCTGGAGACCCTGAATATAATAATATCTAATGAGTGGCTGCAAAGAATGTTTTGTGTTCAGTCCATTTGCAGTAACGCTCGTGGGCAAAGAGAGTTAGAATACATCTCTGTATGCAAGACTCCATAAAAACTTCATATGATTTAATGAGTGTGAGTGTATGAAAGTGCAGAGCTATGTCAGTTTGTCTTTATACATCTATTTTTTAATGCTTTGATGAGAAATGACGCTCTGCGCATCAGCTCAAAGGAGAGGCCCACCTTGAAGCCGATTTTGCCCTTCTTGCAGCAGAGGCAAGCCAGCATGAGGAAGACGAAGGTGAAGAGGCCCGAGAAAGAGATGGCCACCACAGCCAGGGACGACGACCAGGACAGTTCACTCAGCGGAGCGCCATCTGCAGGACACAACACGTGTTACAGACAGAATGTTAGCTGAGGTTCTGTTTGTGTGAACATTAATGAGATCAAATGCATATTAAAGCATGTGTGACGTGAAAGATATTAGATTAAATAAAAATGATGTGCGTTTATTTACTTCGATGCATTACTTTATATAACTAGTTTTTCCATCTCATCACTTCTAATGTATTATACAGTAGCTCATGAACTGAATGTTTTCTCAGGAGATTATATTTCCATTTAGGGACATTCACATGTTTGATTTATAGCTTCTCCTCATCTTTTGGCTCAAAATGAAATACTGTGAAACATTACAGCGCCGTAGGATTTATCCAGCACGCCACCACAACAACACCAACAACAACAACATTACAGCTCTGCTCAGAAAACCAGGCTAAAAATGCATGTGATGATTTATGACCTTCACCTAGCAACAGAGGCAAATAATATTTCTTGCACTAAATGGTTTTTCATAAAAACGTTCACATTCTCTAAAACGGCACGAGTGCTGCTCAGCAGTGATTTGCAAAGAAACAAATTGCTTAATTTTAATTTGTTTTTCCCGAATAAAGGGACATTTTTACATAATGAGGATTCAGAGAGCTGGAAGATGAAACTTTGGTATTATTCGTGCACCACAGCTACAACGCCTCAGAAACAGACCTCGGATGGGTTGAGATAAATGTGACTGACTTGTGCAGTCAATGTATATTGAGTATGCATATTATTGTGTATATTTATGCAGTTTTATTACATTTGGTTTATTCCTCTCTGCTACAGTCAGCTCATGGTCCTGCGGTTTTGTTGTTTTATTCACATGATCGAGTGGATCTGAATATAAAATATCTCCTGCAATGCAGGATTTTCAGATTATTGGTCTATTAGGATGCAGGTAGTATTTATTTATTGCTTTTACTTTTTTTGTTTAAAATAAATGAACTCAATATCTGGACAACAAGTCTGGTTCTAGCACCTTCATGGCAGATTTTTGTGAAAGCGTACTGAGACATCAGACTCTCACAGTAAGTTATCTTTTGGACAAATAAACACCAAGTACACATGCACTGAAAACCTTAAGAATAGTAATATTTTAGTTTTAACGTCATTACTCAGACAGGAAACACGGGGAGGCAGAAAAAGGGGTTTACATGCAACCGCACAAGATCCAGCCAGAGTCAAACCCTTGACGCAGAGATTATCTTAGACCATTAGGCCATGGGAATGTCTAAAATAAACACACAGCTCTGTGACATGCTCTCCACTGTAACTGAGTTAAAGATAAAATACAGTACAACATACTGAAGACATCCTGAAGGCACCACGTGTGTTGAGAAATGTGATAAAGACCTCCCATGTGCCCTAAATGCATCATTTTCTTTCAGTATGATTCATCCGCAAAGTAAGAAATCTGGGAATTTAATTAAAATGAGATGCAATTATACTGATGATACAATATTAATGCACTTTACTTAGAATATGTACACAGTGTAGTTCTGCCTCTGGAGTCCAACAGTGCTGAATTCTCTGTTATTTTCCTCGGGCTCTATGTCTCGCTCATTCTCCGGCTCGGAGTCTCGTTCTGTACCAGCGAAGCCAATTTTCACACTTTGATGGTTTGAATTATCGTCTGCGTTCGCCGCGTGCACGCTGTCCAATCTTGTAAATAATATCTTGTTCCCTATTTTGGGAGGGCATTTTTGAGCAGTGGATGATTTTTTTTTCTCATTCTGCGATGGCTTCTAAAATGCAACGGTTACCACGGAAACAGATTGGACGGACGGACATCCGTGCAGGATCGCCTTCAGCTGTAAATCTCTCACACTGATTCCTGCCAACAACAGTGCCACCCAGCTCCACACACACACACACACACACACACACACAATAAACAGAGCACCGAGAGTCATTTCTGCCAGTTTGTGCTGATCCTCTGAAAGCTTGTGTGACTGGCTCTGACTGAGTATCGGGCTCTCAGTATAATTGGACAGAGTGCGAGCACTGTTGTTCAGGAGGCCGGCTGGCAGAATGTAGGATGAGAATATACATGAATATAAAACATGCAAATTTAACAGTTAAATACAGGATTAGCTGGCCAGCTCAGAGTTTTTGTTTGTTTTTTGGAGCCCTACTCTGATTTTTTACTCGTATGGGGCTAAATAAATCCAGTGGTCCAGTCACAGTGTCCATAAAAAGTGCAGTATGATGCCACATGAAGCAGAGTGGGAGGAAAATTGGAAAAGGCCAGTTTGCTAAATCAGTCAATAGCCACTTAGTGCTTTGAAACGCTCTACAACAAGATTCAGATTTAATGACTTTATTTGTCAGGGGGGTAATTATAGAGAAGAGAGACATATTCTGACTCTGTTGTGGTTTATTTAAAACTCCCCTCGCTTACAAATCTCATCTCCACCAGCAGCACAAGGAGGAGACGGCGACTGGAGATGCAGCTCTGGATTAATATTTGACGAACACACTTGGGTCCACATGCAGTCGAAATGAGAGCGGTGCAAAGAGAACACTAGAGCCCAGCTGACACACTTGTACACTATTATTATAAACAGATGCAAACTTTTGTGATTACCACACTCCTAGTATAATAAACTCATGTGAGAAATGACCAGCACTACTGTGATTTTTATTTTCAAAACTGAAAAGTACATCTAGACAGACTGACACATTGTTGGATTTCTTTTTTTTTTTATCCCCAAACGTTCTTATTTTCTCTTCTTGGCCCAGTGTTAGAGGTAGAGGTAAGATATCTCTCTTCCATCTGAAACACTCCCCATGGTAAGGAGAAAGTGAGTGTATAAGGGAGGAATGTTAAGAAAAAAATAATTAATATCTGATCTTATGCCAGAGCTTCTTCCAGTAGAGTACCCAGAGAGGTGTAGTGTAGACAGGTGCAGAAAAAAGCTTAGTACAGCAGTTAGTAAGTTGGCAAGAGGAAGGAGGATGAGGAAAGGAAAGGAAAGGAAAGGGACAGATCATTTAAATATATTAGTGAAGTCATGTCTGATTTTTTTACAGGTAATAACACATCCTTTCTTTGTAAGTCAACTACCTTGTTGTGTTTTCTTCCCTAGCTGTGTAAAATCGATGCCATTGATTGTTAATCTGAAATAAAGAGGATTCTCCTTCTTGTTAGCTGTATTGAGCCCAGGTCCAAAGAGACAAATGTCTCCTGATAAAGGCTGTTCAGTTTGCAGGGACATGTCCCTCCTGAGAGCTCAATTCAGGACACTCCAAAGCAAAAAACACAAGACTGCGTCTCAGTGATAAACCGAGGAATGTGGACTAAATTTCTGAGCTGCTGCATTTTTTCCTCTCCTATTACTACTTGACGCTAGCAGCTTGAGCACTGCATAGCTCTCAGCTCAGAGGTGGTAGCCATATTTAGCCTCCCGAGGCAGAGAGCCGAAGCACATCCTGATGACTAAATGATGAAAAGGGAGCGAGTGTGAGGAGACGAGAGGAGAGAAGAAAAGATCTGAGAAAGAAGAAGAGGCTGAAGAGCTGTATACTCTGCAGCGTCTCCCCCACGAGAATCTCCTCAACGCAGAGACTCAGCAGGTTGAAGAGCAGCAGCTCGAAGTCTAACCGGGGGCAGACAGAAACAGAAGCTGCAGAGTGTTAAGTTAAGACTGAGTCTATCTGACAACCTCACGTGGCTGTTCTGCTTTTACAGAGATAGAGCTGGCTGAAAAAATCAGTTAGCCGCAGCACATCTGTGAACAGTGACTGCTAGCCTCATCCTGATTTCCAGATTTTGATAGAGCAGTTTGACACACAGCCTGCGAACTCTGCGCCTGCCCTGAAGGTTGAATAAGACTTCAGTAACAGTTAAGATAGATGCACTCAATGAGAGACTTAAAAAGGAATATTTGGACAGTTTGGAAAAAAATTTGATTTCTTGCCAAGAGATAGATGAGAAGATCAACGCCACGGCCACGTCTGTACACTAACTGTGGAGTTAGAACCAGCAGGCGATTAGCTTTGCCTTCGCTCGTTGCCTGGCAACCTCACAGCGATGACACGACTTCAGGAATTTATTGTGCCACTGTTTTTATTCACATTTAGAAGTGCTGAAGGCAGATGTATTAAAATTTGGACAGAACTGGACCAGCTGCTCCCAGTCTTTATATTAAGCTAAGCTAATTTCCCTGCTCTATCACACACCACTACAATATTCCAAAGATCTTCATGGTTTCAAAACTTTGGACCTCGCCCAAAATTGATGTGCATGCATTAATTTTGAACAAAACAAGAGACCAGAACTGAAAGGACACGTGTAATGATGCAGAAACAGTCAGAACCAGCCGGAAAGTAGAGGATTCATAAACAAACAGACCAGAACACTGGCAGCAGCATGCTGATCAGCACGATATAAGAATCGATGTAAAGTCAAAGAAACCAAATTCAAAACACGCATTTTTCTCCTTCTGTGACGATGACACAGCTTATTAGATGTGATATTGAGTCCACTTGGATCAGCTTGGATATCAGACTTAATGACACTCAGCAAAGAAATAGCTCACTACTGGTAAAGTGCTAGCTCAGCTCGTTCTGTCACTGACAACTTGCGAGTCTATATTTTCTTTCCTATTCATGGCAGAGCAAACAATAACTAATCTATCTGAGGTGAGCTCCAGCGGTACAGTACAGGTATGAGTAACTGTGACTTGGCTTGTCAGGGACAATAAAGTTTTGTTTGCATGTGGAGCATTTAAATCAGAGCTGACAGACCGAGAAGAGTCCAAACTCTTAACCCTGTCAACATTAATGTCCCGGTGATCAGCCTGAATGTGGCATTAACTCTGCAGCTGCTAAGTGCATAAAGCCACCGCTCTACAAACAAGTAAATGTTTATTTTTGCATCAACAGGTAGTGATTCCAGATGTAATTCAGCCATCTGTGATTAGTGTGTCACGATTGTTAAGCCTGCTTCTTTCAGATAAGCCGAGTTGGCCATTATAGAGCAAGTGATGCCCAGTTTCATGCTGCAGCTGCGATCCAGAAGGGGCACACCTCCCTGTCTGAGAGTCAGAGTCAAAGCCAGGATATTACAGCTCTATCCTGGCTCTCATCCTGTGCCCGCTGCTCATATCCAGCTCGGGGGAATCAGCAGGAAGTGCATCCACAGGAGTGCTGACACCCTTCACCCATTACCAGGCCTGGTTTCTGTCCTCTCCACAGCTAAATGATCTACACCTCAGTGGAGAGGAAGGTGAAAGCACCTGAAGGGCTGGAAACTGGCCACAGCAAAGAGTTTCCACATTGATCCCAATTAAGGGTGAACAAAGAAGAGAGAGTAGAGGTGAAAGATAAAGATATTTTTGGCTTTCATTTGACAATACTTACAGCTCACAAGAAATGAAAGGTTAAAACCCCTGATGTACAAGACAGGGCCTTCACTAACTCACACACTTACACACTTAGTGTAAGCAGAGGATACAAAGAGCATTCTGTCAGATGCAAATGTGACCCTCGTAAAGGTCACCATCCTACACATATATCAACCCGGAGACAGAGCGTGTTTGGCTCTAAATGAATGCCTCGTTTCACGTGTTCACTGAAAATGTATTCCTGAATCTTTGCAAAATGTGTTCTGTCTGCTGGAAACATTAACATATTGCATGTATTCTGGAATAGTACCAAACTGCAAATCTTTATGAATCGCGCTAAATCCCTGTGAAAATATGCATGGGATCACTGCCAAATATATTCACTGCGCAGCTGTGTGTGCTGTGGATTTCAGGATCTCCCATGCATACTGTATCAGGAGCAGAAATAAAGGTTTCAGCTCTCTGGGTAATGCTGGCCGTCAGGTGTCAGAGTCAGGTGAGTGATGTGCGCGACCAAAAGACCTCAGACAGCCACCGAGAGACAACAGAATAACAGCCTGCCTAAAGTGCTGACAGAGCCTGACGTGTGCATGTAAACGTGTCCTCTTGTTTTTCTACCCTTGTGAAAACTAGTCTGACCTTTGGCATTCGGTCATTTGAACACGTTTTTCACATCTTTTGGGTGAAAAAATGGGGACATGATTAAACCTTCAAACCAGCTTTAACTTCACAACATAACAGGTATAGAAATAAAGTGACAAAACCTGCCACACGTGCAGATTCTGAGTTGCTATTGCCATTTTTTAAAATGCATATCACATTTATGCATCAAACATTGTGTAACACAATGAAAAAGTCATACCTGGTGAATCTATGTTTTTATATATTTTGATTATGTTAAAATAAGAATTGGAAGAACATTCTCGATTTAAAATTCTCTTTTACTTTCACTTTCAGCAGGAATGACTGCAGAGCTCCATCCACAATAATAATGCACAATTTGATTTCTGCTAGGAAAAAAAAACACCTCATTATTAAATAAACCCAATTAGCAGTTGATGAATATCCCTTTAACACACTAAAATGTCTGAATTATCATGGGATATAAACTCACAGTATAAATTATAACTCAAATTTCCCCCTGTAGTTTGTAGTATTAGCGGAGAGGACATCATAAAAGCCCTTAATTATTATTGTAAGAACATAAGCAACATGTAATGCTTCTCTTTAGTGTGGGTAAATGACCTTAAGGGGTTTACTCCATAAAATGATTTATTCTATGCACATTTAAAGTAAGTTACCTTCCTGAATCCAAAGCAAAATCACAATAATGAGACTCTGCAGAGGACTTAAGGAATGCATACAATCAATAGATGCTTCCAACTGTAAGATATGCATGAAAGTGTCCGTGTGCCAAACCAATGACAGAGACGAAGCTTCTGCGCTCACAGCCAACCAAGACACCGTACCAAAAAATGCTGGCGCTGGTAAAATAAATGATTCCCCCCTCTGTCCTCTGCTACCCTGCAACACTACTGCTGACACCATGCTTCTAACAGGCACAGAGAGAGAGAGAGGGAGAGAGGGAGATAGGGGATGACAACAGGAAGACTCATCAGTTTAAACAAAAAAAAAAACAACAGAGGAGTGGTAGAAGATGATGGAGGCCGGGGGAAAACAGATGGGTGGAGGGAGGGTTAGAGATGGTTAAACAAGCCCATATGGGCCAAACACATGTGAACTGCGTGAAGCTGATGATCTGGTCATGAACAATCTGTGTTAGGGGCCAAAGAGAAAACCAATCTGCCATACATCTGCTGGTTCACATGAAATGATGCAGTGATCACACACACATGAGACAGATGGACAGAAAGATGAACAGACAGACAGACATATAGATGACACCTGTGATGCGTGGTTTGTCATCGGAGACCTGAACGTAAACACGAGTGAATGTTGGGGAACAGCTGCCGACTCTTCTGACTCAAGAACAGGCTGCAAAAAAAAAAAAAAAAAAAACTCAACTGGTTTCCATGGTGACTGCTTTCCCCAAATCCTGCTCCGACTGACTCAGATGCCCTCCTCATGCCCACAAAGGCTGTGCCAAGAAAAAAGAACAACTTGCCCCCGACACCAGAGGGGAAATTAACCTTCCACACTTTTGTCTAAATGAAACCAGCAGTGTTGCATTTTGAAACAAGATGGGAGAAAAGTTGAAAATAAAGAGTTTTGTGAACAGGTGACATCCAGAGCACTGTGCATGATGTGAAAGTCCATTATTCTTACTCCTGTGGCTGACAGTATATATTTCTAGCATTGGAGCTTATTGGAGGCCTGCTGCATTTTTCACAGCATATCTACAGTGAGCAGACGCCCCGGTTTGTCTGCGACTGTCCTGGTTTCAAGCTGTCCCAACAAATAAAGCACTAAAATGTCCCAGTTTTCAACATTCACTACCAAACTGTTCCAGTTTTAGAATTAAAATAATAATTATATCAATATTGTTTCAGTGCTTACGTAGACATTCACTCATTATTACCTAACCCAATATAAAACAAACAAATTTTATCTATATGTTTCAATAAATCAATGTATTGTTGTCAAGGCTGCTGCTAGCCTGGGAGTCACAGACTATGACAGCTGAATGGTTAGCTGTCATGCTGAAGAAAACGTCGGTCCAAAGAGCTCCAGGAGGTTTCTTCTTCCTTTGTTAAGTACCCGAAAAAGCTGCTGCTTCATGCTGTCCATGGTTAAAAGATGGGGTGTGCTAAGCGCATATACATGTGTATGTTAATGACTGAATAACTGGGTGGAGAATGTGTAAATGTGAGTTAGCTTATCATGAGCGTTACTTCACAGCAGCATTTCGATTCAGTATTTCTTTGCACTCCCTAGACGGAGACGCTGTTGTAGAAAAAAACATAAACACGAGTGAATGTAATGTGTAACCTGTTTTTGTGGATGTAAGTATTGCCTCACTGGGCTTCATCTTACTACACCATCGTTTTCCACCCACATGTACAACCCACAGCTGAATGCAGCCAGTAGAGTTGTTGAAATTCTGGGAAACAGGAAATCACCATTGAATGGATGGATTAAAAACTAGATCAACAAATCAGCTGCTTTTACATCAGACATGACACCTCGATTTGACTGCAACGCCCAGCAATCAGAAATGACCCCTCATAATAATACTCCTACTCCTTTGTTACAAACTATGAGTTTAAAGTAACAGTAAGGCCCAAATAATCTATTCACCACTGAACTGCCCCTCTTTACAATTAAAAGTGCAGATTTTATTGTAAAAAAAAAATCTACAGAAACACAGAGGACTCAGAAAATGCTATTTTTTGCAGTTTTTCACAAAAGGCACATTTACTCTTCCACAGTATCTTATATTTTACACCAGAGCTCTTTTGGAAAATCCCACAGTCAGTAAATTTAAAACTTCCTCCTGCATCAGGACCAGATCTCACCCAGTCATCCGGTCCTCCTCACTCGGCTGCTCACATTTATGGCAGATATGGCATAAATGCTGAATTGTGTATGTCTTACCCTGAATAAAAGCTGCCACATCTCTCCTCTATATATTCCAAACACGTCACAACTTCCTACGTTTGGATTCAACACCCTCCATTTCCCTTCCCGAATTCTCCCAGTGTCATTCATCATCTCACAATGCGAGATCATCCAGTGGAGTTACAGAACATTATGACATTATGCAGTTTGGACCCGTCACACAAAGGATTTGGAGGATTAGCTATTCATATCATGTGGGAGTCGGGTCTACCTTCATTCCATATAAGCAGGCAGCCCACGTACTGTAACCTAATTACACAGGAAGCTGTAATTCAGAGCAACTAACCATGAAACACATCTCCCCGGAGCAGCCATATTATCTCTATTCAGCAACCTTGTACAAATAAGAGAACAGCTCTCCGGATCACCTGCGTCTGCACTTCTGCTGTCAGGAGTTTATTTCACTGTTCATGGATGTGATATTTCCTGGCCTGCTGTGGCAGAGCTGCACTTCAAGTATGCTGAGTGTATCCTCAGCTGTCTGTCTCCCTGCAGCAGACAGGTCCCACCTGAGGCTCTCACTTCCACTCAGAAACACCTCAACATCGTCAGCACGCAGCTCCTCAGAGGACAGGACGGGCATATCAGCAGGACGTCCAGGGGGAAACAACTAAATATACTCAAGTACTGTCATTCAGTACAATACATAGAGCACTATTACTTTACATGAGTATCTCCT
Organism: Sciaenops ocellatus; assembly: GCA_033000465.1. Lineage (NCBI taxonomy): Eukaryota > Metazoa > Chordata > Actinopteri > Sciaenidae > Sciaenops > Sciaenops ocellatus. The sequence continues at coordinate 3,232,747 of CP136879.1, read as the reverse complement.
GTAATTGTCCTCCACTACAGAACAATCTGATGTTTGGATTTTACATTCAATGATATTTTTTCTTTATTTCCTTCTTTTCGTCTATCTTTCTTCCCTTCCTTATTTCCATCTGTACTTTTTCTTTTACTAATCATTTACTCTTTGTCCTTCCTCCATTTATTCCTTCTTTCATCCTTCTTTCCTTCTGTCAGTGTCTTTCCCCCCTTCCTTTCCTTCAACCTAAAGAAAATGAAAAGTTAGAGTTAGACTGGCCCTTTTCTTCAAACTTTATCTTGAGATAAATAAAGAGGTCTTATAGATTTGAATGCACAACTCATTTATCAGCTGTGGCATTCTGTGTGTGTGTGTGTGTGTGTGTGTGTGTGTGTGTGTGTGTGTGTGTGTGTGTGTGTGTGTGTGTGTGTGTGTGTGTGTGTGTGTGTGTGTGTGTGTGAGCGGCCACATAGCGGGCTACATGTGTATGTGATCTGTTAAAGGTCACAACACTGAGAGAAGCAGTGGTGCAGCTACGTCCCTCCCACTGACCTCCCATCACAACAAACATGAATGTCACTTCTTTGTTCCTGCTCTTTTCTCTCCATCTTAATGTGACATCACCGTCCCCGGGGATGATGGGATTTGCTGCATGTATGTGTGGGGGTGTGTGGGTTCTTATCCTGCAAACAGCTTGCTGATTTTACTCTGTGTGGGGATAAACAGCAGTTACGTTGTTCCCTGTGGGTTTGCTTTGTCATAGAGAGGAGAAACAGACGACCCGCGGTGAGGACTTCACTGTGAGTAAACAAGCGAGGGGGGGAGATCATGTGGTCGTGATGACACATGGATGTGAATATTAATGTAAATGTGCTCTCTATATGAGCATTTATGAACTAGTGCTGCGTTAAGCTGCATCAGGTTTTGGTGCTTTACTTTGACCGAGGAGACAAAAAATGGTAAATGATGGATAATCACAAAATAATGGAAGATTAATAGCAGGCTATCGCTGCTCAGCATGAGGCAGCTTGAGGGGACAAATTATAAAATAATGATGAAGTAATGATTAGTTATTGGTTATACTATTATATATGTCATTAGGCCACTGATTCAGGGTTAAACACAAATGTTTCTATTTACACAACATCATCCCACTGGTTTTGTGTTTGTGCAGGTCTAATATTGACTTTTAAAGTGAGTCAGATTTAGGAGGCTCTGTTTACAGAATATGGTAGAAATGGAAGATAATATTCATAACTGTGTTTTCATGAGAGTTTAATAACCTAAAAATAAGAAGCATTGTGTTTTTGTTACCTCAGAATGAACCTTTTATATCTACAGACATGCCCTTTAGCTCTGGTTGAAAACTATGAGCTACGAGATGCAATATTCATGACAAAACATGAGTCAAAAGCTATGCTAGCAGCTGTGTGCTAATGTCAACACGCTAACAACATGCTTTGTTTATCAGATATAATATTTGCTTTCACCATCATATAATCATAAATGTATTTGAAACATTACAAATGTAGTGCTGATTTGATCTTTATAAATACAATCTTTGTACTAACCCACAATTTATTTACATTTATCATCATATTTGTCAGTGTGCGAGAAACCACACACACACACACACACACACACACACACACACACACACACACACACACACACACACACACACACACACACACACACTTATGAATCATTTAGTTCTTGAATCTGTTCAGCCTCAATGAATAGAGTGTTTGTGAAGATGTTGTGAATATTATTCAGTTATTCAGAGTGATACGTAGTGAAAGCCTGGCGTTAATCAAGTCCGGCACAGAAGCAAAGGATTATGGGTCTCTGGAATGCGCAGCTCACGTGAAGCATGGAAACAAACACGCCTTCATGTAGATGTAGAGTCATTGTGTATGCATGCACAGGTGCTGTTAAAGTGAAGAGAAACGTCTTACTAATTGAACAAGGGCACACGGGAAGGTCAGAGCATTACATGATTCACCTGAGCGAACCTCGGAGAGCATGAGAGCAGAGCATGAACATGTCCTGCTGTTATGCGGATGAATCATCTCAGTCGGGGAGACTCAATGGAGCAGATAAAATATAAAGGCATCAGGCTGTGGAGATGTCTTCACTTATCCCTCCATGCTTATTAGTTCTTAATCTCTGACTTCCTCTTTTCTCCTCACTCTTCTCCCCAGGGGGCTGTCTTCCACTTCTCAAAAACTGCTACCTGTTTTCTCTTTCTACACTCGCTCACTCAGACTTTTTTTTGCCTCTCTATCTTTTTCTGTTTCCATCCCAGCGCCTGTCTGCATGTGGATGAACCTTCCAGAGAGGAAGAGAGAGAGACCGCTGGAGCAGAATGACTCTCATCTTCCTGCTCTCTGTCCGCACATGCTCGGATCTGACCTCACAATGCCGCGCAGGAGCAATTACACAACAAACACACCTCACCGGAGCAGCCAGATGAAACTCATTATGACACACACAAGATACAGAGGTACGCACACACAGATGCAAGACTGTTTGAAGAGTGGACGGTCTGATTCTGATTCAGTTCTGTTGCTGCTGTGATCAATGTTTCAATATTAACAATACATTAAATTATGACAGATAAATATTAAAGGTTGCTTTTGTTGTTGAACACAGATAATTATCACCCACTTCAGCAGTTCCCATTGGCTCTTTCCGTTTTAGCATCTTTTATCTTATTGTTTTGGTTTTACAGGCCACAAGTTTATTGCTCTGATTCATCGTCTCGGTTTCCAGTTGCAGCAGCTCAGCTCATTTCAGCAAAAAGAAAAAAAAAAAAAAAAGCTCCTAAAAATCCAATGTGCATTACCTGCCCAGTGCCAAACAGCTGAGACAGTTAGAGACAGAGCTAAAAGGAGAGGGAACATTCATCAGGGGATCCAGTTAATGCTATATATGTATGAATATACAACTGTACATCAGGGATCAAACCAATGAAATGTTTATCTGTGATGTGCTAAACTAAACATAAAGTCATAAAACGGACTCAGTAATGTCAGAGACACATTCATCTGAAGTTAGGCAACATTAGCTAACATTAGCCACTATGAGCTACTAGTCATACAGACCATGTAAGGCTGCAGCAGCAAAACCCCAGAGTGGAATAAACTGAGTAAGAATGTGATTTATTTTGTCATTTTTATGTAGAAGAATAAAAGAGAAAAAGAAAAGTCAACAATAAAAAGATCTGGGCAAACATGACATTTCAAAAACATCTTCAGTGTCTTCAACTCTGTAATTTCACACTTTCCTGTTTGCTTGTTTTGTCATATTTGGAGCGTCACTAGCACGTCAGCAGCTCTGCGTTTTTCCGTCCTTGTTTGTCTCGTCAGTTTTCTTTTATCGAGCTATCTTTACCACAACAGAACCTTGTTTACTGTGATTAGTGCCTTCTTGCAGCAGGAAACTGATTTGCTCCATAAAAAATGAAAACAGTGAGCCTTGACTACGAGACACTTATGTAATGACATTAACAATATATGATAACACAATAAGGAAGACAACAAACAGAATAATAACACAACTGGTCTCCAAATGTTCACATAAGTGTGCGAATAAAACTCTGCCATGCCATGCACCACGGCATGTGGCTTTCAGTGGATTTCAGTGTGTTTACCCAACAGATCTGACTGCTGTGTTATTACCATTATAGCAAAAAAGAAGGGAGCTCATGCCACATCACAAACACAACTTGCTTTTCCTGTCTGGAAAATGACTCGTTGAGGAAAAGAAACTGGATTTCTGGATAAAGTCATTCCTGCAGATGGCAAACGACATGTTGCAGATTCAGACGCACCGATACTGTATAAATGTGGTGGCATTTTCTGGTTTTATCCTGGACATTTGCATAAAAGAAGCTTTTAACTAATGTGTGTGTCTTCACCAGCATATGAAGAACGCAGACCGCAGAGCATCTCCTTACAGACCGCAGTGTCTTTTCAAGTATTAATGAGAGACGCTGGCCAGGTTTGTGATATGTGTCAGCCATGATTATGCTTGATCACAGGGAGCGGACCCTCTCTAAAGTGCCCCCCTGTTGTGCGCTGGTTTTCGTAACACGGTTGCCATGGAGATGCTTTTAGTATATCAGGCTGCCTCATTTCGATGTGTGGCTGCAAGTGAAATGGTTTTATGTCCGGGAACATTATGTATTTGTAGTGCTTTTAGCAGGAAATGGCACCTGAATTTAATTTAATAGTACCTGATCAGAATTGGAGTAAGAATGTATATCTTACATCAGGAGGAAACAAGTGATGAACCTGCAGAGTGTTTTATATAACTGTGATGATCTGGATTCATTCTCAGGCAGAGGATGAATGTTAAATCTTGTATGAAGCTTCTGGCATTAATGTACAAGTACAAACAGACTGAATGTATACGTTATGAACATAATACTGGAGAGGGTACACAAGACATGCTCACTATCCATAGGCCTAATTGGTTTCTTACATAACCAGTTTGGAAAACCAGCACTTGAACTGGAACATTGCTCACTAGTGGAGTACAAGCACGTCTGATTTGTTCCCACATGAGTACACATACTTCGTATTGAGTACTGCTACATCCGAGTGAACACTACTACAAATCTCAGACTAAAAACCTCAAAGCTGCACTGATCAATCTTTCTACATCTATTCTCAACAATTGGTCAAATGACTGTGTAATGTGAAAGAGGTCACTGGCAGCGTTAAACCTGCAGAGTTAGCTCTACAGAGCAATTTATTATCTTTAAGCACAGAGGTTTTGTCTTTTTACAGCCTGCTTTACTTTACTGTTTTGGTTTCCTCTCAGCCTCAGCAGACAGCAGTTTTCAGGTTTCAGCTCTGATGAATCCACCGTGCTCTATCTGCTCAGCACCAAACAGCAGAAAGATGAAGTTAGCAGCTAGCCGATAAACAGAGTGGAACATTTAGCAGCTAAACAGTCAGATTTGAAAGGGCTTGGTGGACAAAACAAGGACTCTACATGAATACTAACATTCCTCTGGTTATAAAAATAAGCAAAACTTGATAAGGTGATAATATGTCAGAGTTTACTGTAACAGTGACACCAAGTGGACAAAGAATCAATTTGTGCACCCAAAATGTCATTTTTAAATATTTTAAGAATCCGAAAACAACAAAACAAAAATGAAATATTCCAACTCAGAGAAAACTCCACCAACCGATGAAACCACACACAGTCTCATCCCCCCTTCACACTACCAAGATGACATTTAATTTGCCGCCACTGTTGGAAACAAGTCCCCCACAAACATTAATTCTTCACCATGAGTGGCAATCTCACCCTTTGTAAATGAATAATAACGACATGTGAACTTTTAATTCCAATCAATGACGTATTTTCAGCAGATTTTGTTGACGTCTGCTTGTATAGAGCTTGTGCACTTTGTGAATATACTGTGTGTTAAAGGAAAGAGATGGTTGAACCACTTGCTCCTCGTGAATTTATGTGTACTTTCACACAGAAAGAGATTTCACATGGGATGAACAGTCCAGTAGTCACACCAGGACAATGTTAAGTCACATGCTGGTATCAACTTGCCAAAAAAGAAAATTGAATTTGTAAATTGAAATTGAGTCTGTGTATCTGGAGGATTTTTGGTTGCCCAGTTCTGGCCGTGCGGGACTCGACTGGCTTCGATCGGGGAACACTGATCCAGGCCCGGGTGACTGATGTTCTAAATATTGGATGAGCTCATCTGTGACCGAAAAGAGGCAGGGGAAACAGCCAAAACTAGAAACTGGAGCAAATGCTGTCACACAATGTGCAAACACTCACACGTCCACCCACACACAAACTACACAGATGCTCTCTTTTCTTGCTCATTCGGTCTCATGTACAAATACAGAATATGTATGGAACACATGCACTCACACACTTACAAGACCAGCAGCGAAGGCACATTATAAAATGTGTCTTTGAGTATGACTCTCATCATAACATGAAAAATTAAACTCCTGCAGCGGCTTCACGTGCAGCGTCTGTCTGCTCACGTGCAAATTATGATGGAGAGAGCGAGAGAGAGAGAGAGAGAGAGAGAGAGAGAGAGAGAGAGAGAGAGACCCTGATCGGTCAAAGAGTTCTGAAGTGCTGAATTAACCTGAGATGAATGACAACACTGATTTGGTGAGATGCGTTGCCATGGAGACGGTCTGCTGTGTTATATCTACTGACGCATGTGGTGGCTTGTCAGCCGTGTGGGCGGTCAGTGGCACTGACCTCAGAGGTCGAACACCGGGCAGATCGAACGCGTCTCAAAGTGGAACTCTTCAGGTACAACAAGACGACATAAATACTGTAAGCCCTCCATTATGCCGTGCAGTATGTAATCACATCACATACAGTACTTGTTACATTTGGAGTGACAGTGGTCGTTGCCTCATTAGATGTGAGGACGGTGTGGTTTCATATAACTTCCAACTATTTTGATATAGCCTGTTTAATATTTGATGTATGCTTACTTAAAATGTTTTTGGACTGAGGTAATTGTGTACTTATTAAATCCCTGGGCGGGTTGGATGGTTAACCACACCTGTCAACGTTTTACAGCCTATTGATATTTATATGCATGGTTTTAATGGGTGTGGTATCCATTTTTTAAAATGTTGGCCTGACAAAGATTCAACTGGGATCAAAATGTTAGTGATCAAAAATGCCTTCTCATCCTCAAAGCACGCTGTTGAATAAATGACATCATTCAGTCGAGACATTTTTGCTAATACAGCTGAATTTTATGTCATTGTGGTGCAGAAACATACCGGAGTGACCGAAGGGATGGAGGACACTCTGCAGTTACTGCGCTTACAGTAATTAAGGCAAATGAGGCTTTACAGACTTTTTGTTTTGCTCCTTTTGTCTCTCAGGCTGTACACAGGTCCTACCTCAGGTTGTTGAGGCTGTATGCAGCTTGAAAGGAAAGGTGCACATGTCCATACTTCTTTTTTCCATTTTTTTTTCTTGCAGCACATGGCCACATCTGTAGATAAGCAGGCTACTTATTTCTAGAGTGACTGATCATGCTATCTATCCACATTATGAAA